>OX387183.1:21109453-21569275 GCA_947561395.2 Buxus sempervirens
CCTACGGATCCATTCCAGTCCTCCTTTCCCCTAGAACTCTCTTCACGTTTTACGGCTAGAGAAGATACTTGAGGTACTTGGATTTAGGTTTGAGGTTACAATCACATGCAGGCCTTATTCTACAGAAAGGGAGAGGATTAGAATAATCTTAGAAATTAAAACTAGAAAATAAAGGGGGAGAGAAGCTTACCTGGACTTGAGAAAGCAAAGAGGCAGGGGTTCTCTTCTTCACTTGGAGCTCTTCTAATTTTCAATTTCTGGCACAATTCTTAGCCACAATTTTCAGCCATTTGCTTGAGGAGAGGTCATCTATTTATAAGCAAGAGCAAAGGCAAGGGTGGTCCCAAGAGGTTCTTGAATGTTCCAATTCAATTTTAGAAACATGAGTTTGAGTAAATATGAGAACCACTGAGGGTAAAACGGAACGAACGAAACCCTAAAGAGAGGTAGAAATAGTAACAAAGCTTTAAAAATGAATTTTTACGAAAACGCCCAAAAATACGCGTGACCACATTTGCATTGCGGACATGCCTTGTCCGCATTTTCAATGTGGTCACGTAATGTCCATAAATTAAATGCGGTCAAAGCTTGTCTACATACCAAATGTGGACAGCACAGGTTTGCCCAATTTTAACCTTTTTTTGACCTATTTCAAATGCCAATTAAATATTTTTCTTTATTTTCTCATCTTGTAGTGCAATTTGGGGTGTCTACAACTACCCCCTCTCTGCTAGAATTGGAACCAATTATCAGCAAAGAGTAAAAGACCCACCAATTGCACTTTTTTGAGCCTTGTCCAGCTAATTGCAACTTTCAAGGATTTGAAGGGTAATTTTGGAAAAAGCATTTGTGTAAAGGATTTACTGAAAAGTCCCTAACTTTAAGGGGCAAATCCTCCTCTCTAATCTCACTAAGCACTTGTAGCTATGAAGTGAGATTTGAGAAAAACTTTAAAACAAAAGTGGGTAAATGGCAATCCTTGCAACTTACAATTAAAATGGACATTAATCTTTTCAAAAGTATGGAGAAAATTACGAAAAATTCATTTTTTGTGCTGTTCGCAATTTTATTGCAATTTAGCCTTATCCGCATTTTGAATGCGGGATTGCCATGTCTGCATTAGCTTTGCGGACCTGAGTTGTCCGCATTTCTTTTGTCGATTTCAAGGGCTCTTTTAATCGCGAACTCGAATAGCCATTCTCACTCTGTCTGTTCGCATTTCTACCTCCAAACCCTTGCGACCGCACTCATTTTTCCAGTCTTCAATCTCCTTTCCGACGAGCCATGTTTCTCCGGCGATTCCCATCTTCTCCGACGACAGCAAGCCCCTCCGGTGGCCTTCATCTTCTCCGGCAACCTTTCTCTTATCCGGCGGCTCTCTTTTCTCTGGTTATCGACAATGTAAGCACCTCATTTTTGCGCTCTCGAAAGAGCCGGAAATGCAAACCCTGGTCAAAAACTCAAAACTTGATGGGTCAAAATTTGACCTTTTGATCAAGTAATAATCTGCCACCTTGCTTCATCTCAATGGATAGAGAATCTCGACACGGTTCCAACGCAACTAAGTTTGTTGGAATCGGAGTCCGGATGAGGGTTCTGCGGGCAGTCAAACTCAAGGATGAGCTGAAAGTTGACTTTTCCTCGATTTCCGTGCCAAGTACCTTGCCCTATACCATTAGATAGATAATCTCGACACGGTTCCAATGCAACTGGGTTTGCAAGAATCGGAGTCCGGATGAAGGTTCTGCGGGCGGTCAAACTTAAGGGAAGGCCAAAAGTTGACTTTTCCTCGAACCCCGTACCAAGTGCTTAACCCTATGTCATTGAATAGAGGGCTCCGATATGAGTTCAACGCAATTGAGTTTGCTCAAATCGGAGATCAGATGAAAGAGATATGAGCTGTCGAAGTTTCCGGGCAGCAAAAGCCGGAAACTGCACACGTGGCACAGGAACTGCACACGTGGCAGCCAACGCAGCAAAATATCTTAGGGACTAAATCTTAAATATAAAAAAGTCGTACGGGCGATCCGTAGATATCAAAGAGGGTCAAATCGGTCGGATCGGTCGAATCGGTCAAGTCGAAGGGCAAATCCGTAATTTTTCGATTTGTATCCGGTCATGTATACCGGATACACTGCCTCTCCTTCATATCCGGACATGAAGACCGCATATATGAAGATATTTGCGCGGAATTTAGGCCACTTGGCCGACAAACTCGCAGCGGCATTAAATTTTGAATTATTATGTTTTGTATCCGGTTTTCAAGGCCGGATACAAAAGAGGCTTAGTGTATCCGGCCTCCAAGGCCGGATACACATGGTGTATAGTGTATCCGGACTCCAAGTCCGGATACATTAAATTTTCTTATAAAAGGGGGCAGCAGCCCCCTCTCCAATGGTTGGTGGTTTTCATTGTTTTTAAACCTCCTTGCCCCTCTATTACTCATCCGGATTCTCCCTCCCCAGCACCCCTTGGCCTCCACCACCTTCACACTCCACCCCAAGGTGGCTCCACCCCCTCTCCTCCTTCTTCCTCTTCAAGTACTCCCCAACAAGAGAAGGTGACTTTGCTGCTGCTGCTGGAGAAGGAGCTTCCAGCACCTGTTCCAGCTCCCAAGGAGTTCTACACACCACTCAAGAGCCTCCTAACTCTCAGGTATCTCTCCCCCTTTATATTTTACACTACATAAATGAAAATGGCCATGTTTAGAGTTGTTTTGAGCGGATAGCTATTGGCTGCAGCATGTTCTTCAACATGCACCTGTGTTCTTTGCTTTTGTGTTGTTTTTCTCTTTATCTACATTACCCAAAGTAGTTCAAGGGTAAAGGGAAACCGAGTATGGACTTGGGGTGAGGGAAGGAAGCTTCCTAAGCTAATGAAAGGGGGGCCAAAACCCTATGGTAAGGTGCTGCCTTCCCTGGGTCTCCAGCAGTGTTTTTGCCCACTAAAAGGAAGCTTGTTTCTTCTTTTGCTTATCCAATGTACCCCCATGTATACCCCTTTCTCCTCCCCTTCTCTGAATTTTCGCCAGGTTTAAGTATGAGTCTTGGGTTCATATATCGCTAAGAATCGTAGGAAATGCATATTAGATCATTGCTCTTCTCATTGTTCTTCTTGCATGTGTGTTTTGTTGCCACTTTTAGGCTTGCTGTTTGGAGTTTGTTGTTATGTGCATAAATGCCTACAGCATGGTTTCACTTGGGTTGGTTTATTCATAAATGCCATATTAAATTTCTGAATTCTCTTTGGGGACTGGGATACGTGTTTCCTGTCTCCAGCTAGTTGCCATTGGAAAGCCCATGAGCATGATCCCCTTTACCCCTTTCAAGTGCACTCTGCAAGCTTCAAGAAACCTACTCCAGGTACTGTCATGGACAGCAGCAGGCCCTTGTTGCTTGTTGCTGTTCCACGACCTCCAGCAGACCCACCTAGGTGCCTAGGCACCCCACCCAAACCTAGCCTCTTAACCCACTATCATGCCCCCATCCCCTCCCCATTTGCAGGATCAAACTGTCCTCAATACTTGCTGCCCTGTACAGGTGCATCAGGTGTTTACTTGCTTTGTTGGTGCATACTTGACATTTCAAGGTGGTTCGGGCTGTTCCAAGGGCTTGCACACTTATAGGCAAACCCCATGAGCATGACCTCCCTCTTCTTTCCTTATCTTTGGAGTTTAAGTCTGCCCAAGATCCAAGTGGGTTGCTGCTGGGCACAGCAGCAAACCTCCACTGCTGGTTGCTGTCCCAGCAGCTTTGAGAACCCAAAACCATCCCCCAGAGTTGAGGTGCTGCAGCACCCACCAATGAGCCTTTATCTCCATAAAAACATGCTCCCATTGCCCCTGGTATTGTCATGATTTACATACACACCAACAGCACCTTCTGCCCTTGGCAGTACACCGAACCCCACTCAACATTTGGTGTCAAAGTTGCTGTCCCTGAACCCACAGCAAGCTTTCCTTTTGATCTCTTGAGAATGTAGGTATGATGCATCTTAGTATTGAATTATTTTAATAAGCATTCCCACCATACGCTGTTTTGGTTCATGAGTGTGCACACCTGAGTTGCTGCTGGAAGCAGCAGTAGCACCTCTGCCCTCGCCATGTTACCTCCATGCATGCATGTAGAACTCGCTTGGTGGATTCTTTGGTCTAGATACATGGTTTTGCTTGGTTATTTGCTGTTTCCACACATGTATATAAGCATGCTCCTCCAGCCCCCCATGACCCACTGTTTTTTTTTATAAAAATGCATCACCATGCCCCCCACCACCCTCTTACCTTGCTGTAAATCAAAAACAAGAAGCCAAACAAGGCTCCGCCCCAAACCTGAGCCAACGTGGGCCTGCTCGAGGGCCCACATGACTAGTAAAAGGCCCTAGGAAGCCCCTGGAAGCCACCCCAATGGCCAAAGCCCGAAAAGGCCATTTTTGGGGTGATCCGGCAACTCAGGCAGGATCAGCTATGGCCTGTATGTATCCGGCAACTAAGGCCGGATACACCTAGAAATACCTTTTTTTGTGTTTTGATATTCCTTGCCGAATTGTGGGATGATTTGAACCAATAGGGTTTTCGGGTCACCCGGAAACCCAACTTGGGACATGGACCGCCTGTCCAACTTGGAATACCCGTGGGCCTTCCAACGGGGCCCACCAAGCCCAATGAGTCCTAAAGCATGCAAATAAGTGAGTTAAGTAAACTAATTGAACCGGGTGGGCCAAGCCCAATGCGGCCCACCCGAACCTTGATGTGCGGAATGTTGTGGATTGCATGGTTTGGCCGAGACCCAGGGCTAGGGCCTATCGGGCCCGCCAAAGCCCCCTAACCAAACCAAGTGTGGGTTTAAACCCTAACTTCATGAGATTCGGGCTTTCAAGCCCGGAACTGGACTACGAGCCCCAAGCCCAATGTCCAAAATATCTTGCGAAATTTAAATAAAGATAAATTGAAAACACTTTGGCATCCATCATGGGGGCCCACCCAGGGGCCCGCAAACCAAGGCAGGCCCATTGTATGAAAATCACTAAGCATCCAACTTGAATAAATTAAGTAAAATCAATTCATTTACACCAAAGCTTAAAGGGCCTCCTAGGCTTAGGCAGAGGCCCACCAGAGGCACATGGGCTCACCGAAGCCCACCAGGGACACCGTGGGCTTTCCAACGGGGCCCACCCAATCCGACTCAGATCGCCTAAATTAAAACAAGATAAAATCAAATAAAGGGACCCACACCATTTAGGTGGTCCCGACAGACCGAATAATAAGCTGACTCAAATCAGGGAACCCACAGGACCAGTCATCCGACGGGGTGGACTGGGGTGTCTACGGACTTCCCCAGACCGCAACCGAGAACCAAACTTAGAATCTCAAGCCGCAGACCCAAAAAGCCCTAAATAGACAAGATTAGGCACCTAGGTGTCCGCCTGAACCCCATCAGGCGGTGGCGACTCCGAATTTGCCCCGTGCCGCGTTTCCCACGCGCGCACAGCCTGGCGACTCCACTGGGGATTTTTCAACCCAGTAGGACCCTGGTTAGATTGAGTCAGCTTAAGAGGGATTTAGTTGATATTTAGGGTTTCTTACTACCTCGTTTAGTGAGATACAGAATACGCGTGAATACGCGTTCTGGGGAGTCCTGTCAAAGGGACGCGATAATTGCCTAAGGCGAGTGGGATTTAAGCGGTCCCTTGTGACCCCCCACTTACCTGGGGACTCTCCCGGAACCTCGTATTACGTGCTAATTCTGCACCTTACTATACGGGGCGGTAACAATCCCTTTATCAACAAAATCCAGACAAAATTCACCCGTGTAGACACAGCACGCAGCCCAACTGCACACACGGGCACACCACCACACCGTGGATGGATTTATTATTTTTTGTTCTTGTGTGATAAACTGCGTGGGGTGACACGCACGAGGGAGGATGCGTGAATGATCCGACCCTTGATAGATGAGTGAATCGGATATTGCTACTTCTTTACCAAACTTAGACCTCTCTAGCAGCCTACCCTTCTGATTCCTATGAACTGATCTTTGGGATGGTATTAGAACCTACGCTCCCGTGGCTTTCCGGGGAAAGCAGGGTAAACCCATCCCCCCAGTTTTCTGGAGTCCATTAGCACCACTGGTTTCTTGCCGTGGCACGCGAGGATCCAGCACTGGTCCAGACCCTTGTAGGCTTATGCCTCGGGCTGGGTATCCTCCCCCACCTAACGTTTCTGAATGAACCTTGCGTTGAGCATGAGAGGGTGAGTAGGATGTGAATGATGAATAAAATTGGAATAAAATTCAGAGTCCATCAGGGGCAGCAACCCCCGCCTTTTGCATCAAATGGAGTAAACCCTAGATACTGGGCTACCTCGGCCCTAGCTTAGGAAACTCACCTAACCATGATCAGGGGAACCACCCCAGATCCATGCATGGAGTCCTGTATGCTATGGGTCTTGACCCGTTAGAGTCCGCTGGGAACATTTCAAGTCCAGATTGGTCTTTTAGAGCAGACGAAAGCCGGCCAGATCAGACAGACAGATGAAAGCATGCCAGATCAGAACATAGGCACTAAACCCTAGATCTAGGAATTTTTTTAGCCTACCCGCTTTGAAAGCAATTTGTATCCTCCCTTTTGGCTCCCAACAGCCTTAAGGATGAAATCTTTGCAGTTTTTGTAAATATCTTGTAAAAATTCGCCCTCGATGGCAAGTTGTAATTTTCGCTGTGGTCCGACACCGAAAGCAGATGAAAGACAAAAGGCCAGTCGGGACTTGGACGTGCTTCCTTACACAAGTATGTTTAGGAGTCGTGCCTTGATAGGCACCAACCATTTTTTTAGGACTGCGCACACACTTTTGGGTGTTTTTTATGATTGTTTAATAACATAGATTTGCTAGATGGTAATAGGATTTGAGTTCATTTTGCTCATGTGCATGCTTGTTTATATATTAAGTGCACGCACTTCGAGATCATTTGCACAAATGTTTTTGGCCAAACCGCTTTCAAAAGCGCACAAAAGAATTTCCTAAACCAAAATCGCCTCTGGGCGTACATCAAATCGCCTTCGGGCATACATCAAGTCGCCTCTGGGCGTACATTAAATCGCCTTTGGGCGTACATCAAATCGCTTGCGAGCGTACATCAAGCCGCCTCCCAAGGCGCACATCAGAGTTGCTTTTTCAAAGCACACAATAAAGTGGCCTCCAGGCCTACATTGAATCGTCTTCCATGACCTAAACACCGTCTCTGGTGACGCACAATAAACCGTCATCTATGGTTATATTGAGCTATCCATATAGACGTAAATCAAATCGCCCATCTTGTGGCAGACATTCCTCATGCCATTCATGGCATGATGCGGGTTGTCCAGGACGTGTTTTCTGATTGTTGTGATTCACTCACCATTGCATCACTTCAAAGGATTTTACAATCGCTGCCGATTAAGGCATGGATTTTGAGGTTTAGTCCTCGCAACATGATTTTCAAGGATTTCTACTCATAAAGCACACGTTGCACAATTTTGAAAATTGTCAAATACGGCATGGCCTCCAGAGTTTCAGATCTCTAAAAGACCATGTGACAAGGCTTTAAATTTCACAAGTCTTAGGAGCTTTTTGGTCAACCAGGGCACTGTCACACTCTCTTCGCAGTGTTGTTTGGTTAAGTCGTGATTTTCATGCATGAACCGCCTTGTATTTGTTTTGCCAATCATGGCACAAGAGCACAACTCATGGTGCAATGATCTCGTCACACACAACACCCCCTTCATAATTAGAGCAGGGACTGATCAAAATTTTTGATAACCAGGTACAGTTCGGGTATTATACATTTAGGGCATCGTTCACAACTCGGCCTTCACAGTAAGAGAGGACTGCAATGAATTCTTCTGAAGCCCCAATTCCATCATCATCACAGCAAGGGACTGAAGAACAGCCGGTCATAACGGATCTAAGCCCACAAGTGGCCATGATACATGCCATAGGGATTCAAATGCCAGAAATCCAGCATGGGCAACCGCCTCAGCCAGCACCGATGGCGGCGCATCCGCCACCACAGGACACTCCATTCCCACATCCAGCGGCAATTCCTATCCATCCTGCACAACCAGAACCATTTGTGCTTGCCCAATGGGGACAAGAAGAGCGAGACCGGAATAGGGCACGGGAGGCCCAGCTCGAGGAAATTCTGGGAGCAATGAAGGAAGATAATAAAGCCCAAATGGCCGCAATGAAGGAAGACCTTCTGAAGCTACTCCAGCCCAACCCAGTGCAACATGAAACCACTTTGGAAAGTATGTGTCTCTTCCCAGACATCCAACTACCAGCAAAGTTCCGATGTCCAGAACTGCATAGCTTTGATGGCACTGGTTGTCCCTTGACACATCTGCGATCATATGTTGGCGACATGTGCCAATACGTGAAGGATGAGAAGATTATGGTTCAGTTCTTCCAGAGATCTCTAACTGGGGTAGCATATGCTTGGTTCCTAAGTCTAGATAAGCAAAAGGTCAAGACGTGGAATGACCTTGCCGCTGTGTTCATCCAGCAGTATCACTTGAATAGCCAAATGGTTCAAACCAGAACCGAATTGCAAAGGCTGTCAAAAAAGAACAACGAGTCTGTGAGAGACAATGCTAAAAGGTGGATGGAACTAGCCAACGCGGTGCAACCCCCTCTTCTTGAACAAGAGCGGACTTCCTTGTTCATATCCTCGTTGGGGCAACCATACTTCACAATGCTATTGGGACAGTGCACTACAAGTTCCACAGACCTAGTCATGGCGGCGGTTAGAATTGAGGATGCGGCTAAGATGGAGAAGCTCGGAAGCCCCATGGCGAGCTTGTTGCATGGAACAATCTCAAGTGGCAAGAGGCAAGGAAATGACGGTGGTGCAAGTACAGTCAACTATGTACGACCTTCGGTGCCGTTTCACATCTCTTCCTCGAGAAGTGTGAGCCTCCCCTCTACCAACAATGCCGTGTCTCGCCTCAGGAGGCGTCTCACCAAGGAGGAAAGAAAGAACCGGGAGTTCACTCAACTTCCGTACACGCTGGCTGAGTTATTACCAACGCTTCTGAGAGAGGGACACCTGCAACTGGCAACGCCGAATCCTAAGGCATAAAAAATGAATGGCTATGATCCAAACAAGAGCTGTGAGTATCACATGGGCGTACAAGGCCACGATACTGATGGATGTTGGGGCCTTCGTCATGTAGTCCAAGATCTTCTGGAAGCTGGGGAACTCAAAATTGATCCTCCATCGAATTAAAAAAAAACATAAAAAAAAGAGAGAGACAGAAAAAAGAGAAAGAAAGAAAAAAAAGAAAAGAAGAAAAAAGAAAAAAAGAAAATTAATTGAAATCATCAGCATCATCAGGCATCTTGGCATTTCATATCATGTATCCTGGCTTCTAATGTTTGTTTCTACTGGCAGGAACTCCCTTCAACAATCAACATGGACCGTACCTCCGGGGCAAATCATGATGAAGCCCAGCAAATAACCAGCATAGTGGCATCTCTACAGAGCCTACTACAGACAATAACAATCAAGGAAGAGACATGGAGCAAATGCCTGGAAGTGTTAGGGGAAGAAAATTTCGAGCTGCGATCCAAAGTCAGGGTTCTTGAAGAAGAAATTGAAAGCCTGAAAGGAAAGAGACCCCTGAATAGACAAGAAGTAAGCCTTCCACCCACATTAGCAGATGATCGAGTGCAAAGGGAGAAAGGGAAAGCCGCCGCGGCAGGCGTTCTCCACCTCACGAAGAAGCTGAATGACTACCATGGCAAAGGGAAGCCAGACAAAGTGAGGGATCATTCAGAGGGTCCCCCAAGGAGGACAAAAGAAGAAATGGAAGCTAGAATGAGGAGGGTTTTTACCCCTTTACCATACACACCGGCGGAGTTGCTACCAACCCTATTGAAGGAGAGCCATTTGCAAATTAGGCCCCCGAACCCCCGGTTGATCAATGCTAGAAGCTACAATGCCGCGGAATGGTGTGAGTACCATTCTGGTGCTCCAGGGCACCACACAAGCCGGTGTTGGGATCTGCGGCATGACATTCAAGATCTGATCGATCAAGGATTCTTGAAGGAAATGCTCAAGAAACCAAGGTCCACCGAAGGACGAGACATCTCTGATGTGTTAGCACAGATTCAGACATCCGAACCAGCCATCTCCCCGCAAGAAGGAGAGGATGATGATGGGAAGAACACTTGAAAGCTCCCTTCCGTGGCATGCAACTAAATTCCAAGAACGCCAATTACATTGGACCCCCTTTTGCATAGTTTGATGTTCTGTTTTGCTTAAGCTTTCTTTTCGTTTAAATTTTGAACTTGATAGCATGTTTCTTCTTGCAAGCCTATAAAATCTTTTGGGAAATCATTGAAGTGTTGGACCTGTGAGACATGGGAAAAAATCACCGGAGTGATCGTCCCTCCGTCAACACACGGGCTCAACGCAAAAATTGGGAGAGTCGCCACCATTCATGATTTTGGGGTGAGAATGGACACCAAAGAATTCAAAAATAAGCAAAAATAGCCAAAAGACAAATTCTAGGGTAAAAATAACCCTACTTGAAAATCAAGTCCAGAGATGGGTAAGGGGATTAGATTATGAACGGGGGAAGGTGTTAGGCACCCCCATTCATCCACACGAAGTGGTTGCCAAGTGTATGTTCATGCAAAAAATAAAGTAAGAAAGCTTGCTAAAAATCATGAGAAACCTTGAAAAAGGAACAATGTATGATATTTTCACATGAAGATCCAAATAAATTTTAGATCTTCTCTTATGTCAATATCACTTCTGGAATGTCTCAAAAGATGGAAATCAAAGCACAAATTGCTCAAAACCAAGTTAAATCAAATTCGGAAAATTTGGTAAAAAGTATACCATTTGCCTTGAACTCCTTCAAATCCAATTCTAAATTGATTCAAACCAACTCTATTTGAAAGATTAGGGTAAATAAGAGTCTCATGCAAAATTTCACTTCATTCCAATGAAAAATCTAGGAGTTATGCTCCTTTGAAGTTGCTGTTGGGGATTTTTAAAAGTAGTAAGTGGGCAACTTTGGAAAATTGTCTAGAAAAATCCACTGCATAGAAATCCACGAAATTTGGTGTGATTGAAGTCTGTATGGCCATATTTCAACAGAAACTAGCCTCATACAAAAATCCCTTCGGATGTGCCTTGGGTGGTCTCCCGAACAGGCCCCGAAGATCACAGATTTACCCAGAAAAATGCAAATGAGCAGTTCTGAGTAAATCGGCTACCAATAATTCAAATGGAATCCAAAAATTATGAAATCAACTGGATTTGAAAATAGACTCAAAAAGGAGTACTCAGAAATAAAAACCACTCGAATCGGACTTAAAACGAACACATGGCGGTCCGTCGAAGTGACAAGTTCTGTACTTGGACCTGAACTGTCCACTTAACTTCGACAGAGAAGTGTCAAAAATCGGCTAGATAGAAATTCATGAAATTTGGTGGACATAAACTAGACAGCCTCACCTTTCCCATGGTTCTGGAATCGCCCCAAAATTCATCCGGATGATGAAGTTACGGACGTCCGAAGTAAGGGTACAGGTGCTGTCAAGCTAAGCCATTTTTGAGTAAAAGCCAAATCCGAAAATTGATAAAAAATGAAATTCGTGTAAGATGAACACAAATACTTCAAAATCATCCGAAAGGCATTCCAGAATTGATTGAGGCCATTTATTTGAGATTTATCACAATAAATGCAATAAACCCCAAATATGAGCCTATCCCGCCAAAATAGTGATATGTGTGCAAAAGTGAAAAAAACCTAGCAAGATCCATACACATGCATATAGATTCAATAAAATAGGTTCTAGCATAGCCTAGGGTTCCGTTCCATTATCGTTTCCCTCTGTTCTCTTTAAGATAATCAAGGGTACTTTGAATATGGAACGGTTTACAATCAATCAAAAAGGCCTTACGCTACATGGGTTCTAGCACTAGGGTCAATCCCCAGTCTCGTTTCTCCTAGATCCGCCTTCACGTTTTACGGCTAGGGGAGTCTTGAGATACTTTGAGCCGGGGAAGGATTTCCACACATACAAACAAGGCTTTACACTACAGAAAGGTAGAAGAAGAGATCTAGATCTAGGAATGTAAAGACAGAAAATAAAAAGAAAAGTTGAGGCTTACCTGAGTGCTGGAGGCGATTCCACAGCGGTTTCCTTCTTCTCTTGGAGTTCTTCTTTGCGAGAATTCAAAACAAGAGTTGTGTGTCATTTGCTCAAGGAGGAGGCTCCTATTTATAGGCAAGGGCTAAGGTCATTGGTAGACACAAATTAATGTCTAGAACCACTCCAACCTAAACCCTAAGGTTATTTCCGCGATTTCCCCTCATTTAATGAGGGACATGATGGTAAAAGTGAAAAGCTCTCGGAAAACCCTAATTTTGAGCAAACTTAAGGTATCCGGTACATCAGACCGGATAACAAAGGTCCTTAAGGTATCCGGTACATGGTACCGGATACGCTAAGGCTCACACGTATCCGGTATGACTATTCGGATACGAAAAAGGGTACTTGTATCCGGATACTCAATCCGGATACAGGTAAAAGTGTATTTTCTTCAAATTCTGTGCTGGCTTTCCAGGAGATAATGATTTTTGATGATTGTTTGTGCAATTTGGGGTGTCTACAACTGCCCCTCTTTGCGGGAGCTGCGAAGCAGTGAGCTGCAAAGAGTAGACAAGCCCAAATTGCATTCCCTTGAGCATGATTTGCTCGGTTCAATTCAATTTTTGTAGAAAACAATTTTTGAGTGGAGATTTGCCAAAAAGGCCCTCACTTTAAGGGGGCATCTCTCCAAGAGTTCTTAAATTCCACTGAGCCCTTTGTGGCTGTGAAGTGGATTTTAAGCCCAAAAATAGGATTTTTGAAAAACTGATTTTTTATCAAACCAAGTTGAAAATTGAGTGGATATCATCCTTTTGACCAGGCACATTTCCCAAGGTTGTCCCGAATTCCACAGAGCTCTCGTGGCTGTGAGGTGGATTTCAAGGCAAAAATAGGATTTTGAGAAAATAGTAAGAATTATAGCATAAGTTTGCTCCCTCCTTTTCCTTCTCTTTTTTTTCTTTTCTTTTTTTTTTTTTTTCTTTCTTTTTTCCTTTTTTTTTTTTTTCATTTCCTTTTCTTCTTTTCTTTTTTTTTTTTCTTTTCATTTCCCTTTTCTATTCTTTCCTGTTTTTTTCTCTATTTTTTCTATTTTTTTGGCTTTTTTCTATTTTTTTTTCTTTTTTTCTTTAGTATCCGGTAAGTGTATCCGGATAATACAGGGTCTGCGGGTATCCGGCCTGACTATCCGGATCCCGCAGGTTTACTTAAGTCGCGCGCGACCGCGACTTTTCCTCTTCTTTTCTTCTTGCTCCGATTACTCAGACCGGCTCCAGTCTTTGCTTCTTCGACGACCGACGATCCTACTTCTTCTCCGGCGATCTCCGACGACTCCGGTGCTCTTTTTGCTGCCGGCGACCACCTGTAACTCCGGCGACTTCTGTTCCTTGCCGCAACTGAGCCCTAACTCGGCTCTCTTCAAAAATTTTCGATTTCCAGCGACTTTATCAACTCAGTGTGGGGTGTTGATCTTCGGTGATTGCTTGTGCCTGATTCTTCATCAACCAGATTCCCTTCTTTGCTGCTCAACTAGTAAGTGCAATCCGACCCAGTCAAGCATGCTTCTTTTTTTTCTTTGCATGATTCCATCGAATTCAAGCATGTTTTTGCTTTGATCATGTTGGATTATTGTGGATTGGATTTTTGTCATTGATAATTCACCACTGCATTGTGCCCAGCATGACTTTTGTATTTCCCATATAACTATTGATAGAATTTTCAGACTTCATGTTATGTGATTTTTTTTTTTCAAAATTTGTATTGACTTTCAATTGCCATTTTTTTTTTGGAGCTGCCCATGTGACTGTGGCTTGTGCAAGCCTTGTCTTGATAGTGTCCAAAACTTAGGACGGCCTTGCTGCTACTTCTTTTGTCTTGATATGCTGGGACTTATTTTTCTCAATCCGCCCGGTGTTGATGTTGTGCTCTAACTGCCAGGACCATTCTGTGGTTGGTTCTTGTACTCCTTGATTTAGCTCAGACCATTTGTTTTTTGCACAACTGTAACGATCCTGCAGTAAATTATCAGATATTAGGCCTTGTAAACAAAATGTTTTAGAATAATATAGGAATATTTTCTAAACTTTGAACTAAAACACAATTCCTGAAAAATCATATAAGATTCCTGATGAACCAGAGTTGGAACCTATACAATCAAAAACTTTTCTTTTCAACTTGAACTGAGCAAAGTAGGATTCCAGATAGATTTGAACTGAAATTTATAAAACACTTCCCTGTTGTAGATGGCTAGGAGTCGTTCCCGCGTTCGTGAGGAGGTTGACCCGACCGACCGGCCTTCTTCTTCTAGAGCTCGGATTGATACTAGTTCTAGTGCCACCCTGTCCGAGCCACTAGGCGACTCTCGAGAGAGCTCTGCTGAGGTAGACTTTCAAGAATTTTTCTTTCTTTTATTTCTTCTATTCTCCTTTCCCACACAATCTTCACACTGCCCTTGGATTTTAGCCCGTGGTTGCACCAGCTCGGGGTCGAGGCAGAGGCAGAGGCAGAGTCCATGATCAGGCCCCTGAGGGCGAGAGAGGCCGAGGCAGAGCCAGAGATATGGCTCCGGAGGGGGTTGCTGTAGCTTTGGCAGGGGTATCTGAGGAGTTGAGGGCTTCTGTGCATGATACAGAGCTCCTCCATGGCTTGGATAGCCACCCCTCCATGTGCATCAGGGCCGATGTGCCGCTTCCCTACTATTCTTCCCACTTGCGCGGCAGCTGGGGGAGATTCAGCGAGTTGGCACGGTCACTTTCTCCGGCACTCAGGCGGGAGTTTGGGAGGTGCCATCTGGATCATTTCCTCAGTATTCCATCATTCAGAGCCGACCGTCCACTCATCTTTGCTATGATGGAGAGATACTTCCCAGAGACACAGTCGTTCCACCTGCCGGACGTGGAGCTGGGGATCCGCCCTTCCGATTTTGTGATGATTACTGGCATTCCTCTGACGGGGCGGACCATCGTCTTGGAGCGGCCTTCTGCGGAGGATATGGGACTTCTCCTGGGATATCAGGCCCTGCCTCCTACTGCTTGGGATGGGCGGAGTGGCCGGCTCTCCATTAGTTGGTTGCGGGAGAGTCTGGCTCGACATTTTGAGGGGAGGCACAGGACTGTGGCTGTGGATGATGCCGCATTTATTCCTATCTTCCGGCACGTATTCCTGCTGATGCTTGGGAGCTGCTTTTTCCCGGAGGATACGACCGGCGTCAGCCCACTTTTCCTGGACGCTTTGAGAGATCTCCATCAGACCCGCCAGCTAGCATGGGGTCGGCTCATTTATGGGACCATCTTGGCCGGGTTGTGCCGGGCAGTTCGAGGTCTGGCATCCCCGAGAGGCGATGGAGTCAGCAGCCGGTTCTTCTGGCAGATTCTACAGGTATTGCATTCATCTGTATAGCTTAATTCTTTAGGCTTTATCTTTTCTTGACTGATTTTTCTTTTGCTAGGTGTTCATGTACACCTACATGACCTTCTTCCGCCCCTCCCCGGTTCCTGAGGTTGCGGATTTTCCCGTGGCCCTGCGATGGTCGGCCCAGGTTCGAGATGCCGACAGGAGCCAGCCTCGTACTGCCCGGGTGCACTTAGACCGTGCACGCCGATCTGATGTAAGTCCTCTATCTTTTTTCTTTTATTTCCTTTCCTGTACCTTGACTGTATCTGACCACTTTGCTTCTTTGCAGCTCATTCTATCCCGTCCAGATGACGTGGATGTCGGAGTTGCCCGTGAGATGGCAGTACAGGATGCTTTTGAGCGAGATCTCCGACGTCAGTCTTACCAGTGCTTCCTTGGGAGGCTTGGTAGGGTGATGTACTTGGGAGAGCGCCTGTACTACCAGCACACTGGCGCACTTCGCATCCCCGTCCCTCCTCCTGCTGTGGGTCCCGACACACTCCTCCCGGGCTTTGATGTTGATCAGTTCGATCACTTCTTGGATGCGGAGGGGCTTACAGTAGCTGGAGATTATGACGAGTGGTTCCAGCGGGTGTCTATTGGATGCTTGATGGATCGACCAACTCGTGCTGGGGTGACTGAGATTGGCGGGATCCGTATCCGGATCCATGAGGACACGGTAAGCCTTGTACTCTTCCCATTTTTATCCTCTTTCCCTTCCTTATGCCTTTCTGACCATGCTTCCGTTCTTATTGGCAGGTACACGAGCTGAACTCCATTCGGGACCGGTTCGAGAGCCAGCGGGCTGCGATTGATGATATGATCGCGGAGCACGATGCAGTCGTGGCCCAGCGGGATGCCCGGATCAGGGAGCTGGAGGCCCTAGTTGCTGAGCTCCAGTCTAGACAGGTATCTGGCCCTCTCATATGTTCATTTCTTTCATTATTTTCCCATTTCTGCTATTCTGATGTGCTTGTTTGACTTGTGCAGGGCCCGGTCCATGATCAGGACGCCTTCTTTGAGCATGATTTCCTGATTCCTGACCCATCTCCGGCTCAGGCTGCTGATCCCGAGGATGCCCCCGCGGCTGGTCTTGACGAGCCGGATCCTCCTGCTCCTTCTGCAGACATTCCTGGTATGATCTTCTTTTAATTCTCCTCTTTTATTCTTTCTTATATTTGAGTCTTCTGATTGTTCTCTTTTTTGTGGACTCAGCTACTTCTGATCCCGGCCCCTCTGCTGCTGATGCTGGGCCTTCTGGAGCTGCGGGAGCAGAGGATGCTTTGGATGAGGGCCCAGTTGGGCCGGTTGCTGCTGAGCCCGAGGCTTCTTCCCCAGATTCTACTCCTGCTCCTCCTCCAGATCTCGAGGATTATTGCTTGGAGTATCATCTTCAGCAGGTGGTAGGTCGGCATCCTCGCCATGCGGCCGAGCGGATTCTTGCATACTCTAGAGGCCGAGCCCTTTGGGGGAGACGCCGTAGAGGTGGACGTGGCCGAGGACTCGGGGATGATCCTGCACAGGAGTAGATTAGGATTATATTTTTCATTTTCATGTATTTTTATCATCCCTGTACAAAACTTTCAGATATATATGAAAAAAACTTTTTATTCATTCTATTATGTCTTGCACATCTCCTGCTCTCAATTCTATGCAATTATGACTTGTAAGCAGGTAAAACAGGTAAAAATTCGGATTTTTTCATCCTTAGCCCTTTTTTTGCATTTTTTCTCGGTATCCGGTCTGACATACCGGATACATGGATTGGTCTTTGTATCCGGTATGTTATACCGGATATTCATGGAATCCTTTGTATCCGGTATACTTATCCGGATATTACCAAAGCCTTTGTATCCGGTCTGAGTTACCGGATATGTTAAAAGATGCTATAAATGCAACCAATCTCGGGATTTGGGCATTTTTTACGAGTTTTTGAGTTTAGAAACCCCCTTTTTCGCCTCTTTCTTCCTCCTCTTGAGTTCTAGCTTGCTCCCGTCCAATCCAATGGAATCCGGATCATCTTCTGCCCCATTATTGTCTGTCCACACTGCCTCCCCTGCAAAACAGCCTTTTAGATCAAAACCCCCAAATCTCACTAGGTACAACCCTGTGGATTCCTTTTACACAAGGTGGGTTAACTCTATGACCCTAGATGAGGAGAGGAGATGGGGTTCTACTAATCTAGGCCATACCCTGCTCATTCCCAAGGTTCCCTTCAGGTGGGAGATTATAGAGGCCATGATTGGTCATTGGGTTCCTGATCTCAACCTGTTCCGTTTTGGGACCCATGAGATGACCCCAACCATTGAGGAGGTGGAAACCATCCTGGGCCTGAGGTTTGATGAGAAGGTGGTGAATCCACCTCTTAGGCCCAGTTATAAGAAGGAAGCTTCTACTTTTTTGGGTATAGGGAAGAAGGACTTGGGGGATTCTGACACCCTTTTGACTCTATCTAAGGCTTTTTTGACTGAGAAGCTTTTGAGGGGAGAAGATAAGGAGGCCCGATTCAACGCGTTGACCCTGATAGTGGTCAACCAGTTGCTTTTCCCTCGGGAGGATGACGAGGTGGACTTGGCCTTGATTTCTGTGATCTGCCAGGTCAGGGAGCGGGAGAGGTTGGCCCCTATGATTTTAGCTGGGATATATCAGGCCTTGACTGACTGCTACAACAGGAAGTCGAAACGCTTCTTAGCATGTGCCCAGATCCTGCAGGTAAACAAGTTTTTTTTTTTTTTTTTTTTTTTTTTTTTTTTTTTTTTTTTGTACAATGTGCTGACACCTCTTTCTTCCTTTGCAGCTTTGGCTACTTGATCATTTGAGCCAGATTGAAGAGATCAATCGACACTTCTTCCCGAGTCTGAAAGTCCCTTTGTTGATGAGCAACAGGGGATGCCCCGATATTCCAGGGGGCAAACAGGGCTGGTTCACCTTCTTGGGTTCGCTTCAGGATGACCAGGTGAGATGGCCTGGTACTTATCAGCCTAATGCAGAGACAGTAATTAGCTTCCGTGACCGCAACTTTCTGATCCTAGCGGGCCTGAAGCATGCAGTGTTGTATCTTCCTCTGCGGGTCCTTCGTCAGTTCCGAGCGACCCAGGGGATTATCATCCCATATGGATACGAGGATCGTCTTGGGCCTCTTTCTATGAAGCTGAATGCCTGGTTGATGAAGGAGTGGTCTTATGTCCGCTTTATGCATGGTCCCGTCTTCTCGGAAACCCATGTGAAGGATTATCTCTTCTGGATCAAGGAACAGATACAGACTCAGGCCCCAGTACCCGAAGATCCTCCTGTAGTCTTAGCTCCCATCTATGAGGACATTCTAGAGTCTGAGCGGGCTTCTCATAAGCGGCTTCAGCAGATATGGGTACGGGAGGCCCAGGAGCTCAGGATACAGAGTGCTTATCTGGAGAGGCAGCTTGATGAGCAGACCTCACGCCGTATTGCCGTGGAAGAGAAGCTGGAGGAGCAGAGGCAGGCCCGTCGCTTCGAGGTCCGTATGATCCGGCAGAAGTACCAGGATACTTTGGCCAGCCTTAGGAGTATTAGGATCCAGCAGGCCCTTTCAGATGAGGTCATTTCCTTCCTGAGTGATCCTGCTGCAGAGGGGGCTTCAGGAGTCATTGCAGCTCAGGCAGCTCGGATTCGGGAGCTTGAGGAGCGGCTAGGAGACTAGCTTTATTTCCTGCACATTTTTCATACCTTTGTACAAAATTGAACTCCAATAGTGGAAATACAAAGGATTTAATTCAAAATAAAGTTTTTATATTATTGGCCTCAGAATGCTCAGATGCTTGTAAAAACAAAGGTTTTATGAAAAGTATTTGATTTCTCATCACTGGCCAAAGTATAATTTTTCCTTTTTATATTTTTTTTTTTATTTTTTTTTTTTGAAACTTGGTCCATGCACTTAATCACCTATAATTAAAGGAATTAAAACCAGGTTAAATAATGAAAAGGGTAGTCCACAAAATACTGAGGGATCAGAACTGTCCATCTTAGGACCTTTAGAGTCATCCCCAAATGCCTTTTCTTCCAGAATTTACTGTATCACCCAATCTGCTCATGCCAACTTTGCTTAAGGCTCAGATCCCCATGATCAACTCAACCTCTGATTTTCTTTTATTTTTCTTATTTTTCTTTTTGCCTTTTTGCCAATATTGCCCCTAGCGCCAGTTACGGTTTTCACTAGGGCCGGCTTCCGAATTCCGTCATCACCCATCCTACTCTGATATTTGAATGAACAAGCTAAGATCACCGAGGGCTTAAAAATAGGACGAAATAAAGGCTAGGCTCAGTTTATGAAAGAAAGGGTATTAAAGGCCCAAAATTTTTCAAGTGTGGAAATAGGTCAACCGGACTTACAGTCATGATGAATTTAACCCTTTTCCCCCAAATTGCATTTTTTGCATTTTTCTTTTTTTTCACACTTGGCTTTCATTTGCCATTTCCATTGCTTTTCCTCTCTTTTTCTTTTTCTTTCCTCACTTTTGCCCCAATTGATTTTGCCCCAATTTGACTGTAAATCCGGTTTGGGTTGATCAAAGAAACGAACCGGCTCAACTTGGCTAGACTAGGGATTAAAACTTTTGAAGGAAATAAAGAAAAATGGCCTCGGATCATTTCCTAGAAATATTCACTCAAGGAAAATACCTTTTTACCGCATCAGAGTTAATGGGCTCAGGAAAATCTAACCCATCCATTTCTGCTAAGATGAGTGCTCCCCCTGATAGGGCTTTCTTGACGACATATGGGCCCTCCCAATTGGGCTTGAACTTACCACGAGGGTCTTCCAAAAATGGTAGAATTTTCTTTAGCACTAAGTCTCCTTCTTGGAAAGTTCCGGGCCTCACTTTCTTATTGTAAGCCCGGGCCATTCTCTTCTGGTACAACTGTCCATGGCAAAGCGCTTTTAACCGCTTTTCTTCTATCAGGTTAAGTTGATCATGTCTCGACTGGACCCATTCGGCTTCTTCTAATTCTGCTTCCATGAGCACTCGGAGTGATGGGATCTCTACTTCCACGGGCAAGACTGCTTCCATCCCATAGACTAGGGAGTACGGGGTTGCCCCAGTTGAGGTTCGGATCGAGGTTCTGTAGGCATGTAGAGCAAGTGGCAGCATTTCGTGCCAATCTTTGTAACTTACTACCATCTTCTGAATGATTTTCTTTATATTCTTGTTTGCTGCTTCTACTGCCCCATTCATCTTTGGCCTATATGGAGCTGACTTGTGGTGGGTGATCTGAAACTGCTCACACATTTTCTTCATGTCCTTGTTCTTAATATTTGAAGCATTGTCTGATACTATAGCACTTGGCAGTCCATAGCGACAAATAATATTGTGCTTCAAAAATTTGATCACATGGTTGCTTGTAATATTTGCATATGATGCTGCTTCCACCCACTTAGTGAAATAATCAATTGCCACCAAGATGAATCTGTGCCCGTTCGATGCCTTAGGGGAGATCATGCCGATGACATCTATGCCCCACATAGAGAAGGGCCAGGGTGATGTCATGTTGTGCAACTCACCTGGGGGCGCATGCTTATTATCTGCATATATCTGACATTGGTGGCACCTCCTGACATGTATACAGCAATCATGCTCCATGGTTGTCCAGTAATATCCCAGCCTCAGGATCTTCTTAGCCAGCATGTGCCCACTCATATGGGGCCCACAGACTCCTCCATGTACAGTCTCAATCAGCCTTTCCGATTCAGCCTTGGCTACGCATCTTAGCAGAATGTCATTATGTGACCTCTTGTACACATGTCCACCACTTAGCAGAAACTGACCAGCCAATCTCTGTATTGTCCTCTTCTCAGTAGTAGTGGCATTCTCTGGCAGACTCCGATTGTTCAAGAAATTCTTGATATCTTGAAACCATGGTGTTTCTTCTTCTGGTGCTCCCTCTAGAATGAGACAGTAAGCCGGTTCATCTCGGACTTCAATTTCCAGCGGTCTGATGTCTACTCCTTCTGATATGCTGACCATTGAAGCCAAGGTTGCTAGAGCATCCGCAAACTGATTCTTAGCCCTTGGCATATAGTTGAAGGAAATTCGAGTGAAATTTGTGCTTATTTCTTCCAAGTACTGGTGATAGGGGATCAATTTGTGATCCTTGGTTTTCCACTCACCAGTTGTTTGGAAGATGATAAGACTCGAATCCCCATATACGTCAAGTTCCTCTACTCCATGATCCATGGCTGCTTGCAATCCAATTATGCATGCTTCATATTCTGCTATGTTATTGGTGCACTGGAATCTCAGCTTTACTGCAATTGGGATGTGTGAACCATCTGGTTTAACCAAGACTGCCCCTATTCCGTTCCCATTCATGTTGGCGGCCCCATCGAAGAACATCTGCCAAGAACTCTCACTGTCCTCCTCTTCAGTGTACAGAATAGCCTCATCGGGAAAGTTGGTCTTCAAGGGTTGATATTCTGGCAGAGGATGTGCAGCCAGGTGATCAGCTATGGCTTGACCCTTGATCGCCTTCTGGGTGATGTATGTGAGGTCAAACTCGGACAATAGTAGTTGCCACTTTGCCTTCCTGCCAGTCAGTGCCGGTTTCTCAAATAAATACTTCAGCGGGTCCATCCGGGATATCAATAGTGTGGAGTGACTAAGGAAATAATGCCTTAGCCTCTGAGTGGCCCACACTAGAGCACAACAAGTCTTCTCCAATGGTGAGTATTTGGCTTCATATTCTGTGAATTTTTTACTCAGATAGTAAATTGCCCTTTCTTTTCTACCAGTCTCATCATGCTGCCCCAAGACACATCCCATCGACGTTTCCAACACTGACAAGTACAGGATCAGTGGTCTTCCTGGAGTTGGTGGCACTAGCACAGGTGGGTTTAGCAAATACCTCTTTATGGTGTCAAATGCCTGCTGGCAGTCCTCATTCCAAACCGTCGGGTTATCTTTCCTCAAAAGTTTGAAAATTGGTTCACAGATAGCAGTGAGCTGTGCTATGAACCGGCTTATGTATTGAATTCTTCCAAGAAAGCCCCTGACCTCCTTCTCGGTTCGGGGTGCTGGCATTCCAATTATGGCCTTAGCTTTAGCCGGGTCAATTTCAATTCCTCTTTGGCTCACTATAAACCCAAGCAACTTTCCTGATGTAGCCCCAAAGACGCACTTATCCGGGTTAAGCCGTAAACTGTACTTCCTGAGACGATCAAACACTTTCTTCAGATTGATCAAGTGGTCCTCCTCTTTGCATGATTTGGCAATCATATCATCCACGTAGACTTCCATCTCTTTGTGGATCATGTCATGAAATAGTGCAGTCATGGCCCGCTGATATGTTGCCCCAGCGTTCTTGAGCCCAAACGGCATGACTGTGTAGTGGAATGTGCCCCAAGGTGTGATAAATGCTGTTTTCTCTTGATCCTCCTTAGCCATCTTGATCTGATTATATCCCGAGAACCCATCCATGAAAGGGAATAGGCTGTGTACCGCAGTATTATCGACCAGAATGTCGATGTGTGGAAGTGGAAAATCGTCCTTTGGGCTTGCCTTGTTCAAGTCTCTGTAGTCTACGCACATTCGGACTTTCCCGTCCTTCTTTGGTACCGGCACTATGTTTGCGAGCCACTCTGGGTATGTAGAGACTGCCAAAAATCCAGCTTGGAATTGTTTGACCACTTCGTCCTTGACCTTTAAGGTCCATTCAGGCTTCAATCTTCTCAGCTTCTGCTTAATCGGCTTAACCCCTGGCAAAATTGGCAACTTGTGCACCACCATGTCAGTGTCCAACCCCGGCATGTCCCGATATGACCAAGCAAACACATCCTTGTAATCTGCCAAGAACTGTGACATTTCATTTTTCTGCACATCAGACAAACATGACCCGATTTTTACAATTTTTGGGTCATCTTTGGTCCCAAGATTTATGGATATGGTCTCCTCAATATTAGGTTGGACCCCCTTTTCATGACGTTCCAATTGGTATTCAATTTCTTTTGGAACGTCTTCTTCTTCGACCTCGGTCTCGTCTTCGACCCCCATGAGATCAAAGTCGAGCTCAAGGTCGAAGTCATATTCAACCTGGTCCAATTCGGTCTGATTATATGGCTCATAAGTGGTTTGGACCTTTTTGAAAAATTTAAATTTCCTAGAAAAAATAGAAAAATCTTTTTGGGTTTTTTGTGGGCCTTCTAAACATAATTCCCCTGAAGACGAAGGCCCATTAGAACCTTCAGGGAAATGGCATTCCACTATTGGAGTTTTTTTTTGGAAGCCGCGTCAGTTTGCCGATCTAACGCTGCTTCAAAGGTAAGGGGAGTTTCCTCCCAATTGTTCAGTACAAAATTTTGGGGAGCAGGGGAAATAGGGAAAGCCTGCTCCTCAAGCCCAGCATCCGATGCCATCATCACCGGGTGGGTACTGCCCTTTTCTGCTGCGGGGCCCAATTCAGAAGTGACCTCCTCTGGAATCTTTACTGCGGCCCAGTCAATAAATGGCAGTTCCATGTCTGCCCCTGTCTTTTCGCCTTCAGTCATGGCGAAGAATGCACCAACATCCTCAGAAAAGTCCACCTGCTGCTCGGGCTGTGGTCCAGGCCCATCCACTGCTCCCAGTATTGGAGATGGGTTATAGGGTTGTAGGGCCGAAACAGAAGGCTTTTGAAATGGGTTGACATTGTAGTAGGGAGGTTTTGATTGGTCCATAGGAGGAGAAATTTGGATTATATAGGAGGGTTTTGGAAAGTTCACCCTCAGATGCGGGAGTTTTCCTTTGCTTCTGCTCTCCCCTTCTTCATATTTCATTCTTCTCCAGCCTCTGGGCTTGAAGCCCAACCCTACCTTGGGGATCAGTTTCTTAGCCGTGATTGGCTCCACCATCCCCTGCAAATTGATCCCCAGGCCTTTCCCTGGGTGAAAGTGGTATTTTTCCATCACTTTCTTGACCATCTTTTCTGCAGTGGTCCCCTTTTCTTTTTTTTTATCACACCCTCCAGGTATGTAATTGACCGCCTCAAATTGGAATGAGTGGAATGCAATCTTGTCGACAGTCAAGTCCACATTGATTAAGGGTACATCAGGTGACACGATGGGCGGCACCAAGTTTTCGGCTAGGACTGTTATCACCCTTTGCCCTCTTATGTATTTCACCCTTTGGTGGAGCGTGGATGGTATTGCCCTAGCCGAATGTATCCACGGCCTTCCTAGGAGCAGGTTGAAGGCTGCGGGTATATCCATCACCTCAAATGTGATGTTAAAGATATTCGGCCCAATGGTGACCGGCAGTTCAATCTCCCCTAGGGAGTGGGTCTTGGAGCTATCAAAAGCCCTCACTATCCGCCCATTTCTTTTGATCCTTGACTGGTCCAGACCCAGCTTGGTGAAAGTGATTAACGGGCAAACGTTTAATGCCGACCCGTTGTCAATTAAAACCCGTGCAACCATGCAGCCCTTACAAAGCACAGTGATGTGCAAAGGGTCCACATGATAACACCCACCTGGGCTGATCTCACCTTCTGAGAAACTTATCACATTATGTGACAAGATTTGACCAACCATTTTACCAAGCTGGTCTGGATCAATGGTCTGGGCTACATGTGCACTCTGTAGCACCCTTAACAATGCATCCCTATGCTTTTCGGAATTTAGCAAAAGGCCCAGTATTGAAATCTGGGCCGGGACCTTATTTAGCTGATCCACAAGATTAAATTCACTCTTTTTGATTATTTTTATGAGGTCTGCTGCCTCATTTTCTGCACCCTGGGGGGTGTCTTCTCCCACTTTATTTTTTCCTTTTTGTTTTCTTTTTTCTTCATTTTCTTTTTCTGTTTTTTCTTTTTCTACTTCTGTCTCCTTTTCTTTCTCTTCACCCCCTGCACATCTCCCCGACCTCGTCATGAGGTTCACCTCCTCCTGGTTCTGGTTCCTGACCATTGGAACCGTAGCCGTGATTCCCTCGCTGTAGTTCCATGGTACAGCGGCCTCTGAATAGGCTAATTTAGGGATGTCAACCACTAGTGGCTGGAGTCTGGACCGGGATGTATGGGCCGGTTTAGGGATAGTATGGGCTGGCTGCACATTTACAACCAGGGGTTGAAGTTTAGATTTGGTGGGGACAGAAGAAGTGATGGAAGCAGTAGTGGGGTCAAGATTGATGACCAGTGGAGCCTTAGACGGCTTGGATGGGGAATAAATGGGTGGACTGCAATTGAAGACCAATGGGGGCCTTGCAGTATTCATCTGGGTCATAAGAGATGAGACCCGGTTCAAAGAGGAACTTATGTCCTCAGCAGCTGTATTATTTTTTTGGGAGACCATGTTGATCTCCTCTTCTTCCCCTTCTGGGAAAAATCGGACCTGGACCGTGGTCCCTACTGGAGCTATGAGCTGTGATGGGTCAAAGGCCCTTCTGGTGGTGGATATGGCAGAGATGGAGTTGGATGGGCCTGCCCCATTGTGGTACGGCAGAGGGTTCTGCCCAATATCATTCCCGGACGGGGCCGGTGCAGCAGTGTTAAAGACCAAAGCCTTCTGGTCCAACAAATCCTGAACTGCATGCTTCAGCACCCAGCAGGTATCAGTAGAGTGCCCCGGTGCACCCATGTGGAAGTCACAGGTGACCGATGTGTCAAAATTTCTTCCCCTGGTGGCATTCGGGTTAGGCTCCTTCAGAGTCAAGTATTCCCCTTTCAGCAGGGTTGGCAGTAGTTGGGACAGAGATATGGGTAGAGGGGTGAAAACCCGGTTCTTTCTTGCTGCGAACCAGGCATCCCGCTCCTCCTTAGAAAAAGTCCTCCTTGTGTTAGCTGGCACAGAGGGAGGGAAGTTGACATTCAGCGGGGTCTGGTACGACTGCTGGGCCTGCTGGGCCTGTTGGGGTGCCGAGATGTTCACGTGCAGTGGCTTCTTGGCTGGAGGAGCCTGGACCAGGTTCACCTCTCCTTCTTTTCGGGCCCCCGTCTTTTTAAATCCGGCCCCTTTCTTCTGGGCCATGGAGGCAGAGGAATCAGACTGCCCAGTCAGAGTAGAGTAGTCTATCAGCCGTCCTGACCTGACCCCCTCCTCGATCCGGTCCGCTACCTGTACCAGGGCTGCAAAGTTGGTGGTGATCTGGCCCACCAGATGGTTGTAAAAGGGCTGCCCCAGTGTGCCCATAAATGTGGAGATCATCTCCGGCTCTTGCATAGGTGGCCTGACCTGGGAGGCGGCCTCTTTCCACCTCTTGGCGTATTGCCGCACCGATTCATCCTTCCCCTTGGTCATCCTCATCATGTCGTACCGGTCCGGCACGATCTCAGAGTTGAACTTATATTGGTCCAAGAAAGCGTCGGCTAGGTCCTTCCACCTCCTGATCCTTCCATGGTCCACTGTAGCGAACCACCGAAGGGCAAAACCCGGTCAGACTCCTCTGGAAAAGCTGGATCAGTATGCCATCGTCCCGGCCAAACTGGCACAGGGCCCCGCAGTATAGTTTTAGATGGCTTAATGGGCAGCCCGTGCCATCAAACTTGTCAAAATCCGGGCACCTGAACTTAGCCGGTAGACAGACGTCCGGGTACATGCACAGGTCCTCGAAGGTGGTGCCTGCATGGCTGCCTCCCCCCTTCACCTCTTTCAGCTCTGCCTGGATTCTTTCTATCCTCAGCAGCATCTTCTTTTCCATCTCATCTCGGGCCTTTTCTTTCTCCAGCTCTTTCTCAGACTCCGCCATATTTTCCCTGATCAGAATGGGTTCAGGGACTGGTTCAGAAATGGGCTCAGGCATGGGCTGAACTGGAGGCGGAATGTAGGCCTGAGGTGGTGGTGCCTGATGGGAAGTAGATGCCTGGTTCGGGGCTTGGGCCTGTTGGGCCTGAGCCGCCAGTAGGTCCCCCAGCATTTTGGCCAGACCGGCCACTTGCTCCTGCAGTTGAGTAAAGTCCTGAGCAGGGACGGTAGCTTGGGCTTGGTTCTCTTCAGTATTCATTGTTCTGGCTTTGGATCTGGTTACTGGAGCAATGATTGCAAGTGTACCTGGGTTGAATGTACCTGATGGAAAAAATGAATAGAACATGTTAGCTTTCATTTAACTTGAGTCACACCCCTATATATGTAAACCAGTAGGTTAGGTGAACACCAGCCAGAAAAAATTTTTTTGTTTTTGTTTTTGTTTTTTTTTTTTTTTTTTTTTTTTTGAGTTGGAATATTCTAGGGCTTCCAAGGGTCCCAAATTTTTTTTTGATTTGATTGATAAAAATAACCAACCAAGGTTTTCATGGAATATTCTAGGGCTTCCAAGGGTCCCAATTTTTTTGATTTGATTGATAAAAATAACCAACCAAGGTTTTCATTTTTTTTTTGATTTGATTGATAAAAATAACCAACCAAAGGTGACTTGGACTACTCTATCCAAGTATCCCACAAATGTTTTGATTTGATTGATAAAAATAACCAACCAAAGGTGTCTTGGAATATTCTAGGGCTTCCAAGTATCCCACAAATGTTTTGATTTGATTGATAAAAATAACCAACCAAAGGTGTCTTGGACTACTCTATCCAAGTATCCCACAAATGTTTTGATTTGATTGATAAAAATAACCAACCAAAGGTGTCTTGGACTACTCTATCCAAGTATCCCACAAATGTTTTGATTTGATTGATAAAAATAACCAACCAAAGGTGTCTTGGACTACTCTATCCAAGTATCCCACAAATGTTTTGATTTGATTGATAACCATAACCAACCAAAGGTGTCTTGGAATATTCTAGGGCTTCCAAGTATCCCACAAATGTTTTGATTTGATTGATAAAAATAACCAACCAAAGGTGTCTTGGACTACTCTATCCAAGTATCCCACAAATGTTTTGATTTGATTGATAAAAATAACCAACCAAAGGTGTCTTGGAATATTCTAGGGCTTCCAAGTATCCCACAAATGTTTTGATTTGATTGATAAAAATAACCAACCAAAGGTGTCTTGGACTACTCTATCCAAGTATCCCACAAATGTTTTGATTTGATTGATAAAAATAACCAACCAAAGGTGTCTTGGACTACTCTATCCAAGTATCCCACAAATGTTTTGATTTGGTGTTGGAATATTCTAGGGCTTCCAAGGGTCCCAATTTTTTTGATTTTTTGATTTTGACTTGATTGATAAAAATAACCAACCAAGGTTTTCATGGAATATTCTAGGGCTTCCAAGGGTCCCAATTTTTTTGATCTTTTTTATTTTGATTTGATTGATAAAAATAACCCACCAAGGTTTTCATGGAATATTCTAGGGCTTCCAAGGGTCCCAATTTTTTTGATTTTTTGATTTTGACTTGATTGATAAAAATAACCAACCAAGGTTTTCATGGAATATTCTAGGGCTTCCAAGGGTCCCAATTTTTTTGATCTTTTTTATTTTGATTTGATTGATAAAAATAACCCACCAAGGTTTTCATGGAATATTCTAGGGCTTCCAAGGGTCCCAATTTTTTTGATTTTTTGATTTTGACTTGATTGATAAAAATAACCAACCAAGGTTTTCATGGAATATTCTAGGGCTTCCAAGGGTCCCAATTTTTTTGATTTTTTGATTTTGACTTGATTGATAAAAATAACCAACCAAGGTTTTCATGGAATATTCTAGGGCTTCCAAGGGTCCCAATTTTTTTTTGATTTTTTGATTTTGACTTGATTGATAAAAATAACCAACCAAGGTTTTTTTTCTTCTTCAAATTTGCTGAATTTTCTCAGTTTTCAAGTTCCAGAGTTTGACTGACACATGTTTGAGTTGAGTTGGTGTCAAAAAATATGACACCTTGGTTTCCTCTTTGATTTTCAAACTTAGGTTAAATCCTGAAAGAATATTTTATTTTATTCTTTTTTTTTGTTTTTCTTTCTGTATTTTGGAACATTTTTTATGCTCTTTTCGGGGTGCCTAAGGATTATCCACAGTGTTTTAGGCATTTTATTCTGAAAACTTGGGCTGAAAAGCCAATTTGTGCATTTTTGAACGTATCCGGTACAACATTCCGGATAATAATATGCCTTATTGTATCCGGTTACCATAACCGGATTCACGCATATGCCTTTTTATCCGGAAATATATACCGGATATGAACAGGATTGTTATTAACCGGCCTGAGTTGCCGGTTATTGTCGAAATGGCCCTTTTTGACTCATTTTTTCACCAGATTTGATTTTTTTTTCATTCCCAATTGATGTTCACCTTAATTTGACCTTCAAAACTTGCCCCAAATTGGGCTTGGACATCATACTTGCAAAATTCCCCAAATTTAGGAAAAGAACATGGCTTTACCTTGCCACCTTGTATTACCTTCATTCAATATGGTATGCACATTATACCTTGGCCTGTAAAACATGCAAACGGCCTTCCCACATTTACACCCAATTCCCCAAACGCAATTGTGTGCTTTTAGCCGAAAACGTGTTTCTCCACCTTCAAGCGTATGGTTTTTGGGTTTTGGCTTAATTGGCAACTTAGAAATCAAGTCTAGTGATGCCCGGAATCGAATCACAGATCCCATTGTCATCACATCATTGACCCAAATTCTAAGGTAAATGTTTTCACTTTCGCTTTCCGAAGTCACGACCTCGGTGCGCCAAGCTACACACATTCATGGTTCAACTTCCTAATAGGTAAAGGGTAGGCTGTGCAAATTGTTTCAAGTGCTCAAGTGCAATTTTAAATTGTGGTAACATTCACAACGTCCCAGCCCCTTGCCACTCTTTTTCGTAGCCATGCATTCATTCAAGCCAAGGCACATATGACAAAATAATGAAGCTAATTACAAGCAAGCAAGCACCAAATATGCACAAAAATATTACATGCCCAAAAAGTGGTATACAAAACATGTTATTTGTACAAACAACAATTAAATCATGTAAGCATGCTTGAAACCCAAAAGCATTCCTAAAATTCCAGATTTCATGCTCTTTTTCATGCTCAAAGTGTACCATTTCTACCCAAATTGAAGCCTAAAATTTTAGCACTACTTGGCATGGTTCAAAAGTGTTTCAATGAGGTCAAACATGCTTAAAAACCCCCAAATATACACTGAAATTTCCAGATTTTTTTTATTGCTTTCATGCTCAAAGTGTATCACTTATACCCCCAAATTGATGCCTAAAATTTTAGCACTACTTGACATGATACAAAAGTGTTTTAATGAGGGAAAACATGCTTGAAAACCATCCTAATGGCTACTGTATTTACAGATTTTTGCTCATTATTTTCGTGCTCAAAACATGGCACTAAAACCTCCTAAAACAAGGTACAAAAAAACAAGTAGACATGCACAACAAGATAAGGCCATAAACATGATCCTAAGCATAATACAACCATCTACGCATGCTTTTATCCATCTAGATTTCAAAGTATCCCAATCAGATTTCAAGATACAACAATATGCACAAATAACATAAGTAAAATAGCAAGCATTCACAAGTAAAGAAAGCATGAACAAAACACCAAAAGGCTTAAATCCACAAGTCCCCAGCAGAGTCGCCAGTTGTGAGACATGGGAAAAAATCACCGGAGTGATCGTCCCTCCGTCAACACACGGGCTCAACGCAAAAATTGGGAGAGTCGCCACCATTCATGATTTTGGGGTGAGAATGGACACCAAAGAATTCAAAAATAAGCAAAAATAGCCAAAAGACAAATTCTAGGGTAAAAATAACCCTACTTGAAAATCAAGTCCAGAGATGGGTAAGGGGATTAGATTATGAACGGGGGAAGGTGTTAGGCACCCCCATTCATCCACACGAAGTGGTTGCCAAGTGTATGTTCATGCAAAAAATAAAGTAAGAAAGCTTGCTAAAAATCATGAGAAACCTTGAAAAAGGAACAATGTATGATATTTTCACATGAAGATCCAAATAAATTTTAGATCTTCTCTTATGTCAATATCACTTCTGGAATGTCTCAAAAGATGGAAATCAAAGCACAAATTGCTCAAAACCAAGTTAAATCAAATTCGGAAAATTTGGTAAAAAGTATACCATTTGCCTTGAACTCCTTCAAATCCAATTCTAAATTGATTCAAACCAACTCTATTTGAAAGATTAGGGTAAATAAGAGTCTCATGCAAAATTTCACTTCATTCCAATGAAAAATCTAGGAGTTATGCTCCTTTGAAGTTGCTGTTGGGGATTTTTAAAAGTAGTAAGTGGGCAACTTTGGAAAATTGTCTAGAAAAATCCACTGCATAGAAATCCACGAAATTTGGTGTGATTGAAGTCTGTATGGCCATATTTCAACAGAAACTAGCCTCATACAAAAATCCCTTCGGATGTGCCTTGGGTGGTCTCCCGAACAGGCCCCGAAGATCACAGATTTACCCAGAAAAATGCAAATGAGCAGTTCTGAGTAAATCGGCTACCAATAATTCAAATGGAATCCAAAAATTATGAAATCAACTGGATTTGAAAATAGACTCAAAAAGGAGTACTCAGAAATAAAAACCACTCGAATCGGACTTAAAACGAACACATGGCGGTCCGTCGAAGTGACAAGTTCTGTACTTGGACCTGAACTGTCCACTTAACTTCGACAGAGAAGTGTCAAAAATCGGCTAGATAGAAATTCATGAAATTTGGTGGACATAAACTAGACAGCCTCACCTTTCCCATGGTTCTGGAATCGCCCCAAAATTCATCCGGATGATGAAGTTACGGACGTCCGAAGTAAGGGTACAGGTGCTGTCAAGCTAAGCCATTTTTGAGTAAAAGCCAAATCCGAAAATTGATAAAAAATGAAATTCGTGTAAGATGAACACAAATACTTCAAAATCATCCGAAAGGCATTCCAGAATTGATTGAGGCCATTTATTTGAGATTTATCACAATAAATGCAATAAACCCCAAATATGAGCCTATCCCGCCAAAATAGTGATATGTGTGCAAAAGTGAAAAAAACCTAGCAAGATCCATACACATGCATATAGATTCAATAAAATAGGTTCTAGCATAGCCTAGGGTTCCGTTCCATTATCGTTTCCCTCTGTTCTCTTTAAGATAATCAAGGGTACTTTGAATATGGAACGGTTTACAATCAATCAAAAAGGCCTTACGCTACATGGGTTCTAGCACTAGGGTCAATCCCCAGTCTCGTTTCTCCTAGATCCGCCTTCACGTTTTACGGCTAGGGGAGTCTTGAGATACTTTGAGCCGGGGAAGGATTTCCACACATACAAACAAGGCTTTACACTACAGAAAGGTAGAAGAAGAGATCTAGATCTAGGAATGTAAAGACAGAAAATAAAAAGAAAAGTTGAGGCTTACCTGAGTGCTGGAGGCGATTCCACAGCGGTTTCCTTCTTCTCTTGGAGTTCTTCTTTGCGAGAATTCAAAACAAGAGTTGTGTGTCATTTGCTCAAGGAGGAGGCTCCTATTTATAGGCAAGGGCTAAGGTCATTGGTAGACACAAATTAATGTCTAGAACCACTCCAACCTAAACCCTAAGGTTATTTCCGCGATTTCCCCTCATTTAATGAGGGACATGATGGTAAAAGTGAAAAGCTCTCGGAAAACCCTAATTTTGAGCAAACTTAAGGTATCCGGTACATCAGACCGGATAACAAAGGTCCTTAAGGTATCCGGTACATGGTACCGGATACGCTAAGGCTCACACGTATCCGGTATGACTATTCGGATACGAAAAAGGGTACTTGTATCCGGATACTCAATCCGGATACAGGTAAAAGTGTATTTTCTTCAAATTCTGTGCTGGCTTTCCAGGAGATAATGATTTTTGATGATTGTTTGTGCAATTTGGGGTGTCTACAACTGCCCCTCTTTGCGGGAGCTGCGAAGCAGTGAGCTGCAAAGAGTAGACAAGCCCAAATTGCATTCCCTTGAGCATGATTTGCTCGGTTCAATTCAATTTTTGTAGAAAACAATTTTTGAGTGGAGATTTGCCAAAAAGGCCCTCACTTTAAGGGGGCATCTCTCCAAGAGTTCTTAAATTCCACTGAGCCCTTTGTGGCTGTGAAGTGGATTTTAAGCCCAAAAATAGGATTTTTGAAAAACTGATTTTTTATCAAACCAAGTTGAAAATTGAGTGGATATCATCCTTTTGACCAGGCACATTTCCCAAGGTTGTCCCGAATTCCACAGAGCTCTCGTGGCTGTGAGGTGGATTTCAAGGCAAAAATAGGATTTTGAGAAAATAGTAAGAATTATAGCATAAGTTTGCTCCCTCCTTTTCCTTCTCTTTTTTTTCTTTTCTTTTTTTTTTTTTTTCTTTCTTTTTTCCTTTTTTTTTTTTTTCATTTCCTTTTCTTCTTTTCTTTTTTTTTTTTCTTTTCATTTCCCTTTTCTATTCTTTCCTGTTTTTTTCTCTATTTTTTCTATTTTTTTGGCTTTTTTCTATTTTTTTTTCTTTTTTTCTTTAGTATCCGGTAAGTGTATCCGGATAATACAGGGTCTGCGGGTATCCGGCCTGACTATCCGGATCCCGCAGGTTTACTTAAGTCGCGCGCGACCGCGACTTTTCCTCTTCTTTTCTTCTTGCTCCGATTACTCAGACCGGCTCCAGTCTTTGCTTCTTCGACGACCGACGATCCTACTTCTTCTCCGGCGATCTCCGACGACTCCGGTGCTCTTTTTGCTGCCGGCGACCACCTGTAACTCCGGCGACTTCTGTTCCTTGCCGCAACTGAGCCCTAACTCGGCTCTCTTCAAAAATTTTCGATTTCCAGCGACTTTATCAACTCAGTGTGGGGTGTTGATCTTCGGTGATTGCTTGTGCCTGATTCTTCATCAACCAGATTCCCTTCTTTGCTGCTCAACTAGTAAGTGCAATCCGACCCAGTCAAGCATGCTTCTTTTTTTTCTTTGCATGATTCCATCGAATTCAAGCATGTTTTTGCTTTGATCATGTTGGATTATTGTGGATTGGATTTTTGTCATTGATAATTCACCACTGCATTGTGCCCAGCATGACTTTTGTATTTCCCATATAACTATTGATAGAATTTTCAGACTTCATGTTATGTGATTTTTTTTTTTCAAAATTTGTATTGACTTTCAATTGCCATTTTTTTTTTGGAGCTGCCCATGTGACTGTGGCTTGTGCAAGCCTTGTCTTGATAGTGTCCAAAACTTAGGACGGCCTTGCTGCTACTTCTTTTGTCTTGATATGCTGGGACTTATTTTTCTCAATCCGCCCGGTGTTGATGTTGTGCTCTAACTGCCAGGACCATTCTGTGGTTGGTTCTTGTACTCCTTGATTTAGCTCAGACCATTTGTTTTTTGCACAACTGTAACGATCCTGCAGTAAATTATCAGATATTAGGCCTTGTAAACAAAATGTTTTAGAATAATATAGGAATATTTTCTAAACTTTGAACTAAAACACAATTCCTGAAAAATCATATAAGATTCCTGATGAACCAGAGTTGGAACCTATACAATCAAAAACTTTTCTTTTCAACTTGAACTGAGCAAAGTAGGATTCCAGATAGATTTGAACTGAAATTTATAAAACACTTCCCTGTTGTAGATGGCTAGGAGTCGTTCCCGCGTTCGTGAGGAGGTTGACCCGACCGACCGGCCTTCTTCTTCTAGAGCTCGGATTGATACTAGTTCTAGTGCCACCCTGTCCGAGCCACTAGGCGACTCTCGAGAGAGCTCTGCTGAGGTAGACTTTCAAGAATTTTTCTTTCTTTTATTTCTTCTATTCTCCTTTCCCACACAATCTTCACACTGCCCTTGGATTTTAGCCCGTGGTTGCACCAGCTCGGGGTCGAGGCAGAGGCAGAGGCAGAGTCCATGATCAGGCCCCTGAGGGCGAGAGAGGCCGAGGCAGAGCCAGAGATATGGCTCCGGAGGGGGTTGCTGTAGCTTTGGCAGGGGTATCTGAGGAGTTGAGGGCTTCTGTGCATGATACAGAGCTCCTCCATGGCTTGGATAGCCACCCCTCCATGTGCATCAGGGCCGATGTGCCGCTTCCCTACTATTCTTCCCACTTGCGCGGCAGCTGGGGGAGATTCAGCGAGTTGGCACGGTCACTTTCTCCGGCACTCAGGCGGGAGTTTGGGAGGTGCCATCTGGATCATTTCCTCAGTATTCCATCATTCAGAGCCGACCGTCCACTCATCTTTGCTATGATGGAGAGATACTTCCCAGAGACACAGTCGTTCCACCTGCCGGACGTGGAGCTGGGGATCCGCCCTTCCGATTTTGTGATGATTACTGGCATTCCTCTGACGGGGCGGACCATCGTCTTGGAGCGGCCTTCTGCGGAGGATATGGGACTTCTCCTGGGATATCAGGCCCTGCCTCCTACTGCTTGGGATGGGCGGAGTGGCCGGCTCTCCATTAGTTGGTTGCGGGAGAGTCTGGCTCGACATTTTGAGGGGAGGCACAGGACTGTGGCTGTGGATGATGCCGCATTTATTCCTATCTTCCGGCACGTATTCCTGCTGATGCTTGGGAGCTGCTTTTTCCCGGAGGATACGACCGGCGTCAGCCCACTTTTCCTGGACGCTTTGAGAGATCTCCATCAGACCCGCCAGCTAGCATGGGGTCGGCTCATTTATGGGACCATCTTGGCCGGGTTGTGCCGGGCAGTTCGAGGTCTGGCATCCCCGAGAGGCGATGGAGTCAGCAGCCGGTTCTTCTGGCAGATTCTACAGGTATTGCATTCATCTGTATAGCTTAATTCTTTAGGCTTTATCTTTTCTTGACTGATTTTTCTTTTGCTAGGTGTTCATGTACACCTACATGACCTTCTTCCGCCCCTCCCCGGTTCCTGAGGTTGCGGATTTTCCCGTGGCCCTGCGATGGTCGGCCCAGGTTCGAGATGCCGACAGGAGCCAGCCTCGTACTGCCCGGGTGCACTTAGACCGTGCACGCCGATCTGATGTAAGTCCTCTATCTTTTTTCTTTTATTTCCTTTCCTGTACCTTGACTGTATCTGACCACTTTGCTTCTTTGCAGCTCATTCTATCCCGTCCAGATGACGTGGATGTCGGAGTTGCCCGTGAGATGGCAGTACAGGATGCTTTTGAGCGAGATCTCCGACGTCAGTCTTACCAGTGCTTCCTTGGGAGGCTTGGTAGGGTGATGTACTTGGGAGAGCGCCTGTACTACCAGCACACTGGCGCACTTCGCATCCCCGTCCCTCCTCCTGCTGTGGGTCCCGACACACTCCTCCCGGGCTTTGATGTTGATCAGTTCGATCACTTCTTGGATGCGGAGGGGCTTACAGTAGCTGGAGATTATGACGAGTGGTTCCAGCGGGTGTCTATTGGATGCTTGATGGATCGACCAACTCGTGCTGGGGTGACTGAGATTGGCGGGATCCGTATCCGGATCCATGAGGACACGGTAAGCCTTGTACTCTTCCCATTTTTATCCTCTTTCCCTTCCTTATGCCTTTCTGACCATGCTTCCGTTCTTATTGGCAGGTACACGAGCTGAACTCCATTCGGGACCGGTTCGAGAGCCAGCGGGCTGCGATTGATGATATGATCGCGGAGCACGATGCAGTCGTGGCCCAGCGGGATGCCCGGATCAGGGAGCTGGAGGCCCTAGTTGCTGAGCTCCAGTCTAGACAGGTATCTGGCCCTCTCATATGTTCATTTCTTTCATTATTTTCCCATTTCTGCTATTCTGATGTGCTTGTTTGACTTGTGCAGGGCCCGGTCCATGATCAGGACGCCTTCTTTGAGCATGATTTCCTGATTCCTGACCCATCTCCGGCTCAGGCTGCTGATCCCGAGGATGCCCCCGCGGCTGGTCTTGACGAGCCGGATCCTCCTGCTCCTTCTGCAGACATTCCTGGTATGATCTTCTTTTAATTCTCCTCTTTTATTCTTTCTTATATTTGAGTCTTCTGATTGTTCTCTTTTTTGTGGACTCAGCTACTTCTGATCCCGGCCCCTCTGCTGCTGATGCTGGGCCTTCTGGAGCTGCGGGAGCAGAGGATGCTTTGGATGAGGGCCCAGTTGGGCCGGTTGCTGCTGAGCCCGAGGCTTCTTCCCCAGATTCTACTCCTGCTCCTCCTCCAGATCTCGAGGATTATTGCTTGGAGTATCATCTTCAGCAGGTGGTAGGTCGGCATCCTCGCCATGCGGCCGAGCGGATTCTTGCATACTCTAGAGGCCGAGCCCTTTGGGGGAGACGCCGTAGAGGTGGACGTGGCCGAGGACTCGGGGATGATCCTGCACAGGAGTAGATTAGGATTATATTTTTCATTTTCATGTATTTTTATCATCCCTGTACAAAACTTTCAGATATATATGAAAAAAACTTTTTATTCATTCTATTATGTCTTGCACATCTCCTGCTCTCAATTCTATGCAATTATGACTTGTAAGCAGGTAAAACAGGTAAAAATTCGGATTTTTTCATCCTTAGCCCTTTTTTTGCATTTTTTCTCGGTATCCGGTCTGACATACCGGATACATGGATTGGTCTTTGTATCCGGTATGTTATACCGGATATTCATGGAATCCTTTGTATCCGGTATACTTATCCGGATATTACCAAAGCCTTTGTATCCGGTCTGAGTTACCGGATATGTTAAAAGATGCTATAAATGCAACCAATCTCGGGATTTGGGCATTTTTTACGAGTTTTTGAGTTTAGAAACCCCCTTTTTCGCCTCTTTCTTCCTCCTCTTGAGTTCTAGCTTGCTCCCGTCCAATCCAATGGAATCCGGATCATCTTCTGCCCCATTATTGTCTGTCCACACTGCCTCCCCTGCAAAACAGCCTTTTAGATCAAAACCCCCAAATCTCACTAGGTACAACCCTGTGGATTCCTTTTACACAAGGTGGGTTAACTCTATGACCCTAGATGAGGAGAGGAGATGGGGTTCTACTAATCTAGGCCATACCCTGCTCATTCCCAAGGTTCCCTTCAGGTGGGAGATTATAGAGGCCATGATTGGTCATTGGGTTCCTGATCTCAACCTGTTCCGTTTTGGGACCCATGAGATGACCCCAACCATTGAGGAGGTGGAAACCATCCTGGGCCTGAGGTTTGATGAGAAGGTGGTGAATCCACCTCTTAGGCCCAGTTATAAGAAGGAAGCTTCTACTTTTTTGGGTATAGGGAAGAAGGACTTGGGGGATTCTGACACCCTTTTGACTCTATCTAAGGCTTTTTTGACTGAGAAGCTTTTGAGGGGAGAAGATAAGGAGGCCCGATTCAACGCGTTGACCCTGATAGTGGTCAACCAGTTGCTTTTCCCTCGGGAGGATGACGAGGTGGACTTGGCCTTGATTTCTGTGATCTGCCAGGTCAGGGAGCGGGAGAGGTTGGCCCCTATGATTTTAGCTGGGATATATCAGGCCTTGACTGACTGCTACAACAGGAAGTCGAAACGCTTCTTAGCATGTGCCCAGATCCTGCAGGTAAACAAGTTTTTTTTTTTTTTTTTTTTTTTTTTTTTTTTTTTTTTTTTGTACAATGTGCTGACACCTCTTTCTTCCTTTGCAGCTTTGGCTACTTGATCATTTGAGCCAGATTGAAGAGATCAATCGACACTTCTTCCCGAGTCTGAAAGTCCCTTTGTTGATGAGCAACAGGGGATGCCCCGATATTCCAGGGGGCAAACAGGGCTGGTTCACCTTCTTGGGTTCGCTTCAGGATGACCAGGTGAGATGGCCTGGTACTTATCAGCCTAATGCAGAGACAGTAATTAGCTTCCGTGACCGCAACTTTCTGATCCTAGCGGGCCTGAAGCATGCAGTGTTGTATCTTCCTCTGCGGGTCCTTCGTCAGTTCCGAGCGACCCAGGGGATTATCATCCCATATGGATACGAGGATCGTCTTGGGCCTCTTTCTATGAAGCTGAATGCCTGGTTGATGAAGGAGTGGTCTTATGTCCGCTTTATGCATGGTCCCGTCTTCTCGGAAACCCATGTGAAGGATTATCTCTTCTGGATCAAGGAACAGATACAGACTCAGGCCCCAGTACCCGAAGATCCTCCTGTAGTCTTAGCTCCCATCTATGAGGACATTCTAGAGTCTGAGCGGGCTTCTCATAAGCGGCTTCAGCAGATATGGGTACGGGAGGCCCAGGAGCTCAGGATACAGAGTGCTTATCTGGAGAGGCAGCTTGATGAGCAGACCTCACGCCGTATTGCCGTGGAAGAGAAGCTGGAGGAGCAGAGGCAGGCCCGTCGCTTCGAGGTCCGTATGATCCGGCAGAAGTACCAGGATACTTTGGCCAGCCTTAGGAGTATTAGGATCCAGCAGGCCCTTTCAGATGAGGTCATTTCCTTCCTGAGTGATCCTGCTGCAGAGGGGGCTTCAGGAGTCATTGCAGCTCAGGCAGCTCGGATTCGGGAGCTTGAGGAGCGGCTAGGAGACTAGCTTTATTTCCTGCACATTTTTCATACCTTTGTACAAAATTGAACTCCAATAGTGGAAATACAAAGGATTTAATTCAAAATAAAGTTTTTATATTATTGGCCTCAGAATGCTCAGATGCTTGTAAAAACAAAGGTTTTATGAAAAGTATTTGATTTCTCATCACTGGCCAAAGTATAATTTTTCCTTTTTATATTTTTTTTTTTATTTTTTTTTTTTGAAACTTGGTCCATGCACTTAATCACCTATAATTAAAGGAATTAAAACCAGGTTAAATAATGAAAAGGGTAGTCCACAAAATACTGAGGGATCAGAACTGTCCATCTTAGGACCTTTAGAGTCATCCCCAAATGCCTTTTCTTCCAGAATTTACTGTATCACCCAATCTGCTCATGCCAACTTTGCTTAAGGCTCAGATCCCCATGATCAACTCAACCTCTGATTTTCTTTTATTTTTCTTATTTTTCTTTTTGCCTTTTTGCCAATATTGCCCCTAGCGCCAGTTACGGTTTTCACTAGGGCCGGCTTCCGAATTCCGTCATCACCCATCCTACTCTGATATTTGAATGAACAAGCTAAGATCACCGAGGGCTTAAAAATAGGACGAAATAAAGGCTAGGCTCAGTTTATGAAAGAAAGGGTATTAAAGGCCCAAAATTTTTCAAGTGTGGAAATAGGTCAACCGGACTTACAGTCATGATGAATTTAACCCTTTTCCCCCAAATTGCATTTTTTGCATTTTTCTTTTTTTTCACACTTGGCTTTCATTTGCCATTTCCATTGCTTTTCCTCTCTTTTTCTTTTTCTTTCCTCACTTTTGCCCCAATTGATTTTGCCCCAATTTGACTGTAAATCCGGTTTGGGTTGATCAAAGAAACGAACCGGCTCAACTTGGCTAGACTAGGGATTAAAACTTTTGAAGGAAATAAAGAAAAATGGCCTCGGATCATTTCCTAGAAATATTCACTCAAGGAAAATACCTTTTTACCGCATCAGAGTTAATGGGCTCAGGAAAATCTAACCCATCCATTTCTGCTAAGATGAGTGCTCCCCCTGATAGGGCTTTCTTGACGACATATGGGCCCTCCCAATTGGGCTTGAACTTACCACGAGGGTCTTCCAAAAATGGTAGAATTTTCTTTAGCACTAAGTCTCCTTCTTGGAAAGTTCCGGGCCTCACTTTCTTATTGTAAGCCCGGGCCATTCTCTTCTGGTACAACTGTCCATGGCAAAGCGCTTTTAACCGCTTTTCTTCTATCAGGTTAAGTTGATCATGTCTCGACTGGACCCATTCGGCTTCTTCTAATTCTGCTTCCATGAGCACTCGGAGTGATGGGATCTCTACTTCCACGGGCAAGACTGCTTCCATCCCATAGACTAGGGAGTACGGGGTTGCCCCAGTTGAGGTTCGGATCGAGGTTCTGTAGGCATGTAGAGCAAGTGGCAGCATTTCGTGCCAATCTTTGTAACTTACTACCATCTTCTGAATGATTTTCTTTATATTCTTGTTTGCTGCTTCTACTGCCCCATTCATCTTTGGCCTATATGGAGCTGACTTGTGGTGGGTGATCTGAAACTGCTCACACATTTTCTTCATGTCCTTGTTCTTAATATTTGAAGCATTGTCTGATACTATAGCACTTGGCAGTCCATAGCGACAAATAATATTGTGCTTCAAAAATTTGATCACATGGTTGCTTGTAATATTTGCATATGATGCTGCTTCCACCCACTTAGTGAAATAATCAATTGCCACCAAGATGAATCTGTGCCCGTTCGATGCCTTAGGGGAGATCATGCCGATGACATCTATGCCCCACATAGAGAAGGGCCAGGGTGATGTCATGTTGTGCAACTCACCTGGGGGCGCATGCTTATTATCTGCATATATCTGACATTGGTGGCACCTCCTGACATGTATACAGCAATCATGCTCCATGGTTGTCCAGTAATATCCCAGCCTCAGGATCTTCTTAGCCAGCATGTGCCCACTCATATGGGGCCCACAGACTCCTCCATGTACAGTCTCAATCAGCCTTTCCGATTCAGCCTTGGCTACGCATCTTAGCAGAATGTCATTATGTGACCTCTTGTACACATGTCCACCACTTAGCAGAAACTGACCAGCCAATCTCTGTATTGTCCTCTTCTCAGTAGTAGTGGCATTCTCTGGCAGACTCCGATTGTTCAAGAAATTCTTGATATCTTGAAACCATGGTGTTTCTTCTTCTGGTGCTCCCTCTAGAATGAGACAGTAAGCCGGTTCATCTCGGACTTCAATTTCCAGCGGTCTGATGTCTACTCCTTCTGATATGCTGACCATTGAAGCCAAGGTTGCTAGAGCATCCGCAAACTGATTCTTAGCCCTTGGCATATAGTTGAAGGAAATTCGAGTGAAATTTGTGCTTATTTCTTCCAAGTACTGGTGATAGGGGATCAATTTGTGATCCTTGGTTTTCCACTCACCAGTTGTTTGGAAGATGATAAGACTCGAATCCCCATATACGTCAAGTTCCTCTACTCCATGATCCATGGCTGCTTGCAATCCAATTATGCATGCTTCATATTCTGCTATGTTATTGGTGCACTGGAATCTCAGCTTTACTGCAATTGGGATGTGTGAACCATCTGGTTTAACCAAGACTGCCCCTATTCCGTTCCCATTCATGTTGGCGGCCCCATCGAAGAACATCTGCCAAGAACTCTCACTGTCCTCCTCTTCAGTGTACAGAATAGCCTCATCGGGAAAGTTGGTCTTCAAGGGTTGATATTCTGGCAGAGGATGTGCAGCCAGGTGATCAGCTATGGCTTGACCCTTGATCGCCTTCTGGGTGATGTATGTGAGGTCAAACTCGGACAATAGTAGTTGCCACTTTGCCTTCCTGCCAGTCAGTGCCGGTTTCTCAAATAAATACTTCAGCGGGTCCATCCGGGATATCAATAGTGTGGAGTGACTAAGGAAATAATGCCTTAGCCTCTGAGTGGCCCACACTAGAGCACAACAAGTCTTCTCCAATGGTGAGTATTTGGCTTCATATTCTGTGAATTTTTTACTCAGATAGTAAATTGCCCTTTCTTTTCTACCAGTCTCATCATGCTGCCCCAAGACACATCCCATCGACGTTTCCAACACTGACAAGTACAGGATCAGTGGTCTTCCTGGAGTTGGTGGCACTAGCACAGGTGGGTTTAGCAAATACCTCTTTATGGTGTCAAATGCCTGCTGGCAGTCCTCATTCCAAACCGTCGGGTTATCTTTCCTCAAAAGTTTGAAAATTGGTTCACAGATAGCAGTGAGCTGTGCTATGAACCGGCTTATGTATTGAATTCTTCCAAGAAAGCCCCTGACCTCCTTCTCGGTTCGGGGTGCTGGCATTCCAATTATGGCCTTAGCTTTAGCCGGGTCAATTTCAATTCCTCTTTGGCTCACTATAAACCCAAGCAACTTTCCTGATGTAGCCCCAAAGACGCACTTATCCGGGTTAAGCCGTAAACTGTACTTCCTGAGACGATCAAACACTTTCTTCAGATTGATCAAGTGGTCCTCCTCTTTGCATGATTTGGCAATCATATCATCCACGTAGACTTCCATCTCTTTGTGGATCATGTCATGAAATAGTGCAGTCATGGCCCGCTGATATGTTGCCCCAGCGTTCTTGAGCCCAAACGGCATGACTGTGTAGTGGAATGTGCCCCAAGGTGTGATAAATGCTGTTTTCTCTTGATCCTCCTTAGCCATCTTGATCTGATTATATCCCGAGAACCCATCCATGAAAGGGAATAGGCTGTGTACCGCAGTATTATCGACCAGAATGTCGATGTGTGGAAGTGGAAAATCGTCCTTTGGGCTTGCCTTGTTCAAGTCTCTGTAGTCTACGCACATTCGGACTTTCCCGTCCTTCTTTGGTACCGGCACTATGTTTGCGAGCCACTCTGGGTATGTAGAGACTGCCAAAAATCCAGCTTGGAATTGTTTGACCACTTCGTCCTTGACCTTTAAGGTCCATTCAGGCTTCAATCTTCTCAGCTTCTGCTTAATCGGCTTAACCCCTGGCAAAATTGGCAACTTGTGCACCACCATGTCAGTGTCCAACCCCGGCATGTCCCGATATGACCAAGCAAACACATCCTTGTAATCTGCCAAGAACTGTGACATTTCATTTTTCTGCACATCAGACAAACATGACCCGATTTTTACAATTTTTGGGTCATCTTTGGTCCCAAGATTTATGGATATGGTCTCCTCAATATTAGGTTGGACCCCCTTTTCATGACGTTCCAATTGGTATTCAATTTCTTTTGGAACGTCTTCTTCTTCGACCTCGGTCTCGTCTTCGACCCCCATGAGATCAAAGTCGAGCTCAAGGTCGAAGTCATATTCAACCTGGTCCAATTCGGTCTGATTATATGGCTCATAAGTGGTTTGGACCTTTTTGAAAAATTTAAATTTCCTAGAAAAAATAGAAAAATCTTTTTGGGTTTTTTGTGGGCCTTCTAAACATAATTCCCCTGAAGACGAAGGCCCATTAGAACCTTCAGGGAAATGGCATTCCACTATTGGAGTTTTTTTTTGGAAGCCGCGTCAGTTTGCCGATCTAACGCTGCTTCAAAGGTAAGGGGAGTTTCCTCCCAATTGTTCAGTACAAAATTTTGGGGAGCAGGGGAAATAGGGAAAGCCTGCTCCTCAAGCCCAGCATCCGATGCCATCATCACCGGGTGGGTACTGCCCTTTTCTGCTGCGGGGCCCAATTCAGAAGTGACCTCCTCTGGAATCTTTACTGCGGCCCAGTCAATAAATGGCAGTTCCATGTCTGCCCCTGTCTTTTCGCCTTCAGTCATGGCGAAGAATGCACCAACATCCTCAGAAAAGTCCACCTGCTGCTCGGGCTGTGGTCCAGGCCCATCCACTGCTCCCAGTATTGGAGATGGGTTATAGGGTTGTAGGGCCGAAACAGAAGGCTTTTGAAATGGGTTGACATTGTAGTAGGGAGGTTTTGATTGGTCCATAGGAGGAGAAATTTGGATTATATAGGAGGGTTTTGGAAAGTTCACCCTCAGATGCGGGAGTTTTCCTTTGCTTCTGCTCTCCCCTTCTTCATATTTCATTCTTCTCCAGCCTCTGGGCTTGAAGCCCAACCCTACCTTGGGGATCAGTTTCTTAGCCGTGATTGGCTCCACCATCCCCTGCAAATTGATCCCCAGGCCTTTCCCTGGGTGAAAGTGGTATTTTTCCATCACTTTCTTGACCATCTTTTCTGCAGTGGTCCCCTTTTCTTTTTTTTTATCACACCCTCCAGGTATGTAATTGACCGCCTCAAATTGGAATGAGTGGAATGCAATCTTGTCGACAGTCAAGTCCACATTGATTAAGGGTACATCAGGTGACACGATGGGCGGCACCAAGTTTTCGGCTAGGACTGTTATCACCCTTTGCCCTCTTATGTATTTCACCCTTTGGTGGAGCGTGGATGGTATTGCCCTAGCCGAATGTATCCACGGCCTTCCTAGGAGCAGGTTGAAGGCTGCGGGTATATCCATCACCTCAAATGTGATGTTAAAGATATTCGGCCCAATGGTGACCGGCAGTTCAATCTCCCCTAGGGAGTGGGTCTTGGAGCTATCAAAAGCCCTCACTATCCGCCCATTTCTTTTGATCCTTGACTGGTCCAGACCCAGCTTGGTGAAAGTGATTAACGGGCAAACGTTTAATGCCGACCCGTTGTCAATTAAAACCCGTGCAACCATGCAGCCCTTACAAAGCACAGTGATGTGCAAAGGGTCCACATGATAACACCCACCTGGGCTGATCTCACCTTCTGAGAAACTTATCACATTATGTGACAAGATTTGACCAACCATTTTACCAAGCTGGTCTGGATCAATGGTCTGGGCTACATGTGCACTCTGTAGCACCCTTAACAATGCATCCCTATGCTTTTCGGAATTTAGCAAAAGGCCCAGTATTGAAATCTGGGCCGGGACCTTATTTAGCTGATCCACAAGATTAAATTCACTCTTTTTGATTATTTTTATGAGGTCTGCTGCCTCATTTTCTGCACCCTGGGGGGTGTCTTCTCCCACTTTATTTTTTCCTTTTTGTTTTCTTTTTTCTTCATTTTCTTTTTCTGTTTTTTCTTTTTCTACTTCTGTCTCCTTTTCTTTCTCTTCACCCCCTGCACATCTCCCCGACCTCGTCATGAGGTTCACCTCCTCCTGGTTCTGGTTCCTGACCATTGGAACCGTAGCCGTGATTCCCTCGCTGTAGTTCCATGGTACAGCGGCCTCTGAATAGGCTAATTTAGGGATGTCAACCACTAGTGGCTGGAGTCTGGACCGGGATGTATGGGCCGGTTTAGGGATAGTATGGGCTGGCTGCACATTTACAACCAGGGGTTGAAGTTTAGATTTGGTGGGGACAGAAGAAGTGATGGAAGCAGTAGTGGGGTCAAGATTGATGACCAGTGGAGCCTTAGACGGCTTGGATGGGGAATAAATGGGTGGACTGCAATTGAAGACCAATGGGGGCCTTGCAGTATTCATCTGGGTCATAAGAGATGAGACCCGGTTCAAAGAGGAACTTATGTCCTCAGCAGCTGTATTATTTTTTTGGGAGACCATGTTGATCTCCTCTTCTTCCCCTTCTGGGAAAAATCGGACCTGGACCGTGGTCCCTACTGGAGCTATGAGCTGTGATGGGTCAAAGGCCCTTCTGGTGGTGGATATGGCAGAGATGGAGTTGGATGGGCCTGCCCCATTGTGGTACGGCAGAGGGTTCTGCCCAATATCATTCCCGGACGGGGCCGGTGCAGCAGTGTTAAAGACCAAAGCCTTCTGGTCCAACAAATCCTGAACTGCATGCTTCAGCACCCAGCAGGTATCAGTAGAGTGCCCCGGTGCACCCATGTGGAAGTCACAGGTGACCGATGTGTCAAAATTTCTTCCCCTGGTGGCATTCGGGTTAGGCTCCTTCAGAGTCAAGTATTCCCCTTTCAGCAGGGTTGGCAGTAGTTGGGACAGAGATATGGGTAGAGGGGTGAAAACCCGGTTCTTTCTTGCTGCGAACCAGGCATCCCGCTCCTCCTTAGAAAAAGTCCTCCTTGTGTTAGCTGGCACAGAGGGAGGGAAGTTGACATTCAGCGGGGTCTGGTACGACTGCTGGGCCTGCTGGGCCTGTTGGGGTGCCGAGATGTTCACGTGCAGTGGCTTCTTGGCTGGAGGAGCCTGGACCAGGTTCACCTCTCCTTCTTTTCGGGCCCCCGTCTTTTTAAATCCGGCCCCTTTCTTCTGGGCCATGGAGGCAGAGGAATCAGACTGCCCAGTCAGAGTAGAGTAGTCTATCAGCCGTCCTGACCTGACCCCCTCCTCGATCCGGTCCGCTACCTGTACCAGGGCTGCAAAGTTGGTGGTGATCTGGCCCACCAGATGGTTGTAAAAGGGCTGCCCCAGTGTGCCCATAAATGTGGAGATCATCTCCGGCTCTTGCATAGGTGGCCTGACCTGGGAGGCGGCCTCTTTCCACCTCTTGGCGTATTGCCGCACCGATTCATCCTTCCCCTTGGTCATCCTCATCATGTCGTACCGGTCCGGCACGATCTCAGAGTTGAACTTATATTGGTCCAAGAAAGCGTCGGCTAGGTCCTTCCACCTCCTGATCCTTCCATGGTCCACTGTAGCGAACCACCGAAGGGCAAAACCCGGTCAGACTCCTCTGGAAAAGCTGGATCAGTATGCCATCGTCCCGGCCAAACTGGCACAGGGCCCCGCAGTATAGTTTTAGATGGCTTAATGGGCAGCCCGTGCCATCAAACTTGTCAAAATCCGGGCACCTGAACTTAGCCGGTAGACAGACGTCCGGGTACATGCACAGGTCCTCGAAGGTGGTGCCTGCATGGCTGCCTCCCCCCTTCACCTCTTTCAGCTCTGCCTGGATTCTTTCTATCCTCAGCAGCATCTTCTTTTCCATCTCATCTCGGGCCTTTTCTTTCTCCAGCTCTTTCTCAGACTCCGCCATATTTTCCCTGATCAGAATGGGTTCAGGGACTGGTTCAGAAATGGGCTCAGGCATGGGCTGAACTGGAGGCGGAATGTAGGCCTGAGGTGGTGGTGCCTGATGGGAAGTAGATGCCTGGTTCGGGGCTTGGGCCTGTTGGGCCTGAGCCGCCAGTAGGTCCCCCAGCATTTTGGCCAGACCGGCCACTTGCTCCTGCAGTTGAGTAAAGTCCTGAGCAGGGACGGTAGCTTGGGCTTGGTTCTCTTCAGTATTCATTGTTCTGGCTTTGGATCTGGTTACTGGAGCAATGATTGCAAGTGTACCTGGGTTGAATGTACCTGATGGAAAAAATGAATAGAACATGTTAGCTTTCATTTAACTTGAGTCACACCCCTATATATGTAAACCAGTAGGTTAGGTGAACACCAGCCAGAAAAAATTTTTTTGTTTTTGTTTTTGTTTTTTTTTTTTTTTTTTTTTTTTTGAGTTGGAATATTCTAGGGCTTCCAAGGGTCCCAAATTTTTTTTTGATTTGATTGATAAAAATAACCAACCAAGGTTTTCATGGAATATTCTAGGGCTTCCAAGGGTCCCAATTTTTTTGATTTGATTGATAAAAATAACCAACCAAGGTTTTCATTTTTTTTTTGATTTGATTGATAAAAATAACCAACCAAAGGTGACTTGGACTACTCTATCCAAGTATCCCACAAATGTTTTGATTTGATTGATAAAAATAACCAACCAAAGGTGTCTTGGAATATTCTAGGGCTTCCAAGTATCCCACAAATGTTTTGATTTGATTGATAAAAATAACCAACCAAAGGTGTCTTGGACTACTCTATCCAAGTATCCCACAAATGTTTTGATTTGATTGATAAAAATAACCAACCAAAGGTGTCTTGGACTACTCTATCCAAGTATCCCACAAATGTTTTGATTTGATTGATAAAAATAACCAACCAAAGGTGTCTTGGACTACTCTATCCAAGTATCCCACAAATGTTTTGATTTGATTGATAACCATAACCAACCAAAGGTGTCTTGGAATATTCTAGGGCTTCCAAGTATCCCACAAATGTTTTGATTTGATTGATAAAAATAACCAACCAAAGGTGTCTTGGACTACTCTATCCAAGTATCCCACAAATGTTTTGATTTGATTGATAAAAATAACCAACCAAAGGTGTCTTGGAATATTCTAGGGCTTCCAAGTATCCCACAAATGTTTTGATTTGATTGATAAAAATAACCAACCAAAGGTGTCTTGGACTACTCTATCCAAGTATCCCACAAATGTTTTGATTTGATTGATAAAAATAACCAACCAAAGGTGTCTTGGACTACTCTATCCAAGTATCCCACAAATGTTTTGATTTGGTGTTGGAATATTCTAGGGCTTCCAAGGGTCCCAATTTTTTTGATTTTTTGATTTTGACTTGATTGATAAAAATAACCAACCAAGGTTTTCATGGAATATTCTAGGGCTTCCAAGGGTCCCAATTTTTTTGATCTTTTTTATTTTGATTTGATTGATAAAAATAACCCACCAAGGTTTTCATGGAATATTCTAGGGCTTCCAAGGGTCCCAATTTTTTTGATTTTTTGATTTTGACTTGATTGATAAAAATAACCAACCAAGGTTTTCATGGAATATTCTAGGGCTTCCAAGGGTCCCAATTTTTTTGATCTTTTTTATTTTGATTTGATTGATAAAAATAACCCACCAAGGTTTTCATGGAATATTCTAGGGCTTCCAAGGGTCCCAATTTTTTTGATTTTTTGATTTTGACTTGATTGATAAAAATAACCAACCAAGGTTTTCATGGAATATTCTAGGGCTTCCAAGGGTCCCAATTTTTTTGATTTTTTGATTTTGACTTGATTGATAAAAATAACCAACCAAGGTTTTCATGGAATATTCTAGGGCTTCCAAGGGTCCCAATTTTTTTTTGATTTTTTGATTTTGACTTGATTGATAAAAATAACCAACCAAGGTTTTTTTTCTTCTTCAAATTTGCTGAATTTTCTCAGTTTTCAAGTTCCAGAGTTTGACTGACACATGTTTGAGTTGAGTTGGTGTCAAAAAATATGACACCTTGGTTTCCTCTTTGATTTTCAAACTTAGGTTAAATCCTGAAAGAATATTTTATTTTATTCTTTTTTTTTTGTTTTTCTTTCTGTATTTTGGAACATTTTTTATGCTCTTTTCGGGGTGCCTAAGGATTATCCACAGTGTTTTAGGCATTTTATTCTGAAAACTTGGGCTGAAAAGCCAATTTGTGCATTTTTGAACGTATCCGGTACAACATTCCGGATAATAATATGCCTTATTGTATCCGGTTACCATAACCGGATTCACGCATATGCCTTTTTATCCGGAAATATATACCGGATATGAACAGGATTGTTATTAACCGGCCTGAGTTGCCGGTTATTGTCGAAATGGCCCTTTTTGACTCATTTTTTCCCCAGATTTGATTTTTTTTTCATTCCCAATTGATGTTCACCTTAATTTGACCTTCAAAACTTGCCCCAAATTGGGCTTGGACATCATACTTGCAAAATTCCCCAAATTTAGGAAAAGAACATGGCTTTACCTTGCCACCTTGTATTACCTTCATTCAATATGGTATGCACATTATACCTTGGCCTGTAAAACATGCAAACGGCCTTCCCACATTTACACCCAATTCCCCAAACGCAATTGTGTGCTTTTAGCCGAAAACGTGTTTCTCCACCTTCAAGCGTATGGTTTTTGGGTTTTGGCTTAATTGGCAACTTAGAAATCAAGTCTAGTGATGCCCGGAATCGAATCACAGATCCCATTGTCATCACATCATTGACCCAAATTCTAAGGTAAATGTTTTCACTTTCGCTTTCCGAAGTCACGACCTCGGTGCGCCAAGCTACACACATTCATGGTTCAACTTCCTAATAGGTAAAGGGTAGGCTGTGCAAATTGTTTCAAGTGCTCAAGTGCAATTTTAAATTGTGGTAACATTCACAACGTCCCAGCCCCTTGCCACTCTTTTTCGTAGCCATGCATTCATTCAAGCCAAGGCACATATGACAAAATAATGAAGCTAATTACAAGCAAGCAAGCACCAAATATGCACAAAAATATTACATGCCCAAAAAGTGGTATACAAAACATGTTATTTGTACAAACAACAATTAAATCATGTAAGCATGCTTGAAACCCAAAAGCATTCCTAAAATTCCAGATTTCATGCTCTTTTTCATGCTCAAAGTGTACCATTTCTACCCAAATTGAAGCCTAAAATTTTAGCACTACTTGGCATGGTTCAAAAGTGTTTCAATGAGGTCAAACATGCTTAAAAACCCCCAAATATACACTGAAATTTCCAGATTTTTTTTATTGCTTTCATGCTCAAAGTGTATCACTTATACCCCCAAATTGATGCCTAAAATTTTAGCACTACTTGACATGATACAAAAGTGTTTTAATGAGGGAAAACATGCTTGAAAACCATCCTAATGGCTACTGTATTTACAGATTTTTGCTCATTATTTTCGTGCTCAAAACATGGCACTAAAACCTCCTAAAACAAGGTACAAAAAAACAAGTAGACATGCACAACAAGATAAGGCCATAAACATGATCCTAAGCATAATACAACCATCTACGCATGCTTTTATCCATCTAGATTTCAAAGTATCCCAATCAGATTTCAAGATACAACAATATGCACAAATAACATAAGTAAAATAGCAAGCATTCACAAGTAAAGAAAGCATGAACAAAACACCAAAAGGCTTAAATCCACAAGTCCCCAGCAGAGTCGCCAGTTGTGAGACATGGGAAAAAATCACCGGAGTGATCGTCCCTCCGTCAACACACGGGCTCAACGCAAAAATTGGGAGAGTCGCCACCATTCATGATTTTGGGGTGAGAATGGACACCAAAGAATTCAAAAATAAGCAAAAATAGCCAAAAGACAAATTCTAGGGTAAAAATAACCCTACTTGAAAATCAAGTCCAGAGATGGGTAAGGGGATTAGATTATGAACGGGGGAAGGTGTTAGGCACCCCCATTCATCCACACGAAGTGGTTGCCAAGTGTATGTTCATGCAAAAAATAAAGTAAGAAAGCTTGCTAAAAATCATGAGAAACCTTGAAAAAGGAACAATGTATGATATTTTCACATGAAGATCCAAATAAATTTTAGATCTTCTCTTATGTCAATATCACTTCTGGAATGTCTCAAAAGATGGAAATCAAAGCACAAATTGCTCAAAACCAAGTTAAATCAAATTCGGAAAATTTGGTAAAAAGTATACCATTTGCCTTGAACTCCTTCAAATCCAATTCTAAATTGATTCAAACCAACTCTATTTGAAAGATTAGGGTAAATAAGAGTCTCATGCAAAATTTCACTTCATTCCAATGAAAAATCTAGGAGTTATGCTCCTTTGAAGTTGCTGTTGGGGATTTTTAAAAGTAGTAAGTGGGCAACTTTGGAAAATTGTCTAGAAAAATCCACTGCATAGAAATCCACGAAATTTGGTGTGATTGAAGTCTGTATGGCCATATTTCAACAGAAACTAGCCTCATACAAAAATCCCTTCGGATGTGCCTTGGGTGGTCTCCCGAACAGGCCCCGAAGATCACAGATTTACCCAGAAAAATGCAAATGAGCAGTTCTGAGTAAATCGGCTACCAATAATTCAAATGGAATCCAAAAATTATGAAATCAACTGGATTTGAAAATAGACTCAAAAAGGAGTACTCAGAAATAAAAACCACTCGAATCGGACTTAAAACGAACACATGGCGGTCCGTCGAAGTGACAAGTTCTGTACTTGGACCTGAACTGTCCACTTAACTTCGACAGAGAAGTGTCAAAAATCGGCTAGATAGAAATTCATGAAATTTGGTGGACATAAACTAGACAGCCTCACCTTTCCCATGGTTCTGGAATCGCCCCAAAATTCATCCGGATGATGAAGTTACGGACGTCCGAAGTAAGGGTACAGGTGCTGTCAAGCTAAGCCATTTTTGAGTAAAAGCCAAATCCGAAAATTGATAAAAAATGAAATTCGTGTAAGATGAACACAAATACTTCAAAATCATCCGAAAGGCATTCCAGAATTGATTGAGGCCATTTATTTGAGATTTATCACAATAAATGCAATAAACCCCAAATATGAGCCTATCCCGCCAAAATAGTGATATGTGTGCAAAAGTGAAAAAAACCTAGCAAGATCCATACACATGCATATAGATTCAATAAAATAGGTTCTAGCATAGCCTAGGGTTCCGTTCCATTATCGTTTCCCTCTGTTCTCTTTAAGATAATCAAGGGTACTTTGAATATGGAACGGTTTACAATCAATCAAAAAGGCCTTACGCTACATGGGTTCTAGCACTAGGGTCAATCCCCAGTCTCGTTTCTCCTAGATCCGCCTTCACGTTTTACGGCTAGGGGAGTCTTGAGATACTTTGAGCCGGGGAAGGATTTCCACACATACAAACAAGGCTTTACACTACAGAAAGGTAGAAGAAGAGATCTAGATCTAGGAATGTAAAGACAGAAAATAAAAAGAAAAGTTGAGGCTTACCTGAGTGCTGGAGGCGATTCCACAGCGGTTTCCTTCTTCTCTTGGAGTTCTTCTTTGCGAGAATTCAAAACAAGAGTTGTGTGTCATTTGCTCAAGGAGGAGGCTCCTATTTATAGGCAAGGGCTAAGGTCATTGGTAGACACAAATTAATGTCTAGAACCACTCCAACCTAAACCCTAAGGTTATTTCCGCGATTTCCCCTCATTTAATGAGGGACATGATGGTAAAAGTGAAAAGCTCTCGGAAAACCCTAATTTTGAGCAAACTTAAGGTATCCGGTACATCAGACCGGATAACAAAGGTCCTTAAGGTATCCGGTACATGGTACCGGATACGCTAAGGCTCACACGTATCCGGTATGACTATTCGGATACGAAAAAGGGTACTTGTATCCGGATACTCAATCCGGATACAGGTAAAAGTGTATTTTCTTCAAATTCTGTGCTGGCTTTCCAGGAGATAATGATTTTTGATGATTGTTTGTGCAATTTGGGGTGTCTACAGGACCACACCAAGGCATGACCGTAATTTCGGGACAAACCTGGACAATCAAATTGGACAAACAAAATGTGCTAAACGGCACAAACTGTATGGGTCGACATGGCCAAAAGATCCCCCGCCAGCACCGCATTCGAACCCTTCCATGCCAAACACAAGGGGCAAGTTGTGACATGAGAAAAAAAAAAGAGGGCAAGGTACCCCGTACCAGTCGAAGGTCACTAACATGATCCAGGATCAATGATCTCGATGAAATGATGAGAGGCCATTTTTTTTCGGCTAAGATACTTCGAATAAATTCCGCTAGTTAAACGTGTTGAGCTTGATCGTTTCATTTCTAACCCACGTTATGTCTAGCCACCCCAAACTGGGGTAAAGTCAAAAAGCAAAAAAAAAGAAAAAAAAAACAACAAAAACAAAATGAACAAAGAAGAAAATGGTTCTTGAACCAGTTAATGGTGCAAAAATAATTAAGTGTTACATTCTCTGTGAAAGGATGGAAGGCCATCCTTGATCTTCTCCAAAAATCATCTGACACAAGACAAAACCCTTGCAAAACCCTTTGAGCCTAACAATTCCTTCATTAACCCTACCATGTCTTGTCTTCAAAACTGGGGCATGAAGCTTCGTATAATTGGAGACACAAAAGGATGAAGACAAAGATAGGGCAACGTGAAAAGCACCCTAAGAACAAAAGGGACAAGAAGGAAGAATGGGGAGAACCCCAGAGAGCAAGAATTCGAAGAAAGGATTGGGGCAATCCCTTGAATGAAAAAAAAAGAAGAAAAAAACAAAGGCTGGGGCAAACCCCGAGAGCAAGAATCAAGAATTGGGGCGAAATACCCAAGAAGGAAGGGAAAGAAAGAAAAGAACAAAGATGCAAAAAAGGAGAAGAAGCTAAGCAAAGTTGAGTGTAAAGTTGCGGAAACATAGGTGAAGCAAGCCCTAACAAAAAAGGTAGACAGGACATGGCTCTTACCCCATTCATCAATTTTGAGCCTTCATATCATTTCTTCTAAACCCTTGAACCTAGCCTACATTTCGTCCTACTGTGAAGCCCTTTCTGATTACAGAGAATGTAACATTGAATCTTGGACAAACTGGCAATGACAGAACCAAAAAAAAAAAAGAAAAAAAAAGATAGAAAAGAACTTTGGCTAGACATAATGGTTAACCATAGAGTGAAGCTATGTAGGGTTTGAGCCTGTTTATCCTTCATTTCTAAACACTGGAACCAAAGCCTACATTTCGTCCTACTAATAAGTCCTCTCTGATCATTGGATCATGATCCGTGGAAATTGACAGGGCCCTCGGACTGGGGCAAGGCACCTAACCCGAATGAGGGAGCCAATGAGAAAAACATTCCACAACCCCTAACCAAGGGTGGGAAAAAGGAAAAAGAGAGAGATCAAGGAAAAGCCAGGGCAGGGCAATGCCAAAGAAACCCCCTGAACCAAAACAATCCCCTTCGTTCCTACACGGGGCATGCTATTTGAAGGCAAAAAAAAATGTCGAAACCCTTACAGGGAGTGCCGGGAGGCAAAATTCCCTAAGTCTGAATGAGAGCGTCAGGTAACTGACCCAAGGATTACTGGTCCTGCCAATGGACCTGAGAGGGAAAAATCCAAATGCTTGAGGAATCCCCAAGAGATTTCAATCAAAGAGAAATTGCTTGAGCTTGCATATAATTTTGATAAATAAATTCCCATTGAATGAATTCTACATGAATTTTTCCAGGTACCAACCAAAACCTGAAATAGACAGAAGAAGGCATCGCATCGAATCTCACACGTCGGATGGAGAAAAGAATCGTCACCATATATTCTCACATAGGGGACGCAGAAAGAGTCATCACAGTTTATTCACATACTGGTTGACCAAGTTTGTGAAGCCAAAGCCACCGGCGAATAAGTCAGAGATTAGTGGAGGCCACTTTGAATGCAATCAAGAAAGAAAATGAAATAACCAAGTCAGAATAAGTAATGGACGAAGACAGAATGAAGCAAAGAGCCTCCAAGAATTGAAGAATTAAGGAGCAAGGCGTCTCCCCAAAAATTGAATTGAAGACAGAATGGAGCAAAAAGCCTCCAAAAGTGAAGAATTAAGGAGCAAGGTGCCTCCCAACCCTAACAGAGCAAGAAGACTCCAAAATTTAAAGACAGAATGGAGCAAGGAGCCTCCAAGAATTAAAGACAGCAGGAGCAAGGTGTCTCCCAACCTTAAGGAGCAAGAAGCCTCCAAACCTTGAAGACAGAATGAAGCAAAGAGCCTCCAAGAATTTGAAGACAGAAGGAGCAAGAAGCCTCCCAACCCTAATGGAGCAAGGTGCCTCGAAGAATTAAAGACAGCAGGAGCAAGGTGTCTCCCAACCTTAAGGAGCAAGAAGCCTCCAAAACTTGAAGACAGAATGAAGCAAAGAGCCTCCAAGAATTAAAGACAGCAGGAGCAAGGTGTCTCCCAACCTTAAGGAGCAAGAAGCCTCCAAAACTTGAAGACAGAATGAAGCAAAGAGCCTCCAAGAATTTGAAGACAGAAGGAGCAAGAAGCCTCCCAACCCTAATGGAGCAAGGTGCCTCCAAGAATTAAAGACAGCAGGTGCAAGGTGTCTCCCAACCTTAAGGAGCAAGAAGCCTCCAAAACTTGAAGACAGAATGAAGCAAAGAGCCTCCAAGAATTTGAAGACAGAAGCAGCAAGAATCCTCCCAATCCTAATGGAGCAAGGTGCCTCCAAGAATTAAACGCAGCAGGAGCAAGGTGTCTCCCAACCATAGAGAGCAAGGCGTCTCTCAAGACTGAAAGGGCAAGGCGTCCCTGGAGCAAGGTGTCTCCCAAAACTAATGGAGCAAGGTGTCTCCCAACCACAGAGACCAAGGCGTCTCTCAAGACTGAAAGGGCAAGGCGTCCCTGGAGCAAGGCGACTCCAAAACTAATGGAGCAAGGTGTCTCCCAACCACAGAGAGCAAGGCGTCTCTCAAAACTGAAAGGGCAAGGCGTCCCTGGAGCAAGGCGACTCCAAAACTAATGGAGCAAGATGTCTCCCAACCACAGAGAGCAAAGCGTCTCTCAAGACTGAAAGGGCAAGGCGTCCTTGGAGCAAGGCGACTCCAAAACTAAATGGAGCAAGGCGACTCCCAAACACCGAGAGCAAAGCGTCTCTCAAAACTGAAAGGGCAAAGCGTCCCTGGAGCAAGGCGACTCCGACCATTCGAGTGACACGGAAATGTGTCCCTAAGGAGCAAGACATCTCCCACCATTTGAATGACACGGAAATGTGTCCCTAAGGAGCAAGGCGCCTCCCATCATTTGAATGACACATAAATGTGTCCCCAAGGAGCAAATTGTCTCCCACCATTTGAAATACTAAGGAGCAAGGGGCCTCCCACTTTTGAAATCCCCTGGAGCAAGGCATCTCCCACATCTAAACGACACAGGAATGTGTCCTCGAGGAGTAAAGCATCTCCCAATGTTGAAGGACACTGCGTCCCCAGAGCAGAGTGCCTCCACAAAGCCGAACAAGTTGTTTCCATTCCTAAAAATGATAAAGAATCAAGGCATGAAGAAGAAGGAAAAATGAAGAACCACAGGGCAAATTGGCCCCCCATTGTAATTTTCGTTTCCCACTTTTGTAAAGCAAGTGTGTGGACTCCCTTGAGGCGCTGGACAGCGCTGGAAGCACCTTCTCACCAACAGCAGCAGCTCCTCCACTCTTCCTTCCTCCTTTCTCCATTCGGTCCACATCCCAACCCAACCCTTGGCCATCAAAAAAAAATTTGCAAGCAAGCTTCAAGTAAAAGACACAAAATGGATCAGAAGTCTGAAGCCACCTAAAAAAGCTTTAATAGAACAAACAAGACGAAAAGAATATCACCAAGCGTCTGGCATCAAAGCCGAAACAGGTTGGCGAGCTCAAGTCCAATCTAATCTCCTTCAAACTTAAATTAAAATGCTGAAGAGTTGCCCTACAAAAACCCGAAAAGCAAAGGGTGAGGAAACTCTGAAGCTAGGAAGTGGCACCACAACATTGGCCGCTTCCCTCTCAAAGTAAAAAATTTCAAAGGACTAAGCTCGTCAACCAGGTCAACAGAAATGCCAGGCGCAAAAATGAGATTCTTTTTCTCTTTGCCCTTCATCCGCAAGGTGACTCCGGCAAAGAGGGGCAGCTGTAAGCACCTCATTTTTGCGCTCCCGAAAGAGACGGAAATGTAAACCCTGGTCAAAAAGTCAAAACTTGATGGGTCAAAATTTGACCTTTTGATCAAGTAATAATCTGCCACCTTGCTTCATCTCAATGGATAGAGAATCTCGACACGGTTCCAACGCAACTAAGTTTGCTGGAATCGGAGTCCGGATGAGGGTTCTGCGGGCGGTCAAACTCAAGGATGAGCTGAAAGTTGACTTTTCCTCGATTTCCGTGCCAAGTACCTTGCCCTATACCATTAGATAGATAATCTCGACACGGTTCCAATGCAACTGGGTTTGCAAGAATCGGAGTCTGGATGAAGGTTCTGCGGGCGGTCAAACTTAAGGGAAGGCCAAAAGTTGACTTTTCCTCGAACCCCGTGCCAAGTGCTTAACCCTATGTCATTGAATAGAGGGCTCCGATACGAGTTCAACGCAATTGAGTTTGCTCAAATCGGAGATCAGATGAAAGAGATATGAGCTGTCGAAGTTTCCGGGCAGCAAAAGCCTGAAACTGCACACGTGGCACAGGAACTGCACACGTGGCAGCCAACGCAGCAAAATATCTTAGGGACTAAATCTTAAATATAAAAAAGTCGTACGGGCGATCCGTAGATATCAAAGAGGGTCAAATCGGTCGGATCGGTCGAATCGATCAAGTCGAAGGGCAAATCCGTAATTTTTCGATTTGTATCCGGTCATGTATACCGGACACACTGCCTCTCCTTCATATCCGGACATGAAGACCGCATATATGAAGATATTTGCGCGGAATTTAGGCCACTTGGCCGACAAACTCGCAGCGGCATTAAATTTTGAATTATTATGTTTTGTATCCGGTCTTCAAGGCCGGATACACATGGTGTATAGTGTATCCGGACTCCAAGTCCGGATACATTAAATTTTCTTATAAAAGGGGGCAGCAGCCCCCTTTCCAATGGTTGGTGGTTTTCATTGTTTTTAAACCTCCTTGCCCCTCTATTACTCATCCGGATTCTCCCTCCCCAGCACCCCTTGGCCTCCACCACCTTCACACTCCACCCCAAGGTGGCTCCACCCCCTCTCCTCCTTCCTCTTCAAGTACTCCCCACCAAGAGAAGGTGACTTTGCTGCTGCTGCTGGAGAAGGAGCTTCCAGCACCTGTTCCAGCTCCCAAGGAGTTCTACACACCACTCAAGAGCCTCCTAACCCTCAGGTATCTCTCCCCCTTTATATTTTACACTACATAAATGAAAATGGCCATGTTTAGAGTTGTTTTGAGCGGATAGCTATTGGCTGCAGCATGTTCTTCAACATGCACCTGTGTTCTTTGCTTTTGTGTTGTTTTTTCTCTTTATCTACATTACCCAAAGTAGTTCAAGGGTAAAGGGAAACCGAGTATGGACTTGGGGTGAGGGAAGGAAGCTTCCTAAGCTAATGAAAGGGGGGCCAAAACCCTATGGTAAGGTGCTGCCTTCCCTGGGTCTCCAACAGTGTTTTTGCCCACTAAAAGGAAGCTTGTTTCTTCTTTTGCTTATCCAATGTACCCCCATGTATACCCCTTTCTCCTCCCCTTCTCTGAATTTTCGCCAGGTTTAAGTATGAGTCTTGGGTTCATATATCGCTAAGAATCGTAGGAAATGCATATTAGATCATTGCTCTTCTCATTGTTCTTCTTGCATGTGTGTTTTGTTGCCACTTTTAGGCTTGCTGTTTGGAGTTTATTGTTATGTGCATAAATGCCTACAGCATGGTTTCACTTGGGTTGGTTTATGCATGCATGCCATATTAAATTTCTGAATTCTCTTTGGGGACTGGGATACATGTTTCCTGTCTCCAGCTAGTTGCCATTGGAAAGCCCATGAGCATGATCCCCTTTACCCCTTTCAAGTGCACTCTGCAAGCTTCAAGAAACCTACTCCAGGTACTGTCATGGACAGCAGCAGGCCCTTGTTGCTTGCTGCTGTTCCACGACCTCCAGCAAACCCACCTAGGTGCCTAGGCACCCCACCCAAACCTAGCCTCTTAACCCACTATCATGCCCCCATCCTCCTCCCCATTTGCAGGATCAAACTGTCCTCAATACTTGCTGCCCTGTACAGGTGCAGCAGGTGTTTCCTTGCTTTGTTGGTGCATACTTGACATTTCAAGGTGGTTCGGGCTGTTCCAAGGGCTTGCACACTTATAGGCAAACCCCATGAGCATGACCTCCCTCTTCTTTCCTTATCTTTGGAGTTTAAGTCCCCCCAAGATCCAAGTGGGTTGATGCTGGGCACAACAGCAAACCTCCACTGCTGGTTGCTGTCCCAGCAGCTTTGAGAACCCAAAACCATCCCCCAGAGTTGAGGTGCTGCAGCACCCACCAATGAGCCTTTATCCCCATAAAAACATGCTCCCATTGCCCCTGGTATTGTCATGATTTATATACACACCAACAGCACCTTCTGCCCTTGGCAGTACACCGAACCCCACTCAACATTTGGTGTCAAAGTTGCTGTCCCTGAACCCACAGCAAGCTTTCCTTTTGATCTCTTGAGAATGTAGGTATGATGCATCTTAGTATTGAATTATTTTAATAAGCATTCCCACCATACGCTGTTTTGGTTCATGAGTGTGCACACCTAAGTTGCTGCTGGAAGCAGGAGCAGCACCTCTGCCCTCGCCATGTTACCTCCATGCATGCATGTAGAACTCGCTTGGTGGATTCTTTGGTCTAGATACATGGTTTTGCTTGGTTATTTGGTGTTTCCACACATGTATATAAGCATGCTCCTCCAAGCCCCCATGACCCACTGTTTTTTTTATAAAAATGCATCACCATGCCCCCCACCACCCTCTTACCTTGCTGTAAATCAAAAACAAGAAGCCAAACAAGGCTCCGCCCCAAACCTTAGCCAACGTGGGCCTGCTCGAGGGCCCACATGACTAGTAAAAGGCCCTAGGAAGCCCCTGGAAGCCACCCCAATGGCCAAAGCCCGAAAAGGCCATTTTTGGGGTGATCCGGCAACTCAGGCAGGATCAGCTATGGCCTGTATGTATCCGGCAACTAAGGCCGGATACACCTAGAAATACCTTTTTTTGTGTTTTGATATTCCTTGCCGAATTGTGGGATGATTTGAACCAAATCAATTGAACCAATAGGGTTTTCGGGTCACCCGGAAACCCAACTTGGGACATGGACCGCCGGTCCAACTCGGAATACCCGTGGGCCCACCAAGCCCAATGCGTCCTAAAGCATGCAAATAAGTGAGTTAAGTAAACTAATTGAACCGGGTGGGCCAAGCCCAATGCGGCCCACCCGAACCTTGATGTGCGGAATGTTGTGGATTGCATGGTTTGGCCGAGACCCAGGGCTAGGGCCTATCGGGCCCGCCAAAGCCCCCTAACCAAACCAAGTGTGGGTTTAAACCCTAACGTCATGAGATTCGGGCTTTCAAGCCCGGAACTAGACTACGAGCCCCAAGCCCAATGTCCAAAATATCTTGCGAAATTTAAATAAAGATAAATTGAAAACACTTTGGCATCCATCATGGGGGCCCACCCAGGGGCCCGCAAACCAAGGCAGGCCCATTGTATGAAAATCACTAAACCTCCAACTTGAATAAATTAAGTAAAATCAATTCATTTACACCCAAGCTCAAAGGGCCTCCTAGGCTTAGGCAGAGGCCCACTAGAGGCACATGGGCTCACCGAAGCCCACCAGGGACACCGTGGGCCTTCCAACGGGGCCCACCCAATCCGACTCAGATCGCCTAAATTAAAGCAAGATAAAATCAAATAAAGGGACCCATACCATTCAGGTGGTCCCGACAGACCGAACCTAATGGCCTGCCGGATTAGTAATCGGGTGAGAAGACCAAATAGTAAGCTGACTCAAATCAGGGAACCCACAGGACCCGTCATCCGACGGGGTGGACTGGGGTGTCTACGGACTTCCCCGGACCGCAACCGAGAACCAAACTTAGAATCTCAAGCCGCAGACCCAAAAAGCCCTAAATAGACAAGATTAGGCACCTAGGTGTCCGCCTGCACCCCATCAGGCGGTGGCGACTCCGAATTTGCCCCGTGCAGCGTTTCCCACGCGCGCACAGACAACTTCCAGTGAGCATTCCCCACTTCTGCCATTGCCACAACCGTACGCAAACTTCCCCAACGATTGAGGATCTTCCCGAAGCATCAATCGTCTGTTCTTTGTAAGGCTAACTTCGGATTTCTCTTGCGAATTTTTCCTCTTTCGACCGAAACAGGTATGCTCGCCCCTTGTGTTCAGTTTTCACACTAACCATTCAACTGAGAATCAATGTTCAAAATCCATGACTGAATGCGATTGGTATGATTTTGATTGTTTTGCTCAGTTTGAAGAGTTCCCCAATTTTCCTTTAGCAACTTATCCGAAAATGTGAAGTTGGGTGATTTGTGACTCATGAACCAATCTTTTGTTTGTTTCCAGATGCCATGTTGTAATTTCTCGTCTAAATACATGATTTTACTTTGCAATTCTCCTGCTTCTAAATGAATGCACTAGATTGTCAGTTCTTAAGTGGCCAAAAATCCCCAAATCCTAGTTGTTCATTGCTGTATCCTTTGCTGATTTTTCTTGCTGATAACCCATGCATGAACTATATTTTCTTGAATTGTTTTACCACAACCAAGATCCTAATTTTTCTCTGCTCTGTAATCGATTGAGATAAGCCCACTTTTCCATATCACTGTTTGAAATATCCCTCTGAAGAATTCTACCAAAAATGATATTTGGGATCACACTTTTCCAATTCATGATTGGTTGACTTGCTGCAATTCTGTTCTGGAGCAAACAAATTTGATTGTTGTGTTTGCTTACTGCTTCTGAAGTGACTCTTGAATTGCCCTGTTTGTGCTATTAATGTTCTGATTTTGTTCCTTTAAAAATCTAAATACATCAATCACTTGAACACTCCAAACTTTTTGCTAAACTTCTTTTGTGAACCTGAAATTACACAAAATTAGTAATTCTACAAAATAGAGTTCTAATAATTTAGAAGTAAACCTAGAACTCTTAGGAAATTATTTTTTTCTTCCTCCTCTTTTTTTTTCTCTTCTTTTTTCTTTTTTTCTTCTTCTTTATATATATATATATATATAAGAAGTCTGCACTTCCTACATATAATTTTTATATTTTCTTGGTTAAAGTAAAGACAATCAAATAAAATTTTCTCAAAACAGAAAAATAAACTCTTTCAGTTGACTCCTGATTTGGTCGGGAACTTCTAAAGCATTTCCTTAGTTTTTCTTCTTCCTGCAAACAATTAAACTCAATTAAAAATGAAAACGAAACAAAACAAATTTATAATAAATAAAAAAAATGAAGCATCTCCTTGATTTGAACTCGAAGATGGCTCGTATCCGTTCAGCTCCCAGGGATTCAGCGGATGAGCCCTCTTCTTCTAGGGTTCGGAGGGATCCTGCTGATATGGCCTCTTCTTCGAGAGCTGAGAGGGACTCCAATTTTGATGTCCCTGATCTTCCTTCTGGGGGTTCGCGTGAGGCGACCCCAGAGGTATACCCTAAACCTTCTGAAGTTCAGCTTCTCTCTCGAAATCCTTAACCCTGATTATTTCTTCTTTCAATTTGTTTCCTTAGCCGGTGGCTGAGGCTCTTGGCCGAGTCAGGGGCCGTGGCGAGCGCCGAGGTAGAGGTCGAGATGGAGGCCATGGCAAAGGCTGCAATGGAGACCATGGACGGGGCCATAGCAGAGGTCGAGGTGGCGAGGAGTCTGAGACTAGAGTTGAGGTTCCTGAGGCGATTGCTGCACAGATTAGGGATACCGACCTTTTACATGGCTTGAGGACTCATCCCTTGGCTTGTATTAGGGCGGATATCCCTTTATAGTATCCTCTGTCTCATTATCGAGGGAGCTGGGCGAGCTTTACCAGATTCCTTGGGGGCTGTAGTTCTGCATTTCGCCGAGAGTTGGGCCTATTCAGATTTGGACACTTCATCACCATTCCTAGCGTGCGCTTGGATCGAGCTTTGATTACGGCGATGCTTGAGAGATTCTTCCCAGAGACGCGAAGCTTTCATTTCCCATATATAGAGATTGGGATTCAGCCATCCGATTTGACACTTCTCACCGAGATCAGGATGTTTGAAGATATTATCCCTGAGATGGTGAAGCCTGATGATACTGAGATCGCTGCCCTTCTTGGATATGATGCAGTCCCCCCGGAGGCCTGGGATGGAGGAAGGCCTAAATTATCCTTGACCTGGTTGAGAGTGGCCTTCCGGGAAAGAGGATTTAGTCAGATTGCCATGGGCCATGCGGACTTCCCCTTTGCTTTCCGCTTCGTATTCTTCTACATGATGGGTTCTTGCTTTTGCCCAAAGGATACGACTTTTGTCAGTCCCCATTTTTTGAGCTTGTTGAGGGACCTGCAGCGGGCTAGGAGATATGCTTGGGGCCTGCTTATCTTTGGCACTATCCTGGCTGGTTTGCGCTTAGTCTGTAGAGGCCTTTCCACCTTCCGAGGTGCCGGAGTTGGGTGCAGATTTTCCTGGCCCTTCTTGCAAGTGGAATTCATATTTCTCTTTTCTTTTTCTATCTTCTTCTGACCTTCTTTCCTTTCTCTGCAGTTTTTTGCCAGGGTATATATACCCTATTTCCATCCTACCTCTACGCTGCTAGAGGAGACATTCCCAATGGCTCGTAGATGGAGTCTTGTAGAGCCCAATTCTGAGAAGAGTCGATCTAGGTCGGCTCGGACTCATCTGGACCAGCTCTATAGGACTGATGTGATCCAATTAATTCTGGATCCTTCTTATGAATACACCATTTCTTAGGCTCATGATTGACTAAAATCCAGATAAAGAAAACAAATCTAAAGTAAAAACTTAAAAAATCTAGCTCTAAGTTAAATCCTTGAAATCTAGAAATTACATAATAATAAAAAAATTTATTTTTACAAAATATTAAAGAATTGAATCTAAACAATTTAGGGTACAGATCTGGCCCAGACTTCTCATTAATTAAGAAATCTAAACCAAATACACCCACGTTGATGAAAAAACATCAAAAGGGGAGAGTTTAGACCATAGGGTCTTCTCTAAAAATTGAAAATAAACCAAAAATCACTTTGTGAAGTTGAAGAATAAATCAAAACCATCTAAGGTACAGATGTGGTCCAGTTTTCTCATTAATTAAGAGATCTGAGCCAGATTCACCCATATTGATGAAAAACTTCAAAAGGGGAGAGTTTAGACCATAGGGTCATCTCTCAAAAATCAAAAATACCTCAAAAATCACCCCATGAAACCCTGGAGGTTATTTTAAGGTTTCTGATTCTAGATCTACCATATTGACAATGGCAGATCCAAGATCTTAGCCTAAATGATTAAAAACATCAAAAAAACATAAAATGGAAGAAAACAATGTGAAAATCAAAATCTAGGAGGAAAATGAGATATAATACTATGAACAACATAGATCTATAGTATTCCTCTATATTTCATCAATAAACAATCACACAACCTAATTAAGATATTAAAACTACACATTTCTAAGATTACAACATGTGGGGGTCTGTCCAACGGATCCATTCCTGTCCTCCTTTTCCCTAGAACTCTCTTCACGTTTTATGGCTAGAGAAGATACTTGAGGTACTTGGATTTAGGTTTGGGGTTACAACCACACACAGGCTTTATTCTACAGAAAAGGAGAATATTAGAATAATCCTAGAAATTAAAACTAGAAAATAAAGGGGGAGAGAAACTTACCTGGACTTGAGAAGCAAAAAGGCACGGGTTCTCTTCTTCACTTGGAACTCTTCCAATTTTCAATTTCTGGCACAATTCTTAGCCACAATTTTCAGCCATTTGCTTAAGGAGAGGTCCTCTATTTATAAGCAAGAGCAAGGGCAAGGGTGGTCCCAAGAGGTTCTAGAATGTTCCAATTCAGTTTTAAAAACATGAGTTGGAGTAAATATGAGAACCAATGAGGGTAAAACGAGACTGACGAAACCCACGGGACGGACGAAACCCTAGAGAGAGGTAGAAATAGTAACAAAGCTTTAAAAATGAATTTTTACGAAAACGCCCAAAAATACGCGTGACCGCATTTGCATTGCGGACACGCCTTGTCCGCATTTTCAATGTGGTCACGTAATGTCAATAAATTAATTGCGGTCAAGGCTTGTCCGCATACCAAATGCGAACAGCACAGGTTTGACCAATTTTAACCTTTTATGATCTGTTTCAAATCCCAATTAAATATTTTTCTTTATTTTCTCATTTTATAGTGCAATTTGGGGTGTCTACACCTGTGCAGGTATGGGTCAAGGCTATGTAGAATCTGTGTAGACATGCCATTTTGGGTCTTGTCCGCATTTGATCTGCGGTTTATACTTGACCGCATTCTAGGCATTACCGCAATTCAAATGCAATCGCGTGTAATTTCGGTGTTTTTTCTAATACTTGATTTTTGAGCCATATTTACCACTCTCACCTCTCTCTAGGAGGTGCGTCCTCCCCGTTTTACCCTCCGTTGGTTCTCAAATTTACCCCAACTCAAGTTTTAAAACTAAGTTGGAACATTCTAAAACCTTATTTTGGTCTACCCTTGTGACCACCCCTGCCCTTGCTCTTGCCTATAAATAGAGGGCCTCTCCTCTAGCAAATGGCTGAGAATTGAAGACTAGAAGAGCTCCAAGTGAAGAAGAGAACCCCTGCCTCTCTGCTTTCTCAAGTCCAGGTAAGCCTTTCTCCCCTTTTATTTTCTAGATTTAATTTCTAGGATTATTCTGATCTTCTCCCTTTCTGTAGAATAAGGCATGTGTGTGATTGTAACCCCAAACCTAAATCCAAATACCTCAAGTATCTTCTCTAACCGTAAAACGTGAAGAGAGTTCTAGGAGAAAAAAGGACAGGAATGGATCCGTAGGGTAGACCCCCATATGTTGTAATCTTATAAAGGTGTAGTTTTAATATTTTGTTTAGGTTTTGTGATTGCTTATTGATGAAATATGGAGGAATACCATGGATTTATGCTGTTCATAGCATTAGATCTCATTTTCCTCCTGGATTTTTGTTTTTTCACATTGTTTTCTCCCTTTTTATGTTTTTAATTTTTTTTAATCACTAGGCTAGGATCTTGGATTTGCTACGGTCAATATGGTAGATCTGAAATCAGAAGCCTTAAAGTAACCTCTAGGGTTCATGAGGTGATTTTGGAATTGTTTTGATTTTTGAGAAAAGGCCCTATGGTCTAAACTCTCCCTTTTTTGATGTTTTTCATCAATATGGGTGAATCTGGTTCATATCTCTTAATTAATGAGAAACCTTAACAAGATCTGTACCCTAGATGGTTTTGATTCATTATTCAATTTCATGAAGTGATTTTTGGTTTATTTTCAATTTTGAGAGAAGACCCTATGGTCTAAACTCTTCCTTTTTGATGTTTTTCATCAATATGGGTGAATCTGGTTCAGATCTCTTAATTAATGAGAAACCTGGACCAGATCTGTACCCTAGATTGTTCTGATACCTTCTTCAATTTCATAATGTGATTTTTTTTGTTTATTTTCAATTTTAAGAGAAGACCCTATGGTCCAAACTCTCCCCTTTTGATGTTTTTTTATCAACATTAGTGTATTTGGTTTAGATTTCTTAATTAATGAGAAATCTGGGCCAGATCTGTACCCTAGATTGTTCAAGTTCAATCCTTCAATATTTTGTAAAAATAAATTTTTTTATTATTATGTAATTCCTAGATTTCAAGGATTTGACTTGAAGCTAGATTTTGAAGTTTTTACTTTAGATTTGTTTTCTTTATCTTGATTTTAGTCAATCATGAAGCCCAAAAAATGGTGTATTCATAGGAAGGATCCAAAATTAATTGGATCATTTATATGAAAAAAGCTATACATCTTTTATTCTTTTTCCTTTTACTTTTGATTTGGTTTTTATTAGCAAGCCTTTTTCAAAACATGAACAATACTTGGCAACTACCTTGTGTGGATGAATAGGAGTGCCAAACACCTTCCCCTATTCATAACATAATCTCCTTACCCATCTCTGGTTTATTTTTTAATTAGAGTTATTTTTACTCTAATTTTGTTTTTTTATTATTTATTTTATTTGATTATTTTGGTGTCATTCACACCCTAAAGTTGAATGGTGGCGACTCCATGATTTTTATTGAGCCCGTGTGATGATTGAGGAAGTCATTGAATTGATTTTTCCCATGTCTCACAGCAATAGAATGAAGACTAGGGGTTCGGTTTTCGTTTGTGTTCTTATACGTGTTTGAAAGTCAAAGCAGACAATGGCATAGCACTTTTATTATAAAATCGGCCGATGACACACAACCGTAGATTACAACAGATAATCCTCAAAAGTAATTGAAAAAGAAAGTCACCGAAATTAACAGGACTGGCCTTTCCCATCCTTATAGCCGTGATCAAGGTATAAGGGAAGGATTCAGGGGGCGGCTGTTAACCCCGATAAACTCGGGGGTTCACTTATGATTGCTATTTAACCGAAAGTCCGTAAGTCACCTGGCTTGATCAAAGTCGGTCTCGAGACTGGCTGCTCGGAATCCTGTAGCCGTAATTGGAGTACAGAATCGCGAGTCAAGGGCGGCCTCAACCTACTTGCCGGTGGCAGGGTTCTGACAATTGGAGTAAACAGGGGCCTAGAGTGTCATTGCGACTAGAAGCAGTGAGAGAAATCCTAATTTATCCTTCTTGCTACAGTTTGGGGGTGTAGGAGATGGGATAAAGATCACGGATGATCAAATTAGCATTATGATAACCGGTTGTAGTTTTTTTATGGAGGTCGCCCTCGAGCTCTTTGAACTTGTGCCTTTTATAGCCATTCTCTGACAGTTGCTCAACGTCTCACTTTTGCACGATCTTCATGGAGGTTATTCATCTGCAGTTTTCTGTTTGCGAGAGATAACTTTTCGGCCACAATCATAAACGACTAACTTCCTAGCTTGCAGTCGCCCATTTTCTAACGGTCGACTTTCTGCTGATAGTGACGTGATCCCTTGAAAATATGAGGACGGTTGTCGTATGTGCTTACGTGCCTTCGGCTGAGTATCTGGCCTTGTGTATGCGGACATGGCCTATCTGATTGAGTAAGGCCATGTGGATGCTACGTGGCCTTTTCTTATTTGTCGGTCTGCAGAGGGTGTAAACACAAGGTTGCATGTACAGTAAAGAATCAAAAATCAAGACCACAAAGCCATTGAAGAAATTGTAAACATCACTTGTTACAAGGGGTATCTTAATTATTATAGACGCACTTTAATAATGCTCATCAATTTTTGTCTTCCTTATAGTATTGTATACTATATTTTTTCTGTTTACAGGTAAATAGATTTTATATTTAACAAGGATAAAATAATTCTGAACTAATATTGTTATTTTTTTACTTATATATATATTTTTTGCAGGTAATTTTATAAAACATATATTTTGAGAGATTCTCCAACTCAATATGAGTGGAGAGAACACGAATATATTTATAATTTTTGAACTTGCTCTTTTTAAAAAGAATTGGTTAAGTTAATTCCTAAATGGTATTAGAAACCATACAACAGAATAAGATAAAATCTTTTACAGATTTACACATAAGCCAACACTATCCCATGACATAATTTTGTAAGGCATTCTCTCCATGTATAATTTCAATGGTGCATGATCTTTGATGGTGGAAAAATTCTCTAAGACTTTCCTAAAATCTTCAAGGACATCTGATGAGTCCACATGGAACTAAGATTTTCTATCAGTCATGAACCTTTTATGTTCTAAAATTTCTAACGTTGATAGGAAGGAAAGAAACGTTTTTCAAACCTTTTAAGTAAGGATGCAAAAAGACAATGCCATTGACAGGGTGAAATATTAACTTACAATGTGCTGACAGATTCAAGAAAGCAAGGGAATAAGTCTCTTTTGTTTTTTTTTGGTAATGAAGGCAATAAGTCAACAACTATTCAAAAGTAGCAATGGAAGAGGTATACATTAATGCAGATTTGGCCACAGATTTTTCAATAATTTTTTTTGTATTTTTTATAAAATACAAGAGCTTAGAATTAGACAGATAAGAGCAGCCAAGAGCTTTTCTTATATCAAAGAAATTTCATATACGCATAAAATGAAATTGGGAAGTAAGGAAAATTTAAAAATATTTCAGTTTTTACTAAATTTTAAAGGGTTTTTTGCATTGAAATCCTTACATTATGCTATATTTGCATTTATGGTCTCTTATTTTTTATATTTGTATTTATATCCCTCCATTTTGCATAGTGGTTGCAATAGTACCCCTGATGTTAAAGTTTGTTGTTTATTTTTGCATTTATCCTCTTATAATTAATATTTTATATTTTTATTTATATCCTTGTATTATTATATTTATTACATATATAATTTAACTCATTGACATTAGTTTGCTCAATCGATAATTATTCATTAAAATTCAATGAAATTCAACCTAGCCATTTAGTCATTTGACTATTTAATATATTTTTTATCATATAAAAGGCCATTGTAGTCATTTAGTAAAAATAAACAGCAAAAGTTAATGGAATTTAACCTTGAGGATACGACTGCAACTATTATGCTAAATGGAGGTGTATATATATAAATACTAAAAAAATGAGCATATAAGTGCAAATATATCATAATCTAGGGGTATGAATGCAAAAGGCCCAATTTTAAATTCAAAACACCAAAACTTCCCTTGTGGTGTGAGATTTGAGTACACTGTGACCCTGGATTCAAATTCAAACGTCCTGTTAGCTCTTTATGGTTGTGACTGGGGCATATTGTTAGTAGTAGGCAGGGCCTGGACATTTGACAATGATGGCAACATTTGGAATGTAGCATCTGTTTAAACAGGAAAACACAAAAGCAGCCACATCTTTCTTTTGAATTGCAATAATGCTAGAAAATGACATGAATTCAAATAAGAGATGGTAACAATCATATAGAAACAAAATAGGATGAAACCATCCATTTATTATGTCTGTAGTTCACATATAAACTAGACCATCCATTGTAGAACACATCTTTTGGAACATCTGTTCTGAAAGGGAAAAGTGGGTATACATCAATGATGCAAATATAGCAAAAAATTTGCTTCTCTATTTAGAGATATAATTAAATTAAAACATGGAATCATTGTATTAATGGAGGAATATATATCTCAATTCTATCAAAATGACAATAAGCTTACTTGATGAAGACCATAATCTTCTCCTTGCATTCCTCATTTTTTTCTAATTTTTTTGTGTTATAGGTGCATTAATGCTGTAACCCACAAGCTACATACATCAAAATTAACCAAGAAGATGAGAAGACATGAAAATTGATGTTTACCCAAATGAGAATTGATTTGAACCCAAATATCTGGTGTAACTATTTTTTCATGCTCCACTGTTGAAATAGCCGATCAAACATGGAGTTGCTCCAGCTGATATACAGGAGCACGCCTACCCGATATATTGGACATATTGAGTATCTTTCACTTAGATGCTGTAGTTCTGCAAAAAATGCTCCAGAGCATCGGAGATGGATATGTTTAAAGGGTCAAAGGGCTTTGGTATAGTGGTTACAAAAAAATGTTACTTATAATGAAACAAAACAGCATATCCAAAGGCAAGCTAAAGTAGTTATTAAAATCAGTCTTTTCGCAATTCATTATAAGCCAATGCTAAAAATTCTAGTCATAAAAGCTTGGGAATTCAGAAATATCAGATTCAATGGCAAGTAAAGGTAGGTATTAAAATCATTCTTTTTGGCAATTCATTTTGTACAATGATAAAGACTCAAGTCACAAAAGCTAGGGAATTCAGAAATACATAAGGTTTTGCGCCAAATACGGTTTGAATGTGGGAATTCTCTTAGTATATGGACTGTATTCTCACAACATTGCACACATCTAGAACATTTATATGGTCTTGAGTGCTACATATTTAAAAAAGCAATTTCCTTTTTTAATTTGTTTCACTTGTATGCCACTCGCCATATGAAGAATTGGAAGTTGAGAAGTGAAGGGCTTTGCCAGATCCAAGCCATGTTCTCTCCCATTAGGAAGGTGGTATGCAGTCTTGATTGTGAAAACCCATTTGATGTGCATTGCTAAACTACAATGTCTTGATCCTAAAAGTTTTAGCAACTGGGATTCCAAGAATTTGATCAACGACTTCAGTTGGTAACAAATATTGGAATTTTTCTAGGTCACATGTACCACTGAAATTAAGGCACTCAGCTAGCCTTTAGCTTAAAATGTTGTATCTTGAGGAAGTGTATCTTTTGCTTCAGATATATGCCTTCACCAAACTTTGGCAAAGAGTGCAAGGTCTGCTACTTTTTGATTTTCTGGAAGCAATCATAAGCCATTTCCCATCACATAGTTGTTCCGTTTGAGATTCTGTTAAATATGGACACTTTTTCAATAGTTCACAATAAGGGAGAGGACAAAATCAACATCTGAACCCAGCTTTTTGCTGCGAAAATTTATGGCAACTCAAAAATCTCCAAATTCCATGCATTTTTGGAGATGTCTTCCAACAAAAGATAACACCTTAATCAAATAATAAGTTCAGAAAAAGGACCAAAAGACAAAACATTAATGAGTAATCCCACATCTTACAACTATTTTAATGAACTCTCCTTTGTCCTGTCTCCAATTTGTGTAATATTCAAACACTTTCAAATATTTTCATTACTTACCTTTCCTTAGTCTTTCCACACATTCATCACAACATCATCATCTTATGAATATTCATCTTATGCATGTGTTGTTTCTTTGTTGTCCAACATTCTAATGTTCTTTAATTTAAGTGGAACAGATAAATCATATAATACCACAAAAGCACCTCTTATTTGAGGAATACAATTCTAACTCTATGTGCAACATTCTCATCAATATCTTTCATTTTATAAACAATCAATCTAAGATAACAAAAGACTCAGTTTTATTGCATTTTCTAAGATATTACTTAGAATTCTACAATTTTTTTTTCCATTGCAATGTCAAAAGCTAACAGGAAGAAATTCAACACTGAATCAAAGTAGACATTAGAACCCATTTATAGTTTTTATTTATATAAAAGGATTAAAATCTCATCAAATTGTCGATTCAGATTGCACAAAAGAACCACACAAGTGATAATGAATTATATTGTAATTCAATACAGTTAAAAAAAAATGAGCTACTACCCATTTAATTCATGCTTAGCAAATGAATGTTGAATACACTGAACGCAATTTACATTTCAATATGGATGGATAAACAGTCTCACAATTTTATCAGACAAAGAAAAGCTTCATAACCATTTATATGAAGAGGATAACAAGAAAGCCAAAAGATAAAATATAATGTAATCTTATTTCTCCATGTTGTCCAGAGAGATGATGAACAAAATACCCAAGTAGTGAAAATTATACACAGAAAAAGGAGAAAGAAGACAAATCCAACAGCAATATCAAAACCAAAATAACAGAAAACACATCCACAGCATCATCAGTTACAGTAGTAATATTTTCAACAATTCTCACCAGAAAGAGCAAATAAATTCATGGTGCTGAAACCAATCACCAGTCAATTCAAGAACAGCAATAAGGGCATCTTATCAATCCATTCTCATTGCATTCCGGGCACCTTCTCAACTTCTCTTCTTCCTCCTCATACAACTTGCGACTGCCATTACAACTCAAGCAAGGAACAAACCTTGCATCCCCGCAGCTCTTGCAGACAAACACCGGATCTTGAACAGGAAAACCTTCAAGTAGCTTAGCCAATTCCCCTACTTCATGAAGTTGTTTAATCTCATCAGCCCCTCCAATATACTTCCCCCGGATAAACACCTTTGGCAAAGTCACAGTCTTCTCCCCCAATGTGCTCTGCAGTTCTTTTCTATACGCAGAATCCATTGAAATATCTCGCTCATCAACAGGAACCCTAAACCCCCTGAAAATCATCCGAACAGCACAACAATCCTCGTATGTCCTTCGAATTCCTCGCAAACTTGTAAAGTACAACACAATCTTATTCTCAGTTCCTGGCAACCTAATCCGAGGAACCATAGCATTAGAGCCCACAGATTTTGCTGTTCTCGACTGACCAAGCGCTAACTGTTTGGACGATATCGCTTGCCTGAAACTCGAAACCACATTCGAATCCATCTCCGCGAGCAAGTACTCCTCCGACATATGCTTCCACAACGGCCTCGACGGCAAATTCCAGTTCGAGAACGAATTAGAATTCAAATTCTCCACTCCTGCAACAACCGTGGTTGAAGACGGCAATTTAACTGCTTCAAATGAATTACACAAACTCTTCACCTTCCCCTCCATCGATTGATTTGAATTCGAACTCAAATTCGAATTCGAATTCTCCGACACTGATACAACCGGTTTGAACGAATTGCAGAGTTTCTTCACCGATCCATTCTTATCATAGCAGGTATACGTATTGGTTTTCTTCGACGACGACGATTCAGTAGAGACCGAGTGGAAAGTATAAGAGCGATCAAAGAGAGAAGTAACAGAAGATGAGATGGGCTTAACGGAGCGATCGAAGTCGTCAAGGCCTTCCATGAGTTCCCAAGTATTGATCACAGAATCCGGAGACGAGGGTTTCGTCTCTATCAGGGTAATCGATTTGGTGGGGTGATCGAAACCTTCCAAATTGGGATTGGTGTTCGGATGGTCGATGAGGAGGAGAGAGCCGTAGGTGGTGGAGGTGAGGGAAACAAGGTGGTGGGTATCGCCCTTCTTGAGAGGAGGATGGTGAACCAGAGGGGATGGGAGAGAGAGGGTCCGAGGAATTAGCGCCGAGGAGGTTGCTCCGGCGTTTGTGGTGGTGCTGCAGGGTAGTGAAGCCGAGCAGCCCATGAAATGGAAGAGAAGAGAAAAGAAAGAAAGGATGCAATGAGTTGATTTCTTTGCTTTTAGCTTTTGGGTTCTGTGTATTGTGTTGGAGACTTTTTGACGAGACTTTTGCTGCTTTTGGGTGATGGGGTCTGTGAATGTGGATGGCTTGATAATGGAGGCGTGGATATAAAGCAATCTGAGAACGACAGAAGCCGACTCTTTCGCTTTGTTTGGTTGTGTCTGACGAGAGAGAAAGGGGGAGAGAGAGAAGAAAGCGCGTTGTAAAGGAGCTTTCAGAGCAGACTGCAGAGAGAGCGATTTAGAGAGATGAAAAACGCGGGGGCCGGTTGTTGTGGTAGTTTGAAACTTTGCATAGAAGTTTAAATGTTTATTTAGATTTACCCATATGAATATATGATGATATCCTTAACACTGTTGTCTGATTAGGTTTTGGTTTGATCCGGGTTGACATCAGAACCCGCTTCAACCCAAAATCCGAGCTGAAATTAAATGAAATTCCTAAAATTGAACCAACCTAACCCAAAGTACAAATTAAGTTTGGTTTGGATCCGTTTATGTCAATTTAAGACACATTAAAAGAGTTTTCTAATCTTTATAGTTTATTGTTTATATCTCTACTATATATAAAGCGAGGCGCTCCCTTGGGAAGTGTGCCAAGAAAAATTTTCATCTTTCCACAATAATCATTACACATCCACGGCCAATATTTATCAATAAAAGGGTACGATGGTCAAAAGTGTCCCAAATCTCTCAAAACCTAACAATCCATTTTAAAACCGCTCCCTCTGCATGTATTAGTGCACGTGGGCTCCACTAGTGACATATAAAGAGATGCCTTGTCTCTATATTACAACTGTTAGTATACTAATCAAACATGTTTTGTTACTACTTATAGGTTTGTAATCACTAATCAAGACATCAACCCAAAATTAAACTAACTTTCAAATTAGTGATTTTGGAAGAAAACCAAACCAAAAGTCTTGAAACCCAACCCAAACCGATCAAAGTCAATTGGGGTCAATAAGTTCTTGGGTCTAAGCGACCCAAGGTGCACCCCCAGTTAGGAGTACATATGAAGCTAAACTTCTTCATGATGTCCTTCAACAACCACCAACAATTATTGGATATATTTAACAACAATTATTGGATATATTTAATAGCCTTTTATATTCTTCAACCATGTAACTATAACATATTTAACCACTTAAAGAAAGCATCAGATAGAAACAGTGTAGGTCAAAGCCATTAAATCTGTTACCCAAGACTTCAATGAACAACTATATATATATATATATATATATATATATATATATTTTGTATAAAAAAAAAAAAAGGCCAAGAGAATGTGACCATTATAGATTAAACAATGCATTTTGACTCATGACATACTACACAAATGCTGTTAAACTTTTTTATTGGACTACTTGTCGGCGGTAGGGATGGCAACGATTCAGTTCGGTTTTGGTTTTTTCTATATAAAACCGATTTGGTTTTGGTTTGGTTTTGATTTTAAGGCCGAATTGAAGTATTGAGCTGATTAGATATACATATGTTTAAGTTAGATCATCCGCAACTAGGGATTGTTCCATTTATCGATTAATAACTGATAAACCAAACCTACTAAGACGGTTTAGTTTTGCATTAATAGGTTTTCGTTCAGATTTGGTTTTAAAAAAAAAAACCAAGGTGATTTAGATTCAGTTTTGGTTTTGAGTATATTTAATTGGTTCGGTCTTGTTTTTCTTAAAACCAAACCAAAACGAAACGGTTGCCGTGGTATCGGACTTTTTTTTTAACTAATTTAAACTATTTATTTTCTTATTCACTATTTATCAATTAACATTGAGTCATTGATTACTAAATATTAAAATAATTAAGAACAAGATATAATTAGATTAACATTATATTTTACAACAAAATATTAAATAAATACATGATGGGGACTCGATTAAAATTTTGATGTGGAGCCACTTCTTAACAATTTCATGAAATGATTACCTATAACCAAATTAAAAATATTTGGTTCCATGATGACAGACGCAAAACATATTAATTGATTTTAAATAGATCATGATTGTTGATAGTGGTTTGTTCCTGATGGCAGGTGTCGCTTTTGGTCTCAAGAGCCCGAGGGGAATGGTTAGGGGCCGGTGTTGGGCCAAAACCCAATACCAATTGCTAATAATATAAAAAAATAAAGTTATCCTCTAACCAATAACTTAAGTTATTGGTTTAATAATAAGCACTTGATTCTAACAAATGAACCCGAAATCTAAGCACTAATACCAATTTGTTAGGATAGCACTTACCAACAACCTAAGTTATTGGTTAGAGCACAACTTTATTTCCTTATAGCATGAGCAGATGTTGGGCTTTAGCCCGACACCCTCAACACTATTTTTAACTAAGCGCTTCATCAAGAAATTGATTCTTCTAAGAGCTTCAACTCCCAAATTACTATTCTTCTAAGGCATTCAACTCCCAAATTACTATTTTGCCAATCATGTTATAGTATCATGCTTGTCGTACCCTCCTAGTCTTTAAGACCTAAAAGCACTTCTTAAAAAGGTATTACCACACGTTATCTTTACATATGGATTATCGTAACTTTTGGAGTTAAAAGATATCAATATTACTTTGAAGATTTTATTCATTAATTTGTACGAAACAACGTTTAACCTTGTTTGCAATGCTTACTAAAAGGGGGGAACCAACTCCTTCATAAGTTTTCCTAAGAAGCTCTTACAAAAATGTTGCTTTAACTGTAAAGATCTCGGTTAATTGCTATTCAAAGGTACTTTTGGTCTTAAAGATAAGAAGTGGAAAAATGGGGTTACCCTATTATAGAATCATATGACTAAAAATTAACAAAAATATCACTTAAGTGATCAACAATTCGGTTTATACAAATAAATAGGAAAGTCGAGAATTGAATATTTCAATAGCTTTAGCTTTTAAGTGAAGCACTTCACTACAAATCGCTTTTCATATTTGTTTTCCAAACACTAACATCTAAGCCTAGGATTAATCATTCTCATTTGCCTAGATATCAACTGGTCCCTCACGCTGGAATATCAGCTAGTCCAACAGTAGAGGGTGTGTACACGTAGGCTTCATGCACCCATGTGGACATGTATTTCACCATAAAGGCTCCAGCAAATTTCAAATCCCTAGATATGAACAATGATGCCAAATCTATACAAGTGCCAAACACATTTTCTTTTTAACAAAACAATGGTGCCTTTCTAGCGTATATTTTTCTGAACAATTATACGCCATTTTCAATTGTACACGGGCAGCAGTGCATGTGTCACCCGGTCGTTACTATGATTTTTGCATAGTAGAAGATATAGGCTGAGCGTCAATTGCCTAGTCTACTCAAATAGTTAGTTATGTGATTAGGCTTGGATAAGTTATATTAGTCTCTAGCTTACGCTCTTTGATCTTGGTATAATCCAAAATGGTCAAATTATGAGCCCATGGGAGCCTAACCCAACCCAATAACATTAAATTTCCACGCATTTCTATTTCTATTTGTTCGAATTTGCATTAATAGAATAGGAATTTTTTTTGACTTCCATAGACAATAATCGAAATTTTATTCATTAAGTATGTTGTATATATTTTAAAACTTTCTTTTTTTCGTAAAAATGTTTAAAATAAAAAGTGTTTTTTCTTGCCATTTTTTTCAATGGCATTTTTATAATTTTGTTTGGTTAATGTCCTCGATCCCAAGCTCTCACTTCTCTCTTCCTCGTGGGACAAACAACACCTATATAGAGTTAGGTCTACATTATGGGAGAAAAAACTCTGCCACGCACATGACCTTGATATCGGGTACGTTGGAAGCTAATTAATGTCTTTCTTGTATAGAAATGAAAGAAAAAACAATAGAGAAATTTATGAAAAAACATACCTCCTTTTGGGTTTTTACAACTACAAAATACCTCCTATGAGGTTTATGAAACAACACCAACTTTCTTTTTGGTTTTGTTGTCTACGGCATGTCCCTTGCTCCTATATTAATAACGGGCATGTCCCTCCCTTCTATATTAACTACGGGAAATGCATTCGTATGCGCATAAGAAAAGAATTAAATAAGGGAAAGGAGATAAAAGTAAATAGAATTAAAAGCAAATGGCATTTTGGATGATAAGAGGTAGTTATATGTGTATGTAAACAGGTCGAATTCGGTACAGATCTGCTAATAAGATCCGAATCAGATCCAATAAGAAATACCGATATCTGAATTTGAACCAATTATCCAATTGATCCTTTACATTTGAATTCGAATTCAATTCAAATTTGAATCCGACCGATTATCTAATTAGATAATATTTGAAAAAAAAATTAAGGTATTATAAACCTCAAGTTAGCTACTGGATCAAATAAGGATGTATTAATTTAAATCTATCACACATTATGACCTTAAATCAATAAATACTATGTGGAACTTTCATTCCTTCTATACTAATACTAATATATAAAGAATTAAAAGGCCTAAAAAAACAAAATATATACAAAATAAATGGTTGGATCTTTATCGGTTCGAATATGTATGGTTTCATATTTGAATCCGATTTCAGATACATATTCGGATAATTGGATCTAAAGCTATTATCCATATTCAAATAATCGGGTCGAATACTGGTTGGATTCAGATCCTTATCCGGCTCATTGAGAGCCCCTATGTGTAAGGAGATAAAAGTAAATAAAACTAAAAGTAAAGGGCATTTTGGATGATAAGAGGCAGTAATAAATGCGTAAGTTATTTAAGGAGAGATAAAAATGAATAGAATAAAAAGTAAAAAGCAATTAAAGCAAATCTCAGTAGAGAATCTTAAGGATTCTCTTTATAAATAATGTTAGGAGTACAAGTAAATATGTAAAAGTTCACCCCTACCACCAGCTTGAGCTTTTGGTAGATTGGTGTTCTTTATGGTATCAGAGTCTTATGACAACGTCAAGGTCTTGGATTCAAACCTCCACTCCACCAATTGAGAAAATATATATATATATATATATGCCACGTGTAGGGCCTCTCCAAAATGGGTTTGAGTCCGACCCACACGTGAGGGAGAGTGTTAGGAATATAAGTAAATATATAAACTTTCACCGTTCCTACTAATAGCTTAAGCTGATAGTAGGGGTGAACTCTTATATATTTAATTATATTCCTAACAAATAGTATAGATCGATGGTACAAAATTTTTTTTAACTAGCCTTATTTATGTACGTATAAAAGCTTTAAGATTGCGAGCTTTTTATAATAAAAATGATTTTTTAATGTTTTAAAGATTTTAACAATCAATTTAAAATCATAGGTGAATTTATTATTTGAAATTTATTTTTTTATTATTTTAAATAAGAATTAAAAGAGTATAAAATAGTCAAATTACATGTTACAAATATGAGAAGGAAGGTTAATGTCATTTCAGAAATTTTAGGGAAGGTATTTGTAGTTGTCAAAAACCAGAAGGGAAATATTTAAATGTAATTTACTCAAAAATAATAATAAAGAAAAAAAAAGTTATGGTTGCTGTTACATGTGAGAACTGAGAAGTATTTTGGGGGCATTTTTGGAAGAAGTCCTCTGTGAACATTAAAATTACATTCATTCCTAACTATTTTGAGAAAGTATCACTTCTTTCCGATTACCAAGAGTTAGGTGACTGAATCTAGGTTATTTTCTAAAAGTGTTACTAAAAACCAATTTCCCCAAGACATTATATATGTCACTTATTTATACTCAAATATTTTCGAGTAACAGATCCATAAGTTATCTTGTTAAAGGATTAGTTCTCTAGGATGTTCCGAACACATGACTCCAAATAAAAATGCTATTTCTTAACCTCGTCATTAACTAATACGTACTACCGGTCTAACCTAGGCAAGTAATGACAAGCCATTATTCTCATCTTTGTCTTAAATCCTTGGATAACATCGTCTGCAAGAAACGCTTGCAACAGAACTCTCCACAACATGTTGCAGGCTTGTGTTGTGGACGATATGAGATAGCTCTATATATATACTTGCCATGGATGGCACTCTACGTACTCTCACCGATAAGTAAGGTGGCTGGGATTGAGATTGACAATAAGAATAATCAGGTGAGAAGAAATGGCGGTCTCTCATGTTCTTCGCTTGGCCTTCGTAGTCCTACTCATCGTCGGAATTTCATGCTCTGGAAATGAAGAAGCCTCCGTGGATTGCCATGACGACGATCTCGGAGATTGTGGACAGTACGTTGAAATTCCAGGGCCTAAGATTGATCCATCCCAGGAATGTTGCATTGCTATTAAGAAGGCAGACATTCCTTGTGTTTGCAAGAACATCGAAAAGGAGGATGAAAAGTTCATTAGCATGGAGAAGTTCGTTTATATTGTAGGGAAATGTGGGAAATTACTCCCCGGTGGATTCAAATGTGGAAGTAAGAATTCAATCCCTTTATATCTTGAAACAAGTGGTTTTTTTAGATATCATAGTTGGTAAACATGGCTTGTTTGGATGGTAATAATGATCATCTAATAGTTTTTTCATTTTCTAAATTATATTAATTTTTATTACTTTTCTTTCAGGTTATACCGTTCCATAGGAGGTGAAGACATGAAGACTTAATGAAGTAAGTTTGTGTCTTCTATATGACAAATAAACCAAGATGCTGGGGAAAAATGGAAGCAAAACGTCCATTTTAAATGTCATCAACTCATGGTATTGGATGAATTAACAGAATTGCTTCAGTTAGCTAGGGTACCATGCATTTTAGTATGAAGAAACTATATGATAAAGACAATTCGAAGTTGATGAATTAATGCTCAACAGAAGAAATTAAATAGAACTAGCGGGGTGAACGTGCAGTATTGCAAGTAGAGGAGGAACAGTTTTGTATGTCCAATTTTAAATGATAGGTAGAGCTTTGACTATCTTAACACTATATTAATTATGCCTTTATAATGAATGATAAGGCCTTTTTGGGGAAGATGTGCATAGTTGTTGGCACGCTTGCCAATGGGCCTATTCTCATTATATATAGTATAGATAGATAGGTTCCCCCCTTTTCGTCACTGATAATATTTTTTACTATGTTTGTTTCAGGGTATACGGTCACACGGGGCATGAAGATGCTAAGAGATAATAAAGTTGTTTTGTGTAATAATTAACTATCTTCACCAAAAAAAAAAGTAATAAATTAATTATGCTTTCTATGTAATGCATAAACTATATATGATGCTAACCTTTACAATGTGTGAGGAAAGTGAGGAAGGAGAAAATGTATCTTAAATGCTGTTCTTTCATGATATTGATATTGTATGAAGTAGAATTGTTTTACTTACCCATGAATCATGCTATTATAATACAGTTATGCTGTTCTTGAGACGAGATACACCTGTTATTATTTTGAACAAATGGAGAGTAAGGGAAGCTCTTTTGTGTAGCAATTTCTCTGGGCTACCAGTTTGATGCCATACAAATGAGAATTCAAATTTATTTGATGACTTCTAGCTAGTTGGTGTATATATTGAGAATTTTAGACTGATGTGGCCGCCTGTGATTGGTTTGAGTACCTTCCTTTTACAGGAGAGTCCAAGGATGATTTGATCAGAATAATTCATGGGTGAACAAAGAATTTCTGTATAGAGGATCTCAACTCCCACCTACTCATGACACAATAGAATAAACTCTGTTAGAAATCTTTACTTAGCATGACTACTTGATGCAATACAACGAGCTACCACATGAGTAAGACAGTAAGAGAATACAGCCATTAGAAGGAAACTAGAGGTCTTCGACATCACCTGTACCACTTATGTAGACTCGGCACCTCCATAGCCGTTTTGAAGAAGAGCGAAAGTCCCAATGGTTGCCAATATTGTGGGCGTCTCCTCTAGGAGACTTATGCACACTTAGTCCTCATTTGGCATTCATTTTGGATTGCGTGGAACTCATTTTCCAAATAAGTTTGTAAAAGTTGAAGAAATATTAGGTTTAATGTTTGGTGAAAGACGATTAATTCTTGTAGAGCTTAAAAATATTACAAGTTCACCATTGTTTTAACTTAAAAGAAGTTTTGACAAATGACAAGTCTGTCCTTGTCATATATATAAAAGAGTTTTTCAAAACAAATTTCGAGTATATCCTTCAAAATTTACATATATTACAAGTATGTCATTGTAATTTTTCAAAACTTATTCTGAAAATCCAAAAACTAGTATGGAGTTTGTAACGCCCTGGATCCGGTTCAATTAACCAAACCCGAAGTGTTAGTGAATATGGGTTGGAACAAAGTAACATGTGGAGGCACAGCACAAGTAGTTCGCTTTAATCAAATTATATACAATTGCTCAGTTCCCTGTGCCTGAATTAATTCCTGGTTCATGGTCAAATACTACCCCTGTGTACACTACCCCATTCATGACGATCTCTCCAAGTGTACTTGAAAATAGGGAAAACCGGAGTAAAATATAAATCTCAATAAGTAGCAAGGTGCATGCAAGAAATCAATCCAATTTATGAAATAGTCATGGGAAATAACGATAAACCAAAACAATGATAAATATATCCAAAGCAATAGACAAATCATACTCAACACAACACATGTGACATCACAGGACTTATGAAAAATTACTAAGAATTACTAAGTCTCTACTATGCCACCTTACGTTTTATTGTAATGCCAGTAAACCACAGTCCCACCATACCAACACCATAAGTCTAGAAATATGGTGTTCGGCCATCGACTTATTGTGCAAGAAACTCACATAACAGCAATAAATCAATCTAAAAATATGGAGTTTAGCATGTATTACCATGCATGTAGCACAATAAATCACATCATGGGGTTAGCCGCATTATCACCACATACAGATAAAACCTCACTGTCGTGAGCCTCACCAGCATCGTAAATCTGTTAGTATATGAAGACCCTCCAATGCAAACTAACTTGCAAAAGGAAGCGTGTATCGTAGGATGAGAGTAACTGACCAAAGGAAATACCCTTTCACTATCTAGCTTAGCCTATGGATCCATGCGCAGTTATGCCCGCTAGACACAATACACATTCAGCACGTATATTATCCTTTTTACGAATAAAACTACCAAGCAATATGCAAAGTTTCCCAATTCATAAATCATCTCATCTTAATCTGAGTGAGAGAAGAAATTCACCTACTACAGGGTACACAAATAATTCTAACAATTACAATATCAGATCCATGATTCCAAATGCCATTATTCACAAATAAAATACTATGTTTGTAACGCCCCGGATCCGTGTTCTTCATTAAAGATATAACACGTCTCCTAGGGGTTAGTTAAGGATCTCAATAATGGTGATCGCTGGATAATCACCCGCCTTTTATATCATATCAGAGTGCACAATTCAACATTTATATCCAGGCAAGTTATGAAATCATCAAATGGTCCCAAGTTTTCTATCTTATTACAATCCTCAAAATTCAACTTAACAGTTTAAGACCGAACAACCTGCTGGACTAAGGTCGGTAGTAATAATCCTCCTCCCTATATGTATCAGCCGGATCTACCCCTGTAGGCACCTCACCACGAATATCTGAAAAACAAGTAACAACGAGGGAATGAGATACGAATATCCCAGCGAGTGACACATGCATGCATAAAATAGTTAACACAGTTATAAGACATGCTTCGACAAATAACCAACGATAATAACAACGTAAATTTCGATAACAACTCCAACCAGGTCAATGCCATGCATATGGTTACATTGATTAATTTACATGCCAAGTAGACACTCCACACCTCCATGTACACAGTTCCGGCCTACTCAGGGTATCGGAAACTCTGAAATGACGGCCTACTCAGGGTATCGTCATCCAGTGCCGGCCTACTCCGGGTATCGGCACTGACAACCAGGCCTACTCAGGGTATCTGGCTGCTCTACACTGGTCGTGGCAACACACGTGGCCATGCAATTACACCAACAAACACATACCATCACATTACTAAGCTTAACAAGGATCCATGGGAAGCTAAACCCAAACCGATAATTAACTGTTTAAAATTCTGCATTAGTACACATCACCCGTGGTTCCAACCAGAACATCAACTCACACAAGTGTTCCAACCAGAACATCAACTCACACAAGTGTTCCAACCAGAACATCAACTCACACAAGAAATCAAATAAATAATAATTACAACCTCATTCGAAACTTGCCATCAAAACGGGGTTCAATAAACCAAATCAGGTACCAAACAATGCATATTTCAAGAGGACTAAAATAAAGCCCTAGTATGTGAACATCCCGAGCATCCTCGAAATATTTCTCCACACCTACCTCGTAAGCTTGTACTAAAACTAGTATCTATCTCCATTGTTCTTACCAGCAAGATTTATTACCTCTAATGTCGAAATCAATTAGTTGGTTAAGGGGTTGAAGAACCCCTATTATCCAGAACACCCTTGGTTTTTGAGAAATTTTAGGATTCTGCACGAAAAACCACTGGGCGCTCACTTCCCTGAGGTGGGCGCCAGGTGGGCGCCAGGTGGGCGGTAAGTCCCTTCGTTTAACTGAAGCTTGCGCTCACTCGTGGACGAGTGGGCGCTAGCTAGGCGCCAGACGGGCGAGAGAAAAGCGCGAGATAGGCGCGAGAGTTGGAGGTAGGCGCGAGCTAGGCGCGGGGTGGGCGCTAGCTCGGCGCCGGGTCTTCTTTTCTTGGCGCTCACCTCCTAGGTGTGCGCTAGGTAAGCGCCAGCTAGGCGGTAAGTCATTCTCGGTTCCATGTCTCTGTTAATCCCAGAAATCCATCTCTAGCTGAAATTTTTCAGTCTGTAACCACTTATATAGCCTCCTAATATTCCCAGGATACATCCAAACCTAATTTGAATTTAATCTACATGATTTCCCAGTTATCCCCAATTTCACTGTGCAAAACCAAAACCCTCCGTAACTGTGTTGCCCAGAAAACCTCAATATTAATGCAATTCAATACCATGATATCATTCAATGAATATACGAATAAATCCGAAACCTCGGTGGTAAAACAATGCCACTCACCAGTGTGCGATTAATCCCAGAATGATAGCCTTTCTCGAAATCGGCCGATCACGATGCCGAATGCGCGAAGATGGAATGGCAGCCGAAATGGTAGTCGAACTGTTCGCTGCTCACGAGAGAAAAAACCCGCCTAAATCCAACTCGAATGAGCTGCTAGTAGTCCCTCAGAGTCTTTCTCTTCCTGAGAATAACCCCAAATCGCCATTTCCGCCGCAGTCGCCAAATCGCCCAGCTCTATCTCTAACGAAGATTACCTCCGTAAGTTACGCAAGTTACGCGTATTCCTACAACCCAAACCCTACTTTCCCCCTTGGGTATTTTTACCCCGCGAGACATACGCCGTTTGATGCATTTCCTTTTTTTTTCTTATCCGATGCGCGCTCGCCCACTAAAACCCCACATACTCGGCATCGACATATTAATTAATTAATTTATACGTAGACACTATACAATAATAATCATACGATAATACTAAATATTTTTCCGAAAAATGGCTATATAACGCCTGTACATACGAGCATGGGCTAAGCCCTCAAACCACATCAAACACCTGATAAACACAGTTTATGTATATCAACTGAATAAATAAATAATGGATAACCTCACAAAAGAAATCAGGGTCTTACAATGTTCAATAAAATTTCTCAAGAAAAGACATAAAACAAGAAATCTCTTTTATAACTCAAAAGCATACTCATTGAAGGAAATCGTACCCAAAACCTTGATTCACGCTTTTAAACAAAATTCATCAATGTAGACATTCTTAAATCATATCCTCTTAGGTGTTAGACAAATTACTAGTCCATGTTCATTTGCCTACATTTATTCCAATGTCTTGATTAAATTACCCAATAATTTTCAGATTAAACTACCCAATAATGTTCAAATTTCCCCATTAAAAACCTAAGGTATCAAATCTTACCGAATTAATGATCTTTAATCCAAATTTAATTCCATCACTTCCTGTACCTCAAGTTATAATTGGGTCAAATCCACTAATTCACTCAAAATGAATATTTAAGTAGCTTTTTACATTCATTGTTCCAAATTAGAAATCTTTAATCCAAATTTAATTCCGTCACTTCCTACACCTCAAGTTATCCTATAAACAACTATTAAATTGCTAGAAAAATCATTTAATATTAATTTGGGCTCAATTTTCAAAAATTCTAACTTCTGACAGTGGGTGCTTGACAGGGTGCTTGAGTGGCCTGTTGGGCGCCCACCCAATTTTGGGAATTTTTTTTGGGTTTTCAAATTATGGGTTTTTGGATATTTTCTTGGATTTTAATTGATTTTAATCCACTCATTATAATCCTAAATCATCCCTACAACACTACTAACCTATTCTTATGAGTTATTTGTGGATCTAAGGTTGTTTACAAAGATCAAACCTTTTCAAATCAAAAATTTTTCTAGAACTTTTTCAAGAACACGAAAACTACTCAGAAAGCTTTCGAAACCTTGGATCATTATTTGGTATTAAATCAAAACATCAAAGATCATCTAAACCCATGAAAACATGTAATTCCTCTAATTTTCAAGTGATTGCTACTTGTCTCAATACGAGAATCATCAAGTACATGAATCCTCAAGCTCTCTTATATCTCTCTTTTTCGTCCAGGCTTGATCTCCCTTCTCTCTCTTTTTTTTTTCTCATCTTTCTCCAGCTATGTGATGTACACCAAAACCCTACTTTCTAGTTTTTTACTTTCTCATATAGATCTACACCTATCTGACACTCCTTCCAATTCGTGTTTTCTAATTAGGAAAGCTTTCCTACTAACTCACTATTTCACCACAACTATAATTCCCATTTTAATTCTTTATTTTGTAATATTGCTTATTTTTAATGCTCTAATTGTTTATTTTACTATTCCATTCATTTATTTTAATTCTTATTTATTTATATTATTATTCTCTTAGATTTCCTCTCTTCTTTCCAAATTTATTTATATCCCTATTTTCTTCTTATTTATGCCCTATTTATTTTTACAAAAATTCAGGGTTTTACATCCTACACACCTAACAATTAAATTTTGTCCTCGAAATTTAAAACACTTATATTCCATATATACACTTCCAATTCAACACAATCCGTTTCAAACTTTTGCTTTATCATGTTTTTATTTTCCAAAATATAATTTACTTCAAAATGCTTTAGAAGAAATCTACAACTCTTCTACCATCAATCTCTATCTATAAACGCATCTGCTTAAATGCATGCTGAGGAGAAAATTATAAATTCCTTCTAGCTTTAACTTATATCAAATACCACATCCACAGTACATATCTACACACCTATTTATACTATTACATATCCCATATTGTATAAATTTCACACTCAAGTATAGTTCCACATTGTGCACTTCTTCACAATACTTAAGCAAGTTCTAATACAACTGGCTGAACAAACATGAATCAATAATTTAACCATACTACGCATTACTTATTCATCCTTTATATATATATATTCTCTCAAAAGTTTTTAGTTTTCTTTAGGCTGTGTTTGAAACCTTGGATTTGGGGAGAAAAGAAAAGAAAATGCTAAAATTTTCTTTTCTTTTGTTTGGTTTCAATGAAGGAAAATGAGATTTTCTTTCCAAATTTGCTCTCCCTCTTTCTCTCCAATGTAAAAAATTCTCTCTCCAAAAAGATAGGAATTTTGAAAGAAAAGAAAATTCACCGTCACTTGTACTATTCACACCACCCACCAAATCCACCACTAGCACCATCCACCACCACCATAACTCATCACCCACCATCACCTGCGATCACCACCACCCACCATCACCCACCACCACCTACAACCACCGCCACTTGTCACCACCACCACCCACCACCACCGTCATTGCCGCCGCCGTCGCTGCCACCCCACGAACCTGTGAGACGTGGAAAAAATCACCAGGATGATTTCCCCTCCGTCATCTCACGGGCTCAACGCAAATATGGGAGAGTTGCCACCATTCAAATTTTAAGGGTGTGAATGGACACCAAAAGATTCAAAATAAGCAAAAAGAGCTAAAAGGCAAATACTAGAGTAAAAATAACTCTACTTGAAAATCAAATCCAGAGATGGGTAAGGGGATTAGATTATGAACAGGGGAAGGTGTTAGGCACCCCCATCCACCCACACAAGGTGGTTGCCACGTGTTGTTCATGCTAAAAAAATGAGAAAACTTGCTAAAATAATCAAAAAACCTTGAGAAAGGATTAAACAAATGTGTGATACCTTCAAATGAGAAATCCAAATGAATTCTAGATCCTCTTTTATGTCAATATCACTTCTGGAATATCACCAATAGATAGAAATCAAAGCAAAAATTACACAAACCCCAAGTTGAGGCAAATCCGGAAAATTCGGTAAAAGATAATGCCATTTGTCTTGAAATCCTTCAAATCCAATTTAAATTGAATCAAACCAAATTCATTTGAAAGATTATGATAAATAGAAGACTCATGCAAATTTGCAATTAAATCCGGTTAAAAACCTAAGAGTTATCCTCCTTTAAAAGTGCTGTTGGAGATAGTTAAAAGTGACAAGTGGGCAAGTTTGGAAAATTATTTAGAAATATCAGCTCCATATAAATTCATGAAATTTGGTGTGAATGAAGTATGTATGACCATATTTCAAATGAAACTAGCCTCATACAAAAATTCATTCGGATGTGCCTTGGGTGATCTCCCGAACAGGCCCCGAAGATCACAAATTTACCCAGAAAAGTGCTGTTGAGCAGTTCTGAGTAAATCCGTTACCAACGACACAAATGGAGTCAAAAAATTATGAAACCAACTGTATTTGAAACTAGACTCCCAAAGGAAAACACAAAAACAAGAATCACTCAAATCGGACTTAAAACGAACACATGGCGCTCAGTCGAAGTGACAGGTTCCGTAATCAGACCTGAACTGACCTATCAACTTCAATAGAGAGGTGTCAAAAATCCACTTGATAGAAATTAATGAAATTTTACAGACATAAACTAGACAGCGTCACCTTTCCCATGTCTCTAAAATCACTCCAAAATTCATCCGGACAATGAAGTTACGAGTGTCCAAAGTTGGGGTACAGATGCCGTCCCGTTTTGCCACTTTTGAGTAAAATCAATTTAAAACAGTGATCAAGTGTGTGTGTTCCGTACAAGATGAATCAAAATCACTTGAAAAAGTGTTGAAGAACTTCTAGGAAAAATAGGGCACAAGCTTGGTTCACCATTCTCTCCGATTGGAGAGAATATGCCAAAAAGACCCTATATTGCGCAAAATTGCCCAAAACCAAGAGGTTGGACCTAGAGGCCTTCAATACTCAACAAAACTTGCTTGAAATCAATTTGAAAATCAATAATAAATATCCCAGAATTGTTTGGAGCTATTTATTTTAGATCTACCACAATGACGGCAATAAATCCAAAATATGAGTGAAATCCGACAAAACAAGAGCAATGTGTGCATGTGTAAAAATCCATTCTTCAATAATATAATAACATATATCATGCATTCATATCAATCAAATGAGGTTCTAGAACAACCTAGGGTTCCGTTCCATTATCGTTTCCCTTAGTTCTCTTTCCCCGTTTAACGGTTCTTCGAGATAATCTTGGGGTACTTTGAATATGAAACGGTTTTCATAGAATCACAAGGCTTATTCCAACAAGGTTTTAATACTAGGATCAATCCTCCGTCTCGTTTCCCCTAGATCCCGCCTTCACGTTTTACGACTAGGGGGAGTCTCGAGGTACTTTGAGTAGAGGAAGGGTTTTCACACACATAGAAGAGGCATTATTCTACAAAAAGGTAGAAGAAGAGATCTAGATCTAGAATGTAAGAACAGAAGAATAAAGGGAGGTTTGAGGCTTACCTGGGCTTCTGGAAGCAAGACTACAGCGGTTCCCTTCTTCACTCGGAGCTCTTTGATCTTCCACTTATAACAAAAGTTCTTTGCAAAAGTTGTTGGCCATTTGCTTGAGGAGGAGCCTCCTATTTATAGGCAATGGCTAGGGTTAGGGTTTGCATGATGGTAGACACAAAATGATGTCTAGAGTCTACCAACCTTAACCCTAAGGCTATTTCCGAGATTTCCACTTCTTTAATGAAGGATATGATGGTAAAAAGTGAAAACTCTCGAAAAACCCTAATTTTGAGCAAAAAACATGTATCCGACATATCAGGCCGGATACACAAGCATCTATATGTATCCAACATATGTCGTCGGATACATTAAGAGCTGCTTATATCCTACAACTTATGTCGGATATAAAGGGGGATGCTTGTATCCGACCTGAGTTGTCGGATACAAGAAGAAATGCACATTTCACAAATTTTGTGCTGGTTTCAAATGAGATAATGATTTTTGCCAATTATTCATCATTTTTACTGTGCAATTTGGGGTGTCTACAGAACCCTACCATTACCCGCCCACTCTCCCTCACCCACCACCCCAATCCATCATCTTACTAAAATATATTTTCTTTTTTCTCATTTCTCATCTCATCCAAACATTGTAAAAGAAAAAAAATCAGTATTTTTCTTTTTTTTTTTTCCTCTTATTTTCTTTTCCTTCTTAGGTTTCTTTTCTTCTCTCCCCAAATCCAAGGATCCAAACACAGCCTTAGGGTTTTCATCTTCAAAATCTCGTTTTGATTTCATTCTTAAGGGCTTTTAGCTCTAATTGGTTTCTTTCACTTCTAAACACATTATATTGTCAATTTAGGATAGTTTTAGCTAAAGATTTTCTTGTTTGAATAGTTTTGCAAGAAATCCCCAAAATTTGAAGTTGTCGGCTTTTGGGTGCTAGACCCTGTGCTCAAGCGTGTGTGTTGGGTGCCCAGCCTGTGTTTTCAAACTTTATTTTATTTCTTGTAATTTTAAATGTGCCTTGGATTTCTATATTATTTAGGGGTTTTTCTATTGTGGAATTGTATACTTTCAATTTGCTTTAAGTCTCTTTTGTTTTAGGTTTTTGATTTGAATTATTTGTATATACCTTTCTAACTTTTCCTACTTGTTTTCCTTGTGTCATTTTGTGTTATTCTCCTATTTCTCTCTTCTATTTCCAATCCCTAGATGCCTAGGACCTCCTTTGGTAATCCCTCTAAGAAGGCTAGTGTAACGCCCCGGATCCGGGTTACGTATCGGAATTGTAACTCGTACTCGAGGTGTTAGATAATACAACCGCAGGATCAATATCAGAATGTAAAAGACATTAAATTCCATTTTATTATCATCAACCACAATATCAGAGTTCATCACTAATACCCAATCACCAATTGACAATTAAAAGAAGATTTACAATTCAAAGCTTACTCACAATATCAAAGGAAACAAAAACTAAGGATAACTCTCAAAGTCACTCGACAAAGTAATCCTCTCCCCTATACTCGGGGTAATCTGCAATTGGCTCAACCCCACGGGTATCGTCCTCACCGGGATCTGAAAACAAAACAAAAACCGGAATGAGATACAAATATCTCAGCAAGTAGCACATGCATGCATAAAAACATTTATTAACAGTTTTCAACATGCTCCTGAAATAACTATGCATTACTAACAACATCCAACCTTACCGTCTAAGCCAAATAATCCAATACCAACATATACTGATAAAGAAATATGTTTACAATCACTGAATAATGAAAAACAAAAATGTGCACTCATTAGGATTAAGTCCATGTTGGACTCATGAAATAAATTGCCTTTAACTAGTGTAAAACCAAGCTCACTATGCCACCTCCCGGCTTATGAGGGAAGCCGAACTACTCGGACATCGACTTATTGCGGGTGAACCCATTCAGATACAGAAGTGGGTTGGCATGAACTATCCTAACATAGCCGCAGCCAACCAGATACAAAGAAGGCCTCATCGAGCTACACGATGGAAACGCGTGCGCGAACAAGGTATTACAACTAGCAAAGATCAATCTATTCCACTACCTAGCTCTTAACTTGACAAATGTGGATCCACACCGAGCTATGCCATCTAGACTCAAAACCAATAATTAAAATAACCAAACAAATTTAATAGTGCCAATCAATCCTCAACACCCTCCAAGATACATGGAGTAAACTAGTCTTCTCTCCAAGGTACATGGAGAGATTCCAAATTCATTCCGAGATACACGGAGATAAAATAACCATCATTTCATCAAAAATTCCCAAACATCTTTCTAGTACCTGGAGAAACCAAATAATCACCTTTTATCCAAAACAATTTGACTTTAAGTCCCTTTTCAAAATATTGTATAAAATTTCCCTTTTTGAGTCAAAATTTAGTAAAAACTGTAAAGTCTTGATTAAACCGGCAAAACTTAGTGTTTAAATCAAATCTTAACTTCACTCTTGAAATCAGAACCTTTATTAACTTTCCTTTACCTCAACAAGAATTTACATGCCAAGCTTATACTCATGTCACTCTTAATTAGCCTAAAATCTTCAATGTTTTTCTTAATATTTCTTATTTTATCTAAACACTCCATTAACCCATTTATTGAATTAATTCATGTTATCCTAAGATATACTCCCAACAACAGCTCCTACTTGTATTTTATACTCTAGACAAATTTTCTTTACTCAAGTTCACAATGCCTATTTTCTTACTCTTCACTCTATGTCTACATTCCTTGTTTACCTATTGTAAGCACCTCATTTTTGCCCTCCCGAAGGAGCCAGAAATGCAAACCCTAAGCAGAAAGTTAAACCCTAAGGGGTGGAAAATTGACTTTTTGATCAAATGAAAATTGGCCACCTTGCTTTATCTCAATGGATAGAGAATCCCGACACGAGTCCAACGCAATTGAGTTTGCTGGAATCGGAGTCCGGATAAAGGTTCTGCGGGAGGTCAAACTTAAAGGAGAGCCGAAAGTTGACTTTTCCTCGAACCCCGTGCCAAGTGCTTAGCCCTGTGTCATTGGATAGAGGGCTCCAATACATGTCTAACGCAATTGAGTTTGCTCAAATCGGAGTTCGGATGAAGGAGATATGAGCTGTCGAAGTTTATGAGCAGCAAAACCGGAAATTGCACACGTGGCGCAGGAACTGCCCACGTGGCAGCCAACGCAGCAAAATATCTTGGGGACTAAATCTTAAATATCCAAAAATCTCAGGGACTAAACCAAAATTCGCAGGGGGCAATCCGTAGATATCCAAAAGTGTCAAATCGGTTGAATCGGTCAAGTCGAAGGGCAAATCCATAATTTTTTTATTTGTATCCGATCAAATATATCGGATACACATAGGTTTGTGTATAACCGACATCAAATGCCGGATACAAAGAGATCAATCGGCAAGATTCGCGCCAATCGCCCGACAAATTCGCGGCGGCATTTAATTTTCGAATGATCATGTTTTGTATCCGGCATTGAATGCCGGATACAAAGGAACACCCGTGTAACTGGCCATATATGCTGGCTATGAAGAGGGCTTAGTGTATCCGGCCTGAGTTGTCGGATACATTAAGTTTGCCTATAAAAGGCAAATAGCAGCCCATTTCCGGGGGTTGGCTTCTTTTGGTTGTTCTTCAGCTCCCTTCTCCCACTTGCTCCCCTCCGAATCCCACCTCTTTCAACTCCCTCAGCCCTCTACCACCTCCCAAGACGAATCAAAATCACCCCCACCACTCTTTTCCTCCTTCTTCCTCCCTTGCTCCCTACCAATAGAAGGAGCCATTACTGCAGCCGGTCTGAGGTGGAGCTTCCTGCTGGTGTGTTGGTGCAAAGAGGTCATACACCTCCACAGAAAGAACCAAGAATCACTAGTTAAGGTTCCTCGTCATGTTATACTCATCATATATTAAACTCGGATTTTTCCGCTAATTTTCTTATTCTTGTCTTCCTTCTTGGCATGGGCCTATTTCTATGCAGTTTTCTGCATGCATATGATTCTTTTTCATGGCACGAAACCACCACTAGTAAGGGGTTTACGTGAAGTTCCTTGGGGGTAGGAAGTCTCCTTTTTTACACTCCTTTTGGGTGTCTATAAGCTACCATGTCAATTTACTGTTTTGAGTATCTGTAGGAGGAGAATGTTCCTCCCATTTCCATCTCATGTACCCCCATGAATATCCCCCCAGATTCCCTTCTTAATCTTTCTTCCTATTCTCTCACCATTTTTTTATAAGTTTTACGATGGTTTTCTCTTGCTTGTGCATGGGTATAACAGTTTTTTCTGGGGTTGTTTGATTTTCTCCTTTTGCTTGGTGCTTCCATGAGCATCCTCTTTATCCAATGAAGTTTATTGTTTCCTCCCTATGTACATGTGCGTGAACATGATCCCCCACCCCTTCTTATTTGCTGTTTTAAACACCTGTGGCAGTTTTGGTTCTCTCCATGAATCTGCGAAGCATGTTTACTTGCTGGGATGTTTTGTAGGCATGACTTGTGGGTGGTTAATGCTCGGTTACTTTCTTTTATCTACATAGGATAATTTGTTACCTATTTAGCTACTGCATGCTCCCCACCCCTCCCTTTCTTTCGTTTTTTCGGTTGGTGTATCTCTACTTTGATGCACAGGAGCATGCTCCCATTCCCCCTCACTTCCGTGGATATTGGCATGCATGGAAACCTTCCTGGGGACAGTAGTTAACCTTTGCTGTAGGTTGCTGCCCAGCACCCTCCCACCGGCCTACCAAGGTGCATGTGCGCCGTCCTTGCCCCCACACACCAAGTGTTGCACACCTATTGATCCAAAGCCTCCAGCAAACCCACCCAAGTGTCTCTAATCCCACCAAAGACCAACCCATTAACTGGTAGTATGGACACATGTCCTCTCTCTGGCTTGTTTCACAGTTTTCAGATATGAGCATATGCTTTCTCTTTACGCGGCTTGATGTATTGAGCACATGAGATTGATCACATTACCCCCTTTATGTTTGCTGGTGTAGTATGTCTGAGTCCCCTCGAATAGCAGCTGTTGCTAGTTAGCTTGCTCATTCGTCTAGGCTCCTAAACCAATCCATTGGAACCTAGCATGAATGTTGCCCTCACCCACAGTTGGCGTGCTGTCCCCCGCCCATTCTTGGCATGTTTAATCCTTCTTGTGAGCTACTGTTTTGTTCTCTGTTTTTTTTTTTAGTTTTATTATTGAGGTTGCTGACCCGCACTTTACATCATGTTATATTGTGGTCGATTTATCTAGCATAGAAACCAAAACCAATTGGTCCTGATCACGTGTTGAAGGGTGACATGGCAATACCTAGATAGGGGTGCTAAGGCCCCTATCTCAGGGCCACAGGTTGCTGGAATGAAGGGAAGGGTAATAACCTCATTGCCCACTTTCCTCTCTCCTTACCTTTGCTGGAAAAATCATAAAAAAGTGACCAAGAGAGAAGATCCCCAAACCTGAACCAATGTGGGCCCTTGTAGGGGCCCACATGACTTGTAAAAAGCCCCTGGAAACAACCCCAATGGCCAAACACCGAAAAGAGGCAATTTCAAGGTGATCCGGCAACTCAGGCCGGATCACCTATGGCCTATGTGTATCTAGCAACTAAGGCCGGATACATGATAAAAATGCCATTTTCATGTCTTCTTGATCCTTGGCCGAATTTTGTGATGATTTTCACCAAACCAAGCAAACCAATAGCCCGGAAACCCAACTTGGGACCTGGACCACCGGTCCAATTTGGTACACTAGTGGGCCTTCCAACGAGGCCCACCAAGCCCGGTGAATTCCAAAGCATGCAAATAAGTAAGATTAAATAAAGTGAACTAATTGAACCGGGCGGGCCAAACCCAATGCGGCCCACCCGAACTTGGATGTGTGGAGTGATGTTTAAATGCGTGGTTTGGCCGAGACCTAGGGCAAGGGCCTATCGGGCCCGCCAAAGCCCATTAACTGAACCAAGGGAAGGGCTCAAGCCCCAACTTCATGGAATTTGGGTTTTCAAACCCAAAGCTGGATTATGGGCCCCAAGCCCGATGTCCAGAACACCTTGGCCGATTTCAAGAAGATAAATTAAAAATGCTTTGGCATCCACCATGGGAGCCCGCGCAGGGGCCCGCCAATCAATACAGACCAACCTTTTTACATGTAAAATACTTAAAACTCCTAATGGGACAATTAAGTAAAAATCAACTCACTAACCTAAGGCCAAAAGGCCTCCTAGGACTAGACAGAGGTCCACCAAGGGTACATGGGCTTAGTCAAGCCCACCAAGGACACCGTGGGCCTTCCAACGGGGCCCACCCAATCCGACTCAGATCACCTGAATTAATAAAGATAAAATCAATTAAAGGGACCCACACCACTCAGGTGGTCCCGCCAGACTTAACCGATTTGCATATCGGATTAGGAATAAGGTGATAAACCAAAACGAGCTGACTCAAACCAGAGAACCCACAGGACCCGTCATTCGACGGGGTGGACTGGGGTGTCTACGGACTTCCCCAGACCACAACCGAGACCCCGACTTAGAATCTTAAGCCGCAAACCAAAGACTAATAGACAAACTTAGGCACCCAGGTGTCTGCCTGCACCCCATCAAGCGGTGGCGACTCCGAACTTTCCCGTGCAGCGTTTCTGACGCGCGCACACCTATTGTTTATTGTCTTTTCAGCATCCTAAGGTTCATCCCTAAATTACTTACCCTCTCAATTGTAGTGAGTTATGCCCAAGGTACATGGGCTGGATAATATTCAGCACCTAGAATTTATTCGAAATTTTCCTCTAAACTGCTTGCTGATTTTTCACATCCTAATACCTGAAAAGTATTTCCCAAATTCAGCCCTTGTGGCTCCCCAATAGTTTAATAATACCAATGATCATTTCCCTAATTAATCTCTCACCATTTGAAGTTAAAACAGTTCATGGAGTACACAACCATTGCTGTACCCAACACAACAGTACTTGGTTTTAGGTTCAGACTTCAGATTTTAGGACTCCAACTGTGCTACCAATGTAGCACATTCATTCATTGCTACACTTCTAATTTAGGCATGAGCAAACCCTATCTGAAATGTAGTGTTTGATACCTACATTGATGATGAAGTTGCTGCTGATTTTTAAGGAAGTGGGCACCAGCAGCACTAGCTTCCTAATTAAACATGTCAACACCTATCCATAACAGCACCCACAATGGTGATGGAGTTACTTATTAAGCATAACAGCACCTAAAGTGCTCGAACAAACCACTCATAACTGTGTACAGCCTCTAGAAATATTCCTACTTCTAGAGTATCTCAATACTTAAAAATCCAGCAATAACCCTTCAATACACTTCCTAAGAAAGCCCCAATCCTAACCTTTAATAACATTGCATATTTGAGCTGTAAAGAAATGGAATCTCAGCAACTAATTTATTGGACATGAGCTGAGTACCATTCGGCCATGCTCAGCAAAACTAGGCCACCAGCAACACCTTAAAATCCTAATCAATACCACAACCAAAATCCTTTACTTTATTCTAAAGTGTCACTCACCACTACCTGCAGAAATTTTCCTAAGTCTTCACATACTACATGTGACTCGCTTTGGGTTAAAATAAGTCACTCAGACCACATCACAAACAGTAGTCCCTTGTAGTTTTTCGTTTAGAAAATCTGCAATATCAGTAAGGTTTTAGTCCCCAATGGATCTAGTCCATTCTTTCACCTGTTCCACCTTCCAAATCCCATTCAAATTACCTAATGAAACATCAACCATACCTTACAATTCTGTTTGCACCATTTCAGTAAATAAACGTGCCATGCATCCATGACTAACTAGAAATAGAGAACCAATTTGTTATGAAATTTCTGTACCATATTTCCCAGTTGAACATCTAAACCATTTCAATTGTTAAACCACTTACCACTTAATATCCAGGTCATTACTAAGAAAAATTCGGGTTCAATACATTCATCATAGGTAGATTTAAATTTCATCACCATCACCTTTATTTTTGCAACCGATTGATCACTCACACATTCACCTAAAATAGAAAATCAGCATCCATTATAGGACCCTGTTTACCTATATAACCTGATTGATCCTCTTTCTCATTTCATCACTAACAGTTTCCAGCACATTTACTTTATAACAGTAGCCTTGTAAAGTTGTCTAAACAATCATACTATAGCTCAAGGTTAGGCGCCAGAAATTCTGCAACATATAGGTTCGACTAACCTCAAATTAAAGGCTGAACTACTTCAATTTAAACAGGTAAAAACAAAGTAGGTTTTATGCTAATTACAAGCTATTCACCATAGAAAAAGAACACTATATATATATATCACCTGTCGCCCATGATAAAACCATTCATTCAATACAATTTTATGCCATAAACAGATCTGGAATGCCAGATCAGATTTCATAAAAATAATCCTCCACTAGTATAAACGAAATCCATTCAATAATAAACAACAAATCTGAAAAGTAACTATGCTACCTACCTTGGTTAAGCAATCCAACTTCTGATTTCCCACAGTCGCCAAGCACACTCTCCCAATCCAATCTATGTTTTCATTCGAGCTCTTCCTCTGCTCCACTGAAATTGTTTTGGAAGAAGACACAACTTCAATTTCTCAGCTGCGGCAGATTCCTCTTCTCTTCTTCTTAGACAGAGGATAGTATTACAGCAACTCCTTGAGCAATCCAGCAACTCCAGATCCGGCCTCTTCCTTAATTCCTCCTCTTCTCTTCTGAAAACACCCAAACTCAGATCGCCCACTCCAGAAAACTGCGACTGAAATTTCTGCTTAGCCTTTTATAGTTGCTGCCCAGCAAGTTTTAATCATGATCGTGTGGTGTGACACTCCACCACACCTCCTTACTACAGCAACCCTATTTATTACATATGTATATTTTTCTCACATTAAATTCCACATCAGCAACCCACTTAACCTTCATATTACACAACAAAAATTTCTTACCTTGTTAAAATAAAAGATCTCCAAGTTGGTCCACCCGGATTTAAATTAAGGCCATATGGTCCCCCTTGACTGAAAAAAAAAAACATTAATTAGATTTTTATTTAAGATATTAAACTAATATAATTTTTATTTGCATAAAAATTAGGGATTTTACAGCTAGGGTGTAGAGAGACATTAGGTTCAAGTCTGATGTTAGCACCTGATTTTTGCACCCCCAAAAGTGCAGAAAATAAAAACTTTAATTAAAAAGTCAAACCCTGAGGGGGCCAAAAATTGACTTTTTGATCGGGTGCAAATTGACCACCATACTTCTTTCCATTAAAAATGAAATTCCGACAAGGCTCCAACGCAACTGAGTTTGCTCAAATCGAAGTCCGGATGAAGAAGTTATAAACTGGTCAAATCTTATGGGGAGCAGAAATTGACTCTCTGCTAAAAATCAGAATTTGCCGCCATATTCTAGCTCAGTTGATAGAGAATTCTGAGTTGATTCTAACGACATAAGTTTGCTAAAATCGGACATCATATGAAAAAGTTATGGCAATTCAAAATTTTAGAAAAGCTGCCTGTGTGACAAAAGAGTAGAAAAAATTGCAGTAGATAAATATCAGAATTTAAATAATCTTTTTTATAAAAGAATATCTTTTTTTTTATTAAAATAATCAAAAAAATCGGAACAAATCTTGCCCCAAAACCAAATTGGATAAAGTATTTCAAATCCAACATTTAAAAAGCGTGCGTAACCGCATTTCAAATGCGGTTTGGCCTAAACCGCACTTGAAATGCGGTCGAATCTTATCCGTATCGACAGCTAGTGACAGCTAGTAGATACGCGGAGATTTTGTGCACATGGGCGGTTCGACCGCATTTCAAATGCAGTCAAGGAAATTTTGCCTATAAATAGGCATCCACCTGTGAGACATGGGAAAATCACCGGAATGATCATCCCTCCGTCAACACACTGGCTCAACGCAAAATTGGGAGAGTCGCCACCATTCATGATTTTGGGGTGAGAATGGACACCAAAGGATCAAAAATAAGCAAAAAAGAAACATTCTAGGATAAAAATAATCCTATTTGAAAATCAAATCCAGAGATGGGTAGGGGGATTAGATTATGAATGGGGGAAGGTGTTAGGCACCCCCATTCATCCACACGAAGTGGTTGCCAAGTGTATGCTCATGCAAAAAAAATAGAAAGCTTGCTAAAATCATAAAAACCTTGAAAAAGGACTAATGTATGATATTTTCACATGAAGATCTAAATGGATACTAGATCCTCTCTTATGTCAATATCATTTCTGGAATATCTCAAAAGATGGAAATCCAAATCTCCAGTTGCTTAAAACCAAGTTAACTCAAATCCAGAAAATTCGGTAAAAAGTATGCCATTTGCCTTGAAATCATTCAAATCCAATTCCAAATTGAACCAAACCAAATTCATTTGAAATATTAGGGTAAATAAGAGTCTCATGCAAAATTTCACTTCATTCCGATGAAAAATCTAGGAGTTATGCTCCTTTGAAGTTGCTGCTGGGGATTTTTAAAAGTGGTAAGTGGACAACTTTGGAAAATTGTCCAGAAAAATCCTCTCCATAAAAGTCCACGAAATTTGGTGTGATTGAAGTCTGTATGGCCATCTTTCCAGAGAAACTATCCTCATACAAAAATCCCTTCGGATGTGCCTTGGGTGGTCTCCCGAACAGACCCCGAAGATCACAGATTTACCCAGAAAAGTACAAATGAACAGTTCTGAGTAAATCGGCTACCAATAATTCCAATGGAATCCAAAAATTATGAAACCAACTGGATTTGAAAATAGACTCATAAAGGAGTACTCAGAAATAAAAATCACTCGAATCGGACTTAAAACGAACACATGGCGCTCCGTCGAAGTGACAAGTTCTGTATTTGAACCTGAACTGTCCACTTAACTTCGACAAAGAGGTGTCAAAAATCCGTTCAATGGAACTTTATGAAATTTGGTGGACATAAACTAGACAGCCTCACCTTTCCCATGGTTCTGTAATCGCTCCAAAATTCATCCGGACGATGAAGTTATGAGCGTCCGAAGTCAAGGTACAGGTGCTGTCCAGTTAGGCCACTTTTGAAGAAAATCAAATCCGAAAATTTATAAAGTGTATGAGATTCGTGTGAGATGAATCCAAAACCTTTAAAAAACATTTAAAACACTCCAGAATTTGATTGAGGCCATTTATTGGAGATTTATCACAATGAATGTAATAAATCCCCAAATATGAGCCTATTCACCAAAAAAGTGTAATATGTGTGCAAGAGTGAAAAACCAAGTAAGATTAATACAACCGCATATCATGCATATAGATTCAACAAGATAGGTTCTAGCATAGCCTAGGGTTCCGTTCCATTATCGTTTCCCTCTGTTCTCTCTCCCCGTTAAACACGGTTCTTCGAGATAATCAAGGGTACTTTGATTATAGAACGGTTTTCAATCATTCAAAAGCCTTATGCTACATGGGTTCTAGCACTAGGGTCAATCCCCAGTCTCGTTTCTCCTAGATCCGCCTTCACGTTTTACGGCTAGGGGAGTCTTGAGATACTTTGAGCCGGGGAAGGATTTCCACACACAAAGAAGGCTTTACACTACAGAAAGGTAGAAGAAGAGATTTAGATCTAGGAATGTAAAGACAAAAAATAAAAGACAAGTTTGAGGCTTACCTGGATTCTGGAAGCACTCCCGCAGCGATTTCCTTCGTCTCTTAGAGTTCTTCTTTGCGAGAATTCAAAACAAGAGTTGGTTCCCATTTGCTTAAGGAGGAGTCTCCTATTTATAGGCAAAGGTTAGGGTTGATGGTAGACACAACTTAATGTCTAGGGCCCACCAACCTTAACCCTAGGGCCGTTTCTGAGATTTCCCCTCATTTAATGAGGGATATGATGGTAAAAAGTGATTTCTATCGGAAAACCCTAATTTTGAGCAAAACTAGCGTATCCGGCATGTCAGGCCGGATACACAAGTACCTTAATGTATCCGGTCTATGATGCCGGATACACTGAGGTATACTTGTATCCGGCATTTTCCACCGGATACAAAGAAGGACACTTGTATCCAGCCTGAGTTGCCGGATACAAGGAAAAAAGCCTTTTTTCGAATTTTAACACAGGCAATACTTATTTACATGTAATATCATTTAAGTAAATGTCCTCGTATTTTTTAATCTCCATTTACTTAAGATATTACATGTAAATAAGCGAACACCCCCCCCCCCCCCATTTGAATCCATTAAAAAAAGTTCCAGACCCAAATTCCAAGTGAATAAAAAGTCAACTTTCCAGTTCTAGGCAAAATTCCGATTTTTCAGGTCTGGAAAAAAGGTTCAATATGTTAAAACCATGGTATTCGTCAAGATTTAAAATCTCAAAAAATTCATTTATGCAATAACATTGCTAAAAACCTGATTACCGGGAAAAATTATCTTGAAATCTGGCTTTAAAAAATATTTCATTTTCTGGGGTCAAAAGTCAACAAAATTCAACCGGAAAAAGTTTGACTTTACACAAAAGATAGAATTTGGGTCTTTTCCTTTACGGCTTTGGATTCAAATGGGTTAAGTATCTCAAACCCAATGCAAAGAATTGAAAATTCCAATAAAATATTTCTCTCCTTCAAGATTTATCAAAAATCGTGCAATTTTGGGGTGTCTACACCACCCCCCATTGTTTGCAAGGCCTCTCTTGCCCTGCCGACCCCCTGCCTCTTTGCAACCTCCATAACCATCCTTAACCCATCCAAGCTCTTTTTAATACCAAAAATACCACTAGATCCCTCTCTTTCTTTGTTTTCTTCCATTTCTACTCTCAAAAGAACCAAGAGAGGTGATTTTTTTTGGAGCAACCAAGGAACTCAAAGCTGATGTTTGTTCATCATATGGGATTTCCACACATCCAAAGGAAGAAATCGTAGCAAGGTGAAGTTTCTATCAACTTTGTTTTCAATATATATTTAAATCAAATTTTATTGAGCAGATTTCTTCTCAGTTATTTTAGAGCCTATCCTTTTGTTATCTTGTTCTCACCGTTTTGCTCCTTTTTTGCAAGTTACTGAGATCCCCTTGGTAAGGAGAGGATCTCCGTATGAAAAAGAGGAAGAGAGATTTATTCACAAAAGGAAAGTGTTCGTTTATAGGAGATGGTGCATCTCCTTTTGTTGGTCTATTTGTAAGAGGGCTTTGTCCTCTTATATGGATCCCATGTACCCCTAATCTTCTTTTCCCCCTTTCCTTTCAATCAGGATAAGTTCCTTAACACTTTATATGCTTATTTATTCCATATTTCTTATTTGTGTCTAGGGCTGTACATAGGAACACTGTAGTCTCACTTAACTACACACTCTCATGGGTAGCTTGTTATATTCTGTTTGTGAGGATCAAGGTGGGCACTGTACACACACATAAATAGTACCCTCAAGGTAAGAGTAGATCCTCTTCAGATCATTTTCGTTTAATCTCATGTGAATAGTATTAAGTATTGTCTTATTTACCATATCTTTATTATTGATTTGTATATAGGATCCTCATATGCATATACTATTTTCACATGCTCTGGATCTTCATGCATACTTGTCTCTATTTATCACACTGTATTTTGGTTCATGAGTGGTTTAAATGAATGCATAATGTATCAATGGAGTGGTAAAAGTTAGGTCTTTGGAGTTTACTTTTCCATTCTCTCATGTGGGAAAAGATTGAGCTCGTTTTGGTACCAAACAGGGACCCCTAGAGTCCCAATTTAGAGTTGCGGTAGTTGTCTTCAATCAAAGATCCTTATCATTTCAAAAGCTTCGTGAAAGTGGCTTGTCTTGAGCTAAAATCGGGCATTGACACCACTATGAGCAGGCTCCGAAGCCAACAAAGGCCGGCGGACAGCAAGAAGAACCAGGCGAGCCAGCCCCCATTGGAATTCCAGCCATTTTCAAATTTCGAGCCGAACCGCATTTCATATGCGGTTCTGGCCTAACCGCATTTCATATGCAGACAGGCCTGAACCGCATTCAATATGCGGTTTTACCCAGACCGCACTGCATGTGCGGTTCATTTCTGTATATAATTAAAAAATCATTTTCCTCAACCCGGTTGGATCCAATCAGACCCCTTTTGATGCTAGCCGAACCAATTGGGCTTTTGGGTCAACCCAAGCCCATTTTTGAGACTTGGGCCCAATAGTGCTTTGTGGGCCTTCTAAAGGGGCCCACACTCAGTCTGGCCCATACCAAGGCTCATTTCAATAATGTGTCCCAGGCCACTTGGATAAATACCCATGGGCCGAATCCAAGCCCATTGGGCTCTAAAAGTCTTAACCCACCAAATTTTGTAAATATAATTAGATCCAAAAATCAAATAACCAAAGCCAAAAATAGGGTTACCCAATAACCCTGATGGGCCTTGGGCTTAACTTAAGCCCAACCTAGAATCCAATGGGCCTTCCAACGGGGCCCATATCCGACCCACTTCACTGAAAAAAGGATAAACAGATAAAATCAATTAAAATAAAGGGGACCTACACCTTTAGTAGTCCCCGTTCAGACCCAGTAAAGTGTGCATATTGGATTAGGAATTGGATGAGATTAAGTTGACGAGAACCAGGGAGACCCAAGGGACCCGTCAGATCGACGAGGCGATCCAGAGTGTCTTCGGACTTCCCTAGACATAACCGAGAACTTAGCCAGAGTCTCTAGAAAGCCGCAAACTAATCAAATTAGACCTGAATAGGTACACTAGTGTCTGCCTGCACCCCATCAGGCAATGACGACTCTGATAGTCCCGAGGTACGCATCCTGCATGCGCCTCGCTTATGTGAAATCAAGTGCGCACATCTAACACCCATAAGAAACTCTATTTGGAGCATTTTCAAAATAGAACCATCCTCTTAGAGAGGAAAGTGGTGTTTGAGGATTTCAATCCTATCATTAAAACTACTTTTGAGAAGAGGGGTTGAGGCTCATTATTTGGCAATTTTAACGTTCCCTGTCAGGATTTGGTGAGGGAGTTCTCCAGTAACATCCACGGTATCCCTCATGGTCATTCTGCTTTTGTTGGGTACATCAGGGGCAGTCACTTCCCTATTACCCCTGATTCCATTTCTACCCACCTCGACATTCCTAGGGTGAGGGACCCTATCTACCCTTATAACATTTCACCTGACTTTTCTATTGTGGCCACGTTCCTTATAGAATAGGAGTGTGAGTATAGTAGTGCTAGTCCTTTTCACACTTCACGCCTTCCACTTCATACCAAAATTCTCCAGAGGATCGCTTTCACGAACCTCTGACCTGTCTCCCACTTTTCTTCACTTCCTAGTTCCAGACTTCTCTTTCTCTATGTTCTTATAAAGGGCGATTCTACTAATTTGCCCTTTGTCATTATTTCCATCATTCTTGGGGTTCTTAAGGACCCTAAGAAGCTTATCTCCTTGCCTTACAGGTGTCTAATAGCCCGTTTCATCCTTGCTTCCCATGTCCAGTTTCCTACTTACACTCCTATGGCCTTGTTGCAACCTATCAACAAAACCACTAGTAAGCTAAGCTCATACCATGCTACGAGGGTTGCTAGTGATGAGGCTTCAACTAGGGTTCCTGGTTCCAAGTCTGCACCTTCCTCCTTGGGTGCTCCTTCCTCTTCTTCTGTTCCTCCTTCCACTTCTATACTTCCTTCTTCTTCCACTTCTGCCCCAACAGGCGATATGGCTTCTCTTCAGGAGCAAGTTGCACAAATGGTTCTTAGTCAGAGCAGGATAGAGCATGTGATATCTAGGATGCAGTAGCAGATGAGCAGGTTTTATGAGGAGTTCCAGGCTTACGTGAGGGCTTCAGGCTCATTTATTCCTGGAGCTGGACTTCTATTGGAGCTGTTGGGTAGGAGGTTGAGGGTCTAGACATCAGAGGTACTGATGTTGGAGAGGTTGGGACAATGGCTGAAGGAGAGGATGAGGACAAGATCGAGAGTAACAGGGATGCTGAGGAGGAAAGGGATGATGGAGATGGTGCTGGGCCATTTGGATGATGTATTAGATCTTGTTTCTATTTTCTTTTTGTTTCCATTTGTCTATGGAAAAAAGAACATGTTCACATTTTATTATATTTATCCCACTTTTTTTTGACCTTTTTTGTTTGTGTTCAATCGAAAGTCCTTTGTAATTTCAGGTGTATATGAAAACTTGTATGCATTTCCAATATATATATATACCATGCTTCCTTGCTTTGTCCATTTCTAAGTTCCATTAAACTGTTCTTGACAAAAAGAATTTAATTATTTAATTCATTATGATTTCACCTCTAAAATCTCTTTTAATTAAACTAATCTTTTCAATTTGTAGTTCAACAACTTAACAATCTAATATTTAATAACAAATTCATTAGATTTAGCACACGTTAGAAATCACAAAATCTTAGTTAAAACAGGAGTTCTCATCCTCATATAGATCCTAAGAATTATAACTAACGAGCACACAGTCCCAATACACACCTAAGATTTTATTTCTTAGGTTTAAGGATCCTATATGCTCTAATACCAGATTTGTAACGCTTCGGATCCAGTTCAATTAACCAAACCCGAAGTGTTGGTGAATATGGGCCAGAACAAACTAAAATTAGTGAGAATTTAAAACTTTTATTCATATCAAAGTAACATGTGGAGGCACAACACAAGTAGTTCACTTTAATCAAGTTATATACAATAGCTCAGTTCCCTATGTCCGAATTAATTCCTGGTTCATGGTCAAATACTACCCATATGTACACTATCCCATTCTTGACGTTCTCTCCAAGTGTACCTCAAAAATAGGAAAAACTAGAGTAAGATATAAATCTCAACATGTAGCAAGGTGCGTGCAAGAAATCAATCCAATTTATGAAATAGTCATGAGAAATAACGATAAACCAAAACAACGATAAACATATCCAAAGCAATAGACAAATCATACTCAACACAACACATATGACATCACAGGACTAATGACGAGTTACTAAGTCTCTACTATGCCACCTTATGTTTTATTGCAATGCCAATAAACGGCAGTCCCACCATACCAGCACCATAAATCTAAAAATATAGGGTCTAGCCATCGGCTTATTGCGCAAGAAATTCACATACCAGCAGCAAATCAATCTAGAAATATGGAGTTTGGCATATACTACCATGCATGCAGCACGATAAATCACATCATGGGGTAGCCACATTATCACCACATACAGAGATAACCTCCTACTGTCATGAACCAACAACAAATAAAGAAAATGTTGTCGTGAAAATCAATGTGATTCTAAGATAAAATGCCTAAGATTTGATCGAAGAGGAGAATGCCATTTTCTTTCCTATTGTGAAGAAGTAGGAATTGTTATGAGACGTCAATAGCATATACTCCACAGAAAATGGAGTACATGAAAGGAAAAATCGAACCTTGATGAAAATGGTGTATGCTTTATTGCCTAATTCAAGTTTGACTAGGAGATATTGGGGAGAAGCCTTGTTTACAGCTAGTTATATCCTAAATATCGAATACCACAGAAGAAGTCTAAAATAACTCCATACGAACTATGGAAGAAAAAAAAAAAAAAAACAAGCCAACCTAAGTCACCTTAAGGTGTGGGGTTGTAGAGCCATTGTCCAATTACCTAAACCTAAAATCAAGAAGTTGGGACAACAAGCTATAGAATGTATCTTTTTAGGATATGCTCAACATAGAAAGGGCTATAGGTTCTTCGTTGTTGAACCAAATAGCTATGTCGATGTAAATACTGTTATAGAATCCAGAGATGCAGAATTTTTTGAAAATAGGTTCACTTCAATACCATCTTGAAATGACAAGATGGTGGAGCCTATAAATAGAATTATAAATCTGGGAAATCAAGCGACACTACTGAAGTTATAAGGAGTAAAAGAATGAGAAAAGAAAAACCATTTGGTCCATATTTTATTACCTATTTAGTTGAAGGATCCAAATATGGTCATTGATATGAGCTAATGGTTTCACAATGTTTGGAACCTGATCCTTTAACCATAGAAGAGGCTTTAAAGTCTCAAGATTCTGGTTTTTGGCAAGAAGCCATTAATGACGAAATGGATTCTATAATGGGAAACCACACTTGGGAGTTAGTAGACTTACCACCAGGGTCCAAACCTATAGGCTATAAATGGAAATTAGAAAAGAAGCTTAAGGCCGGTGGAACAATAGACAAGTTCAAGGCAAGGTTGGTTGCCAAAGATTTCAAGCGAAGGGAAGATCTAGATTATTTTGACGCCTATGCTCCCATTACTAAAATAGCTACTATTCAAACATTGATAGCTCTAACATCTATCTATAAGTTCGAGATTCATCAAATGGATGTTAAAACCACCTTTTGAATGAAGAGCTTGAGGAAGAAATTTATATAGAGCAACTTGAATGATTTGTTATCCCTGGTCAAGAGCATAAGGTTTGTAAGTTGAGAAGATCCCTTTATGGCCTCAAGTAAGCTCCCAAACAATGGCATGAAAAGTTTGATAAGGCTGTTCTTGCAAATGGATTCAAGGTACACGAGTCTGATAAATGTGTCTAGAGTAAGTTTCATAGTAATCAAGGTGTGATTATATGTCTATACGTTGATGACATGTTAATCTTTGGTACTGATATGCTAGCTATTGAGAACACCAAAATGTCTTTGTCATCAACTTTTGACAAGAGAAAGATTTAGGTGTGGCTAATGTCATTCTTGGAATTAGAATCATCAGGGAATCCAATGGAATCACACTCACCCAATCTCATTACAATGAGAAAATTCTAAAGAGATTCAATCATTTGAATTGTAAACCTGTTTTCACACCTTATGATAGAAATGTGAAGCTATTTCCCTGAAGAAAGAGCTATAGATCAATTATAATATGCCAAAGTCATTGGTTTTTTTATGTATGCCTGTGAGACATGGAAAATCAATCTAATGACTTCCTCTCATCACACGGGATTCATAAAAAGGAGGAGTCACCACCATTCTGTTTAGGTGAATGAACACCAAAATCATCAAATCAAATTAAAAAGCAAAAATTAGAGTAAAAATAACTCTATTTTAAAATAAACCAGAAATAGGTAAGGGGATTAGATTATGAATAGGGCAAGGTGTTAAGCACCCTTATTCATCCACACAAAGTGGTTGCCAAATATTGGTTCATGCTAGAAAAATGCTTGCTAATAAAAAATCAAATTAAAGTATAAAAAAAAACAAGAAAGATGTATGACCCTTTTTATATAGATGGCCCAATTAATTCTAGGCCTTCCATATGAATATACCATCTTGAGGGTTTCATGATTGAGCAAAAAAGAACATGATAAAAATCAAAGAAAGCAAACCTAAAGTAAAGCACCAAAAATGCTAGATTTAAGTTAAATCCTTGAAAAAAAAATTAAAATCAGAATATTGAGGAATTAAACTTGAACAATCTAGGGTACAGATTTAGTCAAAATCTCTCATTAATTGAGAGATCTAAACCGAATACACCCATGTTGATGAAAAACATCAAAACGGAGAGTTTAGACCATAGGGTCTTCTCTCAAAAATTAAAACAACTCAAAAATGATCTCCTAATGTTAAAGAATCAATCCAAACAGTTTTAGGGTATAGATCTGGCAGATCTAGTCTAGATTTCACATTGGTTGAGAGACCTAAACCAGATACACCCAAAAATCATCAAAAGGGAGAGTTTAGACCATAGGGTCTTCTCTCAAAAATTAAAATCATACAAAAATCATCTCAAAATGTTGGAAAATAAGTCCAAATTATCTAGGGTACAGATCTAGTCCAAATTTCCCATTGATTGAGAGAGATAAACCAGATACACCCAAAAATCATCAAAAGGAAAAGTTTAGACCATAGGGTCTTCTATCAAAAATTAAAATAATACAAAAATCATCTCAGAATGTTGGAAAATAAGTCCAAATCATCTAGGGCACATATCTACTCCAGATTTCCCATTGGTTGAGAGACATAAACCACATACACCTAAAAATCATCAAAAGGGAGAGTTTAGACCATAGGGTCTTCTCTCAAAAATTAAAATAATACAAAAATCACTTCATGAAACCTTAGAGGTTACTTTAAAGCTTCTAATTTCAGATCTATCATATTGATCATGATAGATCCAAAATCCTAGCCTAATAACCAAAAGAAAGAAAATAAAATAAAAACAATGAAAACAATGCTTTAGGAGGAAAATGGGATCTAATGCTATGAACAGCATAGATCCACGGCATTCCTCCATATTATAGAAATAAACAGTCACATAACATAAACAAAGCATTACAATAAGAAAAAGAGATGATTACAACACATAAGGGTCTATCCTACGGATCCACCTGTTCCCCTTTCCCCTAGCTTTCTCCCACGTTTTATGGCTAAAGAGTAGTCTTGAGGTATTTAGAGATAGGTTTGGGTACAAACACAAAGTAGGCCTTATTCTACAGAAAGGAAGAAGATCAGACTAACCCTAGAATTTAAAACTGAAAATAAAAGAGGAAGAAAGCTTAACTAGATTTGAGCAAGCAAAGAGGCAGGGGTTCCCTTCTTCTCTTGGAGCTCTTCTAGCTTTCAATTCTCATCCCTTTGCTTGAGGAAAGGCCCCGTATTTATAGGCAAGAGCTAGGGCAAAGGGAGCCCTAATGGTAGACACAAAAATGTGTCTAGAATCCTCCAATTTAACACTAAGACTAAATTCGGGATTCCGTTTCTCAGACAGAGGTATAACAGTAAATAAGTGAAAACTCTCAGGATTTTCCAATTTACAACAAAACATTAGTATTCGACAACTCAGGTCAGATACAAACAAAAACCTTTGTATCCAAAATAAAATTTCGGATACATTGAAAATTGTTTGTATCCGAAAATAGTTTTCGGATACAAAATAAAAACTGATTTTTGATGTTTTTGGCCAATTATAGTGCAATTTGGGGTGTCTACAACTGCCCCTCTTTGCTGGAGTTGTTGCACAATGAACAACAAAGAACAGACACAACTCAAAATTGCACATTTGAAAGACATCTCATTAATTGAACTTGCTTTGGTCAAACAAATGAGTGATAAAAAACATGGATTTGAAGATAGCCAATGAAACCCCTGCCTGAAGTCTGACGGGGTGGTGTCTCTTCCTTATCTTAGATTTCTTTGAGCTCTCATGGCTATAAAAAGAAATTTGAGACAAGAAAATTTTGAAAAGAAGGTGGATTTAAAATTGACCTCTGCAAACTCAATTGCTTTTGATGTTTTTCACTTTACAGCTCAACCATAAGGAAGGAAATATTTTATTGAATTTTCTTGATTAATTTTTTTTATTTGACATACCTAGGTGCCATTTGATGCCCAAACCTGTGCTTGAATATTCTGCAACTTACTTTCGCTTCTTCATCTTCTTACTCTCTCAATAATGATGTATGTGCCCTTGTTGCTCATAACCTGCCTTCATGCTTTTTTAACTGTCCAAGTGAATGCCCTCTTCTTGATTGATGGATTTGAGAATCATGATCTGTTGCTCTAACCTCATGCTCTTACTACCCATGATCTCTCATTCATGCCTTCTTGCTGCCCCAGTAAAATCCTTCTTCATGATTGAAGAATTAGAAACCCTTGTTTAAAAGAGAAAACATGCAACTGATTCGAAACTTCTTTTTTTCTTTTTTTTTTCCAAACCCGAAGACTAAGGCTTGACTGCTTCTTCCAGATGTTATAATTTATTTCAATGAAAACCCAGAGGGAAAGACGCTAAGCATGCCCCGACTTTGATTGCTTGAAGAAGTATTTGCCCCTCAGCAGAAATGATCCTCTTTTTTCCTTTTCTCTTTCTTTTTCTATTTTTTTCTTTTTTTCTTTTTCTCTTTCTCTCTCTCTGTCTATCTTTCTTTTTTCCTTTTTTTTAACCCTTGCAAAAAGAAACCTTAATAAAAGAATGCAAATACAAGAATAAGAAAATATGTTTTATACTAGTGGCCTCAAAATTCTCTAATGCTTGCAAAACCAATGTTTTATAAAAAGACAGATGCTCATCATGGGCCAAAATATATTTTTTGCTTTTTTGTGCTTTTTTTTTTTTTTTTTTTGAAAAATGATCTAATCACTTATTAGCATATGGTCCAATAGAATTAAAATCAAGTTGAATAATGAGAAGATTATTTCAGAAAATGAAGAAAGACCAAAATAAGCCTTCAGAACCTTTAGAATCACTCCCATGACCACTTATGACTTCAACTTCAGCAACAATTTCCTAATAACAATTTTGATGGCCATCGACTTGTTCACGAATGCTTCATATCATAGTTTCGAATATATTGCTTCAATCTTGAAAAAAGAATTTTCCTCAATCACTTGAAGAGTGACTGTATCTCAAAAATAACCACCAACATAAGGACTTCACCTGGAGCTATGCCAATTCTAGAGTTTTCTCTCTGATGATTTCCTTTTTGTAGATAGCTGATTATTTGCCATGTAGCGCTCTTCCAGGTTTTCACTACATTTTCTCCATTTATTCCTTCTTCTTTTTTTTAATCCTTCGTCACCAATAACTATGTAGTCAAAACTGCCTTAATTCAAAATTTCTTAATCAAAGAGGACTTATGAATGGGACAAAACGAAGGCTTGGTGTTTGTTTAGAAAGAAAAGGAATAAAATGCTCAAATACCATATGATCAAATATGTTAACTGAAATTGTAATTCTTAAGGCATTTCTTCCCTTGGAATGAATAAAAAATTTCCCCCCAGTAATGAAGTTCTTCCTCCATTTTGATTTCTTCATTTGAAACTTATTCCCCAGTATTGAACTTCTTTTTCTATTCTTCTCTTCACAATTTTGAAGACATTCTCCAAATAGCATTTGATTATCTCTTCTTCTTCATTTTTCATCTTTTTTTTCATTTCTTTGCCCCCTTTTCTAAAAACATTTTTAAAATCCCTTTTGAACTTCAATAATGCCCCCTTCTTTCCTTTTCTTTTCTTTTTATTTGTCCCTTCATTTTTTTTATGCCTTAATAAATTTGCCCCAGTGTAGGATTACAATTCTCAATTTAGGTTACTTGGAAAATTTTATCAAGCTCAAAAGGTCTAACTCGGGATTTCAAAAATTTTGGGGATATAAGAAAGAAAGGCCTCTTATCATTTTAAGAAACGTTTGAATTTTCAAACTTGGTAGAGTTGTACTACATGACTGGCTCAGGATTTCTTTTTTTTTTTAATCACTGCCACCTGTGAAAATAAAATTTCAACCATAAAACATCCTTCTCACCGGATCAGCCTCTTAAATCGCAATTCATATCTTAACCAAGAAACCAAATCTTTCCATATTTTCCAACGCAGAGTGCAAACTAGGAGCCATCTTCAAATGCAAAAATTTCATCTTTCAGTTTCTTCTCCATCTGTTTTTCCTTGACGAGCAAGTAATACAATCCTCTTTGCATTGTTATGAAGAAACTTCAAATCTTCTTCCATATTTTCTGTTGAAGACTGTGGGTCATCTTTGGTTCCAAAGGCCATAAAATTGGTTATTTCATAATTTTGCAAAATATTCTTCTCATGACACTTAAAAAGATTTGAATTTTCATATAAAATGTCTTTTTCTTCGATTTCGGTCTCAAAATTGAGCCCAATGTTGAAGTCATATTCAACTCAATGAAATTCAATAGGAGATATGATTCATAAGTAAAAGGACGTTGCTGAAAATCTTTTTTTTTTCTTTTCTTTTTTCTAAAAAATGTTAAAGGAAAACTCTTTTTTTTTTTTTTTTGCTTTTGAAAGAGCCTTTATTGAAATCACTTCCTGAGGACAAGGCTCCTTAGAATCCTCAAGAAATGTGCATTCTTTTTATGAGGGTTTCTTTTTAGAGAACATAGGAGTTCGAAAATTGCCTCAGTTCTCTAAAACAAAAGTTGACTTTTCTTTCTTTTTCAGAAAATTTCTTTCTCCTACTGAGTGAGGCAAACCACTCATTTCATGATTTGGGAGGATCTCCTTCTCTGGGGCGTTGTGCTCAGTCTTTGAAAGAAGTGACATTCCTTGATATGGAATCTAGATAGCAGCTCAATCAATCAATGGAAGCTTAAACCTAGCCTCAATCTTTTCATTTGAATCTTCTTTTTTCTTTTCTTGGGATTTTCCTTTTTCAATTACCTCTGCTTCATTTTTTTCTTGTATGAAGAGTGATTCCATACCCCTCGGACAATCATTATTGTCCATACTAAATTCTTGTTCAACATCCAATGCTAGGCCATTTGTTTGTCCAAACTGCTCAAATGGAATTGTTTGTACCTCATCTGCCCTTTCACCTATCATTTCATTTTCTTTCAACTTTATCTTCTCTTCTTCCTCTTCCTTCCTTTCCTTGATATTAAAATCTACCCTCGTGTGAATCTCTTTCTCCACATGGCCCCATTTATCTTCCTTTTCAAAATAAACCCGGACTGTGGTATCAACCGGAGCAATAAGTTGAGAAGGGTCAAATCTTTTATTCCCTGGAAAAATTGCCACTACCGCATTTGAGCTACCTGCCCCATTGTTATTGGTAGCTAGGATGGGTGTGACTGAATTGAATGATAAGGAATTATTATCCAACAAATCCTAGATTGCATGCTTTAGGGCCAAGCAACGATCAGTGGTATGCCCTGGAGTGCTCATATGATACTCACAGATTGAAGATGAATCATAATTCTTCCCCTTGCTTTCATGAGGATTTGGCAGCTTTAAAGTCACATAACCCTTCTGAAGTAAGGTAGGCAAAAGTTCAGATGGTCTCATAGGCAGTTTTGAAAAGTCCCTTCTCTTCCTTACTTCTGTTTCCTCCTTTACAGGCTGTGCGGGAGGGACATTAATTTGGATAGGCAGCAAAGGAATTTGATGGGTTGGCTTGATAGGAGGCGGATGGACATTGATTTGAAAGGGTTCCTTGGGAAGTTGCACCATATTCACTTCTGCTTCTCTCATTTCCTCAGATTTTTTCTTTCCATTACCATTTCTCTTGTTATGAATGGAGTCTTGTTGACTGACCATGGTGGAATGATCAGTTATCTTGCCAGATCTGATCCCATTCTCAATTCGGTCGACCACTTGTACCAGGGCATCAAAATTGGTGGTAGTTTAATCCACCAAGTGACTATAGAATGGCTGTCCCAGTGTACTAATGAATGTAGAAATCATTTCTGGTTCCAACATAGGTGGCCTGACCTGAGAGGCAGCCTCCCTCCATCTCTTGGCATATTGCCTCACAGATTCATCTTTTCCCTTGCTCATCCTCATCATGTCGTACCGGTCTAGCACGATCTCCGAGTTAAACCTGTATTGGGCCAAAAAAGTGTCGGCCAAGTCCTTTCACCATCTTATGCTTCCATGGTCCATGGTAGCAAACTACCTCAGAGCCACTCCCGTCAAACTCCTTTAAAAGAGTTGGATCAGTATGCCATCGTCCAGGACAAACTGGCACAAGGCCCCGCAGTATAACTTCAAGTAGCTCATTGGGCAGCCCGTGCCATCATATTTATTAAAGTCCGGATACTTGAATTTTGCTGGTAGGCAAACATCTGGATATATGCATAGGTCTTCGAAGGTGGTACCCCCATAACTGCTCACCCCCTTCACTTCTTTGAGTTCTTCTTGGATCCTCTCCAGCTTGTGTAGGAGTTTCATTTCCATCTCATCCCTTGCTTTTTCCTTTTCCATCTCTTTCTCAGATTCAACAATATTTTCCCTGATCAGGATAGGTTCAGGGACAGGTTTAGAAATGGGTTCAGATATAGGTTGAGCTAGAGGTGGGATGTTGGTTTGAGGTAGCGGTGCTTGGTGGGAAGTGAAGGCTTGGTTTTGGGCTTGGGCTTGTTGGGCCTGAGCCGCCAGTAAGTCTCCTAGCATTTTGGCCAGTCCTACCACTTGCTCTTGTAGTTGAACAAAGTCCTGAACCGGGACGGTGGCTTGATTCTCATCAGGATTCATTGTATGAGCTTTTGATTTGGTCACAGGAGCAATGGTTGCAAGTATTTTATACCTGGAAGGAAAAACAAAGAAATATGCCAGCTCCAATTTAATCCTAGTCACACACCCGTAAATATAGATACGCGAGGTAGGTGAACACAAGTTCGGATTTATTTGTTTTTGTTGTTTTGTTTTTTTTATTTCTTTTTTTTAGAACTGTTGGAATATTTTAGGGCTTCCAAAGGTTTTTTGGAATATTTTATAGAGCTGGCAACTGGTCGGGTTGGGTCGTGTTCGGTCTAGTCATAATCGGGGTTGGAATAAATTAAGGCAGATTGGGAAACACCCAACCCGTTTATTATTATTATTATTTTTTTCAAAAAATATTATTAAAATAGGGTTGGGGGCTTAATTGGATCGAGTTTGTACTGGGTCCAGGTCGGGTTTTGGGGTTCATCGGGTCGAAACATGACACTTTTGCCATCTTTTTTTTAATCGAGTTACCCGTCGGGCTAGCGGGTCATAATCAGGTTGACCCAATTACTGGTGGGTTGGGGTTGCACCCAACCCAATTAATAAACGGGTCAACCCAATCCATTTATAATCGGGTTGACCCGTCGGGTTGGGTGGCATTTTGCCGGCTCTAATATTTTAGTACTTCCAAGGGTCCCACAAAAATTTGACTTGATTGGTACGAAAAGACCAACCAATAGTTTTTTTTTTTTTTTGAATATTTTAGGGCTTCCAAAGGTCCCACAAAAGTTTGAATTTATTTGTAAAATTTCCTCTGTTTCCAAGTTCAAAAGTTTGATTGAAACATGTTTGAGGTGAATTGGTATCAACAAATATGACACATTACTTCCTTTTTTATGTATCTTCTTTAAGCTTAGAGAAAATGATGGATTTGTGTTGCAAGATTAGGTTAAATCCCTTGTTAAATCATTTGAGCACTTAAATTATCTTTCTATACTCCCATTGAGGTGCCCATAGGTTATTTATAGTGTTTTTGGCATTTTACATTCAAAAAGTTTGGGATAGCAATCAATTTGTACATTTTCGGATTGTATTCGACATATCAGGTTGGCTAAAAGGTATGCTTTATTGTATCCGACATAAATAATCGGATACACACATAAAACCTTTTTGCCGACAATAAATATCGGATACAAATACTATATAGCTTTACCGACCTGAGTTGTCAGTTAATACCGAAATAGCCATTTTTTAACTCATTTGTTCCCCAGATTTGTACACATTAGGTTATGTTTATTCCCACTTAATGTTCACCTTGATTTGGCCTCTAAATACGGTCCCAAATTGGATTTTGATACTATACTTGCAAAAATGCATGAATGCTTATGAGGACACATGCTCCCTCCAAAGTTAAACACCATATTCATGGATTTTATACTTTTGGTTGCCTCCTACATGAATTTTGAGTAGGATCACTTCTGAAAAGAGTAAACAAAACTCTTCCTACAGGATACACCACTCTTAGAGTACAGACTTTATTGGGAACAATTTCATCCCAAGCATATGGACATCATGGCTCTTACTTTACATGATATGAAGGTAATAAAAAAAATGAATTTACCTTGCCACCTTGTGTTACCTTCAATATGGTACTCATATTATACCTCGGCCTGCGAAACATGCAAACGGCCTTCCCTCAATTACACTCAATTCCCAAACGTAATTGTTTACTTTAGCTGAAAAAGTGTTTCTCCACCTTCAAGCTTATGGTTTTTCGGTTTTCGTTTATTGGTAACTTAGATCTCAAGTCTAGTGATGACCAGAATCAAAGATCCAGATTGTCATTACATCATTGACTCAAAGTTATAATGTGAATGTCTTCATTTTCGCTTTCCGAAGTAACGACCTCGGTGTGCCAAGCTACACACATTCGGGTTCAACTTCCTATAGGTAATGGATAGGCTGTATAAAAAGTTTAAAGTGCTCAAGTGCATTTGAAATTTAAGGTGCATTCACAACGTCCCAGCCCCTTGCCACTCTTTTTCGCAGCTATGCATACATTTTCAAGCCAAGGCAAATATGACATCATATTGGAAGTAAATAAACACAAGCCAACAAGACATTAAAATCACCCAAATATGCTCATGACTATTATATACACAAAATTATCACATAAACATGTTATCATATTGGACAAGAACATTTCATCATGAAAAGCATGCTTTAAAACCTAAAAAACACCCACTAAACATTTCAGATTTTCAGCTCATGATCTTTATTTTCAAAACATAGCATTAATCCCTCAAATTGGAGCATGTTATCAAAAAAAAAAAAAAATACAGCAATTAATCATATTGTACAAGCAAGAATTGTTCATGGAAAACATGCTTGAAAGCCCCAAAAATACCCACTAAACTCCTAGATTTCATGCTCTTCATTTTCATGCTCAAAATGCATCATTAATACCCAAATAAAAGCTTAAAAATACAGCAACTAATAATATGGTACAAGAGGTGTTTTAATTAGTGAAAACATGCTTGAAACCCCTCAAAAATCCCTAGTAAGTTTACTGAATTCATGGTCATTATTTTCATCATCCCGACATAGCATTAAACCCCTAAAGCAAAGTATGTTATCATAAAAAATACCACAAGTAAGCATGTATCACAAGATGAGGCCTCTAAACATAATTCTAGCTATAACCAAGCAATACATACATGCCCGATCTTCACGAGTTTCTAATCATACACAATTAGAAATAAAATTCATTAAACATGCCCAAATAAAATAAACAAAATAGCAAGCATTCAAAATAAGAACAAAACATGAACAAATACACAAATCATGGTTTAAATCCACAAGTCCCCAGCGGAGTCGCCAGTTGTGAGACATGGAAAATCAATCTAAATGACCTCCTATCATCACACGGGCTCAATAAAAAGGGAGGAGTCGTCACCATTCTGTTTAGGTGTAAATGGACACCAAAATCATCAAATCAAAAGAAAAAGCAAAAATTAAAGTAAAAATAACTCTATTTTAATAAACCAAAGATGGGTAAGGTGATTAGATTATGAATAGGGGAAAGTGTTAAGCACCCCTATTCATCCACACAAGGTGGTTGTCAAATATTGGTTCATGCCAGAAAAATGCTTACTAATAAAAAATCAAATTAAAGTATAAAATAAAACAAGAAAGATGTGTGGCCCTTTTTATATGGATGGCCCAATTAATTCTAGGCCTTCCATATGAATATACCATCATGAGGGTTTCATGATTGAGCAAAAAAGAACATGATAAAAATCAAAGAAAGCAGACCTAAAGTAAAGCACCAAAAAGGCTAGATTTAAGTTAAATCCTTGAAATAAAAATTAAAATCAAAATATTGAGGAATTAAACCTGAACAATCTAGGGTACAGATTTAGTCAAAATCTCTCATTAATTGAGAGATCTAAAACGAATACACCTATGTTGATGAAAAACATCAAAAGGGAGAGTTTAGACAATAGGATCTTCTCTCAAAAATTAAAACAACTCAGAAATTATCTCCTAATGTTGAAGAATCAATCCAAATAGTTCTAGGGTATAGATCTGGTACAGATTTCCCATTGATTGAGAGACCTAAACCCGATACACCCAAAAAAAATCAAAAGGGAGAGTTTAGACCATAGGGTCTCCTCTCAAAAATTAAAATAGTACAAAAATCATCTCAGGACGTTGGAAAATAAGTCCAAATCATCTAGGGTACAGATCTAGTCCAAATTTCCCATTTGTTGAGAGACCTAAACCAGATACACCCAAAAATCATCAAAACGGAGAGTTTAGACCATAGGGTCTTCTCTCAAAAATTAAAATAATACAAAAATCATCTCAAAATTTTGGAAAATAAGTCCAAATCATTTAGGATACAGATCTCGTCCAAATTTCTCATTAGTTGGGAGACCTAAACCAGATACACCCAATAATCATCAAAAGGAAGAGTTTAGACCATAGGGTCTTCTCTCAAAAATTAAAATAATACAAAAATCATCTCAGAATGTTGGAAAATAAGTCCAAATCATCTAGGGTATAGATCTACTCCAGATTTCCCATTGGTTGAGTGACCTAAACCAGATGCACCTAAAAATCAGCAAAAGGGAGAGTTTAGACCATAGGGTTTTCTCTCAAAAATTAAAATAATACAAAAATCACCTCATGAAACCCTAGAGGTTACTTTAAGGCTTCTGATTTTAGATCTATCATATTGATCATGATAGATCCAAAATCCTAGCCTACTAACCAAAAGAAAGAAAATAAAATAAAAACAATGAAAACAATGCTTTAGGAGGAAAATGGGATCTAATGCTATGAACAGCATAGATCCACGGCATTCCTCCATATTATAGAAATAAACAGTCACATAACATAAACAAAGCATTACAATAAGAAAAAGAGATGATTACAACACATAAGGGTCTATCCTACAGATCCACCTGTTCCCCTTTCCCCTAGCTCTCTCTCACGTTTTACGGCTAAAGAGTAGTCTTGAGGTACTTAGAGATAGGTTTGGGTACAAACACAAAGTAGGCCTTATTCTACAGAAAGGAAGAAGATCAGACTAACCCTAGAATTTAAAACTGAAAATAAAAGAGGAAGAAAGCTTACCTAGATTTGAGCAAGCAAAGAGGCAGGGGTTCCCTTCTTCTCTTGGAACTCTTCTAGCTTTCAATTCTCAGCCCTTTGCTTGAGGAAAGGCTCCTTATTTATAGGCAAGAGCTAGGGCAAAGGGAGCCCTAATGGTAGACACAAAAATGTGTCTAGAATCCTCCAATTTAACCCTAAGACTAAATTCAGGAATTTCCACTTCTCAGACAGAGGTATAACAGTAAATAAGTGAAAACTCTCGAGATTTTCCAATTTACAACAAAACATTAGTATCTGACAACTCAGGTCGGATACAAACAAAAATCTTTGTATCCAAAATAAAATTTCCGATACATTGAAAATTGTTTGTATCTGAAAATAGTTTTCAGATACAGAGGACTGCACTTTTATCCGAATTTTAATTTCGGCTACAAAAAAAAAAATTGATTTTTTTATGTTTTTGTCCAATTATAGTGCAATGTGGGGTGTCTACAATGCCATGACATGTACTCGACCCAACATAGCTTTTGCTGTGGGCAAGTTGAGTAGGTATACTAGTAACCCAGGTTATGTTCATTGGAATGCTATGCATAGAATCTTAAAATATTTAAGGAAACCCATAGATTATGGTATTGTGTACAGTGGGTATCCTTCAGTAATAGAAGGATTTACAGATGCTAGTTGGATCAATGAAAATGAAGATCACAAGTCCACAAATGGCTCGATATTCACATTGGTGGAGGGGCGATCTCATGGGGATCCATGAAATAAAACATCATTATAAATTCCACCATGGAGTCTGAGTTTGTAGCTTTGGCTTCATGTGGGAAAGAGGCTGAATGGTTGAAAATTTTTCTTTTAGAAATTCTTATTTGGCCTACGCCCATGGGTCAATCCAATATGTCTAGACTTCCCTTTGTAGACATTGCCGTATGCTATGTAATTACAGCATATGGCAGATCAGCCTACTAAAGATCTCACAATGAAATTAATGTGGAAGATATCTAAGGGCATGGGGTTAAAGCCAATAACTCATGGTCACCAATAATTGAAACTCAACTCAACACTTGATTTTCATCGATGTCTTGAATTCAGTGAGCTAAAGTAAATTATATGTAGTAATTGCAAGCAGTAGATAATTTATAAATTGTGTGTTTATCATCCAAGGTAATACTACTTGGTACCTGTAATGTCAAAGAGGAGGATGTGCACTTAGCACTTAATAGGCATGGAACACATAATGGGTTAAATGAAGTGTTCAGTTATAGGGCACTAATGAAGCCTACCTATGTGAGTGTTGGGGATGGTGCCGCCCTCTATGGGATTTGGATTTAACTCTAGAGCACTCATGAAAAAGGATACAGACCCAAGGCCAAAACATGCGTCTGATTTTTCAAATCTCTTGGTAGGAAAACTTATGTGTGAGATATTTCTGGTGGCCAAATGGAATTGGTGGTTCAAAGCTTGTCTACCATGCTCTTCCGGTTAGCTTTTGTAAGGTTTAAGTTATTGGCTTCAATTCCGTGTCAAAAAGGTCGTTTAATGTTGTCAATGTATTTGGGATAGGGTATAGGTTGTGTGGTTCAAACGGGGTCTTGAACGGAGTCATATTGGTAAAGATTCATCAAACGTTCGATGAACGTTCGCCGGTCGTTCGACCGTTGAGGGTCCACAGAGAATCCAGAGAGCAGCGTTCGCCTCTCGTTCTCTGAACGTTCGACCGTTGATGTCCACAGACAAACCCGAGAGCAGCGTTCGCCTCACGTTCGCCTCACGTTCGACCGTTGGTGTTCCACAGACAAACCCGAGAGCAGCGTTCGCCTCACGTTCGCTGAACGTTCGACCGTTGGTGTTCCACAGAGAATCCCGAGAGCAGCGTTCGCCTCACGTTCGCTGAACGTTCGACCGTTGGTGTTCCACAGAGAATCCAGAGAGCAGCGTTCGCCTCACGTTCGTTGAACGTTCGACCGTTTAGGTTCCACAGAGAAAACAGAGAGTAACGTTCGCTGAACGTTCGCTGGTCGTTCGAACGAGAAGAAGAAAAGTGAGTTGTTTTATCGAACGTTCGAGCCGCGTTCACTGAGCGTTCGAACGTTCGTTAACAAACTTCTTTTTTAGAAATCCGATCTTTTCTGATTTGTTTCCTTTTCGTTCCTTTCTTTCTCCTAACCTATTTAAGGAGTGTCTAGCCTATTGTGAGGGTTACCCAATACGTTTTTGAGAACCCTAAAACGTGTGCAAGAGAGAGAGACCTTCTTCCTCTTTTCTCTTCTTCTTTGAGCCATCAAAACCAGTCTTCTTCTTTTCTTTTCTACCTTGGAGTTCCGGGTTGAAGAGTTTGCTCGTGGGAGTTCCTACGGTTGCTGAGCGAGTTCGTTCGGCACTTCACTAAGGAGATATTCAGAGTTCTGAATCGTTGCAAGGATGCAAATCTGAAGAGTTCTTCAGATATTTACATTGTGAGTCAGAGTCATTGTTGGGTCGTCTGAACCACTATTGTAAGTCTTCTTCTTATAGTGATTTCCAGAGGTGGCACCTCGTAGCCCGGAGGGTTTTTCTCTTTGAGAGTTCTCTTAGAGTTTTCCCTTCGTCACCAAATTGCTTGTGTTGTCTCTTACTTATTTTGCAATTGTGTGTGATGAATTGATATGTGTTCAGACTTGTGCATGCCAATTAATTAAGAACTTGTTTTTAATTGATTGATTTTTTATTCCGCAATCGGTTTCACCTATTCACCCCCCTCTAGGTGTTTTAGAGTCTAAACTGTGTTTTTCAATTGGTATCAAAGCGGGTAACCAGATCCTTGACTCGGTTAGTCATGGACAAGTCCTCCACTGCCCCACCCTTCTTTGATGGCAGCAATTATGCCTACTGGAAAGTTAGAATGAGAGCCTATCTGAAGGCTATAGATGAAAAAGTTTGGGGAAGTGTTGAGAGAGGATGGAATCCTCCAACTGTGATTATAGATGGTGAGACAAAACCCAAAGACCCAGATAGCTATACTAGAGAAGAGTTAATTGATGTTAACTACAACTCTAAGGGTGTCAATGCACTTTTTAGTGCAATCTCTGCTGATGAATTCAAACGGGTGTCTACTTGTCAAACCAGCAAAGAAATTTGGGAAATTTTCCAAACCACTCATGAGGGAACTATCCTTGTGAAGAACTCAAAATTACAAATGCTTATCACTAGGTTTGAAGAACTAAAAATGGGAGAGGATGAATCCTTTGATTCCTTCTATGCTAAACTAAGTGATATAGTGAACTCTAGTTTTAATCTTGGTGAAAGAATTCCTCCTAATAGAGTGGTTAGAAAAATCCTTAGGTCTCTTCCTGAAAAATATAGACCCAAAGTGACTGCTATAGAAGAAAGTAAAGATATTAATGGTATTAGGGTTGAAGATCTCATAGGATCAATTCAAACCTATGAACTCACTCTGCCTCCTACTAAGAAAAATAAGTCTATAGCTCTCAAATCTAGTAAAGAAAAGGCTTATAATGATTCTAGTGAGGAATCCATGGGAGATGAAGATATTGCCCTTTTGGTAAAGAACTTTAGGAAAATGTTTAGAAGGAGGAAACCAAGGAGTGAAAATGAGAGGTATAAATCCAAGGGGAGTTCTAGTGGTAGAGATCAAAAGCCAAGAATCAAATCTGAATCTAGGGAGTCCAAACATCCTAAGGACTCTAGGTTGCAAAAACTTCAACAAATCAGATGTCATGAGTGTCAGGGTTTTGGTCATATTAGGTCGGAGTGTCCCACATTTAAGAAGCTTCAAGGGAAAGCCATGAATGCCACTCTTTCTGATGAGAGTGCTTCTGATAGGGATAGTGAGGACTCCAAAACAGAGGAAAGTCAAAACTACATGGCTTTCACCTCTATTGTTGGGAGTGGTGACTCTAGTAACTATGAAGACTTTCCACCAAGTGAGAATGCAATTGGTTCTCATGATGAGTCTGGTGATGATGAGGAAAGCCTTCAAGATGCTTATGATAAATTGTTTAGGGAGTGCTTAAAAGCAAAGAAACAATTAAAATCCAATCTCAAAAGGCTAAATGAGGTAGAGCACAAGAAAGAAGATCTTCAAGCAAAATTTGAAGAGTCTACTTCTCGTCTAGGTGAATACAAGTTGAAGATTGAATCCCTAGAATCTGAGAATAAGTCTCTTAAGGAAGAGCTTGAAAAATCTAAAATTCAATTCCAGAAGTTTTCTACAGGTACAGCAAATTTGGAAAATATGCTAGGGATGAGTCAATTAGGAACTGATAAAAGGGGTTTAGGATTCCAGGAAGTCTCAAATGATAATCCATCATCTTCTAAGACCCAAGTTGTGAATACCAAAGGAAAGAATAGATCCAATTCTTCCAAGAGAAAGACAAACCAAGGTAGAAATCGTGGTCAAAAGTCTAATTGGTCAAAACCTAGGGGTGTTCCAACCAAGAGTTCCCAATCTCAGAACTTTATCCCTATTTGTCATTATTGTGGTATTTCTGGACATATCAGACCAAAGTGTTGGGATTTGAACCAAAACTCTAGGAGATCCTCACCTAGAAAACCTCAAGAGAATTTGTCTAAACAAGTGAAAGAACTTTCAAATCAGACAAAGCTCTTAAGTCAACAATTAGCTTCAATGACCAAGAAAACCACTGAGCCTAAGCAAATCTGGGTTAAAAGAAGTGAATTAACTTGTCATGTAGTTCATGTTGCTTTGAAGGCTAGAAATAGTCTTATGTGGTATCTTGATAGTGCTTGCTCTCGTCACATGTGTGGTGACAAATCTTTGTTTAAATCTTTTGAGGATTATTCTTGTGGCATTGTTACTTTTGGTGATGGAAGCAAAGCACCTATTGTAGGTAAGGGTGTTATTGAAATCTCTGGTATGCCTATTTTGAGTGAAGTACTATTTGTTGATGGCTTGAAAGCTAACTTGATTAGTATAAGTCAATTGTGTGACTCAAACATGGAAGTTAAATTTGCTAAACATATGTGCTTTGTTTTTGATGCAAATGGTGTGTGTGTGCTTCAAGGAGAAAGAACTCCGGATAATTGTTATGGTGTGATTCCTAATTCTAATGCTGTGTGTAACTCTTCCAAAGTTGATATGCATGAATTGTGGCATCAAAGACTTGGTCACTTGAACTTTAAAAACATGAATGAATTGTCAAAACATGATTTTGTTCGAGACCTTCCTAAGCTTGCCAAAGTAGAACCAAATGTGTGTGGGCCATGTCAGTTGGGAAAGCAAACTAGATCTAGTCACAAAAAGATCACTGAGTGTCTAACCCACAAACCTCTTGAATTGTTGCATATGGACCTTATGGGTCCTTCTAGGACTGAAAGTCTTGGTGGTAGGAGGTACATTTTGGTTATTGTAGATGATTTTTCCAGATTTACTTGGGTTGAGCTATTAAGAGAAAAATCTGAAGCAAGTGAATTGATTATGTCTTTGTGTCGAAGACTCTCAAATGAAAAAGAGTCTAAGGTTGTTAGGATGAGGAGTGACCATGGGAAAGAGTTCGAGAACTCAATCCTTGAAAATTTTTGTATAAAAGAGGGAATTCATCGTGAGTTCTCTGCTCCTATTACTCCACAGCAAAATGGAGTAGTAGAGAGGAAAAACAGGGTTCTTCAAGAGATGGCAAGAGTCATGATACATGCCAAGGGTGTGGCCATGTATTTCTGGGGAGAAGCCATTAACACGGCTTGCCATGTGATAAATAGGGTGTATTTGAGGCCTGGGAGTAATGAGACTCCTTATGAAATTTGGCATGGTAAAAAGCCCACTGTCAAATACTTTCGTGTTTTTGGAAGCAAATGCTTTATTTTGAGAGATAGGGAAAATTTGGCTAAGTTTGATGCCAAGAGTGATGAAGGAATCTTCCTAGGTTACTCTAAGAATAGCAGGGCTTACCGTGTGTATAACTTACGTACACATACTGTCATGGAATCCATAAATGTTGTTGTGGATGAAGGGGTTGATAAGTCTCAAGTTGAGGGGGAGACTAGTCTGGAAGTAGGAGAAAATGACTTGGTTGTTGAAAGTCAAAATTCTGAGTCATCTTCTTCAACTTCTGAAGAGGGTCTTTCTTCAACTCCAGGTCCTACAAAAGAACCTTCCTCTAGAGTAAAGTTAAATCATCCCAAAGAGTTATTAATTGGTGATTTAAATGAAGGGATGAGACTTCGTAGGAAAGTCCTAAATCAGATGTCATTTGCATCTTATGTCTCAACTCTTGAACCTAAGAAGGTAGAAGAAGCACTTACTGATGAGTGTTGGACTAATGCCATGCATGAAGAATTAAATCAATTCATTAGGAATGATGTGTGGTATCTTGTTCCTAGACTTGAAAATTATAATGTTATTGGAACCAAATGGATTTTCAAGAATAAGTCAGATGAACATGGCACTGTAGTGAGAAATAAGGCTAGGTTGGTTGCACAAGGATATACTCAAGTTGAGGGTATTGATTTTGATGAAACATTTGCCCCTGTAGCTAGACTTGAATCTATAAGAATTTTACTTGCTGTAGCTTGCCACTTGGGTTTTAAATTGCATCAAATGGATGTAAAAAGTGCTTTTCTAAATGGGATTCTAAATGAAGAAGTATATGTTGAACAACCCAAGGGGTTTGTTGATCCAAAGTTCCCACATCATGTGTTTAGGCTTAAGAAAGCCTTGTATGGGTTAAAACAAGCTCCTAGAGCTTGGTATGAGAGACTTACTGCTTATCTCTTAGATCACAAGTTCACAAGAGGAGGAGTTGATAGAACCTTGTTCATTAGAAAAGATAAGAGCAGTTTCACTGTTGCTCAAATTTATGTGGATGATATTGTCTTTGGTTCTCCAATTGACTCTCTTGCTTTAAATTTTGCCAAAGCTATGCAACAAGAATTTGAGATGAGTATGGTTGGTGAGTTAAATTTCTTCCTAGGTCTTCAGATTTCTCAATCTACAGATGGGATTTTCATATCTCAATCTAAATATGCTAAAGACCTTGTGAAAAGATTTGGGTTGGACAGCAAGAAACACACTAGAACCCCTATGAGTACTACCTTGAAACTTGATTCTGATTTATCTGGAAAGAGTGTAGATAACACTCTTTATAGAAGCATGATAGGTAGTCTCTTGTATCTTACAGCTAGTAGGCCTGATATAGCCTTTAGTGTAGGTGTGTGTGCTAGGTTCCAAGCAAATCCTAGAGAATCTCACTTATCTGCCGTCAAACGTGTCATACGATATGTTAACGGTACTGTTGATCATGGTATATGGTTTTCTAGAGACACTTCTGCAATTCTAGCAGGCTATTCTGATGCCGACTGGGCTGGAAATGAAGATGATAGGAAGAGCACAACTGGAGGTTGTTTCTATGTTGGGAACAATCTTGTGGCATGGATGAGCAAGAAGCAAAACTCTATTTCCTTGTCCACAGCTGAAGCGGAGTATATAGCCGCTGGGAGTGGTTGCACTCAATTGCTTTGGATGAAGCAAATGTTGAGTGATTATGGGATTGAACAAGGAACTATTGTCTTGTATTGTGATAATACAAGTGCTATTAATATTTCCAAAAACCCTGTTCAGCACTCTCGAACCAAGCACATTGATATACGACATCATTTTATTCGAGAGTTGGTAGAAGATCATGTGATATCTCTTGAACACATCCCATCTGAAAATCAACTAGCTGACCTCTTTACCAAACCTTTAGATGCTCTTAGGTTTGAGTTTCTTAGGAAAGCTATTGGTGTTGGTCCTCTTCATTAAGAAGGACTTTGTAGCATGCTTTAGGGTGTTTCATGCATTTTTTTCTTTTCTTTAGCATGCTTACGTGTTTTTGTATTTTGTTTTTGTATTTGTTTTTCTTTCGTATTTTTTTTTGGTTTTTATATGTATTCTTGTCTTGACATGTGTCTACTATAGGATAAGTATAAGGTTGTGAAAATATATATCTTTTGGGTATATTTTGAGAACCTACAAACTTTTCAAAAATGATTTCTCAAATGTGATTTCAACAGTTTCTAATAATCTCACAATCATCATGCTAAACTCTATTTGTGGTTTGTATATCACATACACATCCAAATACAATTGAGGAAGCCTATTTTTTATTTTCGGTGTTGTGTGGATAGGCAATCCTGAGTTTACTCTTGTCTATCTTAAGTTGAAAAGACCCTAGCATTTGATCTTGTGTTTACAAAGAGATCTCTCCCTCTTGTTTAAAAAGAAAAAGTTATATGAAAAGAACTCTGGGATGAAATGTAAACCCCAGCAAAATTGAGTTCAAAAAGAGAGAAAATCACAAGGAGTATAACCATGGCATAAACTGTAAACTCAGATATTCTAAGGAACACTACTCTTTGTGCAAAAAGAATTGTAAGAAACAGGGGGAGAAAATTTCAAAATCTTGATGCTTAGGTCATGCAAGGGCTCTTTTCAATGTTTGGAGAGACTTGGGTAATATTGGATTTCTTGATAAATGGCCAACTCCTCTTCACCAAGTTCTCATATAGGCAAAACTTGTTGTATTTGGTTTTGCACATGCACACAAACACAATTGGAAATTTGGTTGAGTTGTTGTGTAATTATTTGGGAGTTTTGAAGTTAAATTTGATCAAATCTGATTTTTAGAGCAAAATGGTTCTCAAAATAGGTCAAAATTTGAGTTTTCAAGAGTTTATACTTGATTTATAGTTGTTGGTATGTCTTGCAAGTTTTTACGTATGTTTGAAGTGTTTTTGGTTGAAAAGAAATCAGTCTTCTTGCTGAAATCTGGAAATTTTTTCTGAACTTTTGATGAACGTTCGAACGGTCTATCGAACGTTAAGCAAACGTTGGGTCTTTCCTCCCCGTACTGCGAACGCGTGTCGAACGTTGGTTTTAAAAACAAATTTCTTGTTTAACGTTCGCCCCGTGTTCGCCGAACGTTCGAACGTTCAATTAAAAACCTGTTTTTTTTAAAAGGTCGCGTGCGACAAAACCTAGGGTTTTTATGTTCTTCAAGTTCGTCGTTCGAACGTCTGGCGATTTTAGGGCTTCCGATTTTCAGCGAGATTTCTCTTCGATTCGTGCTTTCCAATCGTGATCCAAGGTAAGGTTATTTGTTGTCGTTCATTCTTTTTAGTTTTCTCTCACTATTCATCTTCGTCTAGGGTTTTTCTAGGGTTTTTCAACTTACATCTTTGATTTCTTCGTGATTTATGGTTTATCGTTGTTCAAATCAGTTTTAAAAGGTTGTATTCATGTTTTGTTGTTGATTTCGAGTCCTTAATTAGCTTGGTTTGTTAAAGTTGATGATTTCGGTCAAAATCCCCAAATCTGGGTTCGATTCTTCAACGTTCGCCGAACGGTCGAACGTTGCTCGACTGTTCTCTGTTTTTCTGTGGTTTGATCAACCGTGTTTGTTCCATGCATTTTTTTTCTTAGCATGTAATTTCTTTAGTGCATCTTGTCTCCAGTTCTTGTCTAACATGTGCTTGTTTTATTTTTTTTCTTCTTGCTTCTATTCCTTCTTAGATGCCTAGGAAGAAATCACTGGGTACCAAAACTTCAAATAAGAAACCTAGGTATGATGAGTCCCTTTTTGTTGATAAAAGGGCTGCAAAAAATTTTGAGGAATTTTTTTGTGAGAGATCGGTTATTATAGAGAGAGAAGTGAAGTTTTCCACCCTTCCTGATGAGGTCTCAGATTGTTTTCAAGATAGGGGTTGGGATCCCATGTTTGGGAATTTTGTTCTTCCTTCTGTTGAGTTGGTTAGAGAGTTTTTCACCAACATCCATGATATTGATCTGGAAAATTCTGAATTCTCTACATTTCTTCGTGGCACTCCTTTTCGGGTTGGACCCTCGGTGATTGCCTCAGTGTTTGGGCTTCCTAGGGTTACGGATCCTCAGTTTCCTTATCCTCCCCCCACTCTGGATTTTCAAAATGAAGTGGTTGATACCTTGTTCCATAATGGTAGGGGGAATTGGGTGTATAGGGGTGGTGCTTTACAGGTAAAGTTTTTTACAGCCGAAACCATTGTTATCTTTCGTATCCAAAGCCATAACCTGTTTCCTGTTGCTCACAAGTCTTCTGTCCCGTTTGATAAATGCCTGTTTTTGTATGCCTTGAAAAAACATCATACCATTGATTTACCCTCTGTCATTTGCTCAAAAATCCTGGATGTTTTCTTTAACTCCAAGAAGACCTATGGTCTTCCTTACGGGTGCTTGATTGCCCGTTTGGTTTGTGCCTTGAATATTCCTTTTCCTTCTTTAGAGTTGTGTAAAGCTTCTAATCCTATTTCTGAATCAACTCTTAAGCAAAGCCGGGCTCATCTTTCTTCCACCCGGGCTCCTGCTCCTGATGATCCCCCTGAGGCTCAGCCTCCTTCTTCCTTGCATGAGGAAATTGTGTCTCTCCGAGAACAAAACTCCGAGATTCTTTCTTATTTGCAGAGGCATCATAAGGACGTGGTTCTTCGGTTTGAGCGCCTTGAGCTTAAGCAATCTTCGTTGCAAACTTCGTTTGGCACGCTCGAATCTGCTCTTGAAGGTTATTTTCGTCAAGAGGATGCGGAGGAAGAAGAGGATGATGAAGCTCCTGCTCCTGCTCCTGCGGCTCCGGGTTCGAGTGGAGGTGGTGGCAGTGGAGTGGATGATGGTGCTGGGCCATCACATTCTTAGTGTGCTCCCTTTGTTTTCCGGTGACAAAAAGGGGGAGTAGTGTCGTAGTCAAGTCTGTAATTTTTTTTTTGTGGTTGTATAAACTTGGAGTGGATGATGGTTGTATTTTCTGTGGAAGGTCATATGGTTATGTGTTGGTTATCATGAATTTATGTTGATGTATTTTGTGTTGAATATTATGGTTAATTGCTCATGAATGTCCAAATGTACATTGCTCAAAGAAACTGAATGAGAAATTTATTTTGTTTGTGAAAATTTTGAGCTCATTAAATTTCTTATTAGTTGTTCTATTATCCTTGCTTTTCACTTGGTAGTTTCAATTTTTGATGTTTCAGGTACAGGTGATTATTTTTGGGGTTAATAGATTTAGGGGGAGATCATGTCAATTTTTTTTTGTTTTTGTACTTGTTCAAATTGTTGCTTGGTGGTTCACAACAATTAGAATAAGCCTTGTTTGTTTTGTCACGGAATAGCCAAAGGGGGAGTTTGTAAGGTTTAAGTTATTGGCTTCAATTCCGTGTCAAAAAGGTCGTTTAATGTTGTCAATGTATTTGGGATAGGGTATAGGTTGTGTGGTTCAAACGGGGTCTTGAACGGAGTCATATTGGTAAAGATTCATCAAACGTTCGATGAACGTTCGCCGGTCGTTCGACCGTTGAGGGTCCACAGAGAATCCAGAGAGCAGCGTTCGCCTCTCGTTCTCTGAACGTTCGACCGTTGATGTCCACAGACAAACCCGAGAGCAGCGTTCGCCTCACGTTCGCCTCACGTTCGACCGTTGGTGTTCCACAGACAAACCCGAGAGCAGCGTTCGCCTCACGTTCGCTGAACGTTCGACCGTTGGTGTTCCACAGAGAATCCCGAGAGCAGCGTTCGCCTCACGTTCGCTGAACGTTCGACCGTTGGTGTTCCACAGAGAATCCAGAGAGCAGCGTTCGCCTCACGTTCGTTGAACGTTCGACCGTTTAGGTTCCACAGAGAAAACAGAGAGTAACGTTCGCTGAACGTTCGCTGGTCGTTCGAACGAGAAGAAGAAAAGTGAGTTGTTTTATCGAACGTTCGAGCCGCGTTCACTGAGCGTTCGAACGTTCGTTAACAAACTTCTTTTTTAGAAATCCGATCTTTTCTGATTTGTTTCCTTTTCGTTCCTTTCTTTCTCCTAACCTATTTAAGGAGTGTCTAGCCTATTGTGAGGGTTACCCAATACGTTTTTGAGAACCCTAAAACGTGTGCAAAAGAGAGAGACCTTCTTCCTCTTTTCTCTTCTTCTTTGAGCCATCAAAACCAGTCTTCTTCTTTTCTTTTCTACCTTGGAGTTCCGGGTTGAAGAGTTTGCTCGTGGGAGTTCCTACGGTTGCTGAGCGAGTTCGTTCGGCACTTCACTAAGGAGATATTCAGAGTTCTGAATCGTTGCAAGGATGCAAATCTGAAGAGTTCTTCAGATATTTACATTGTGAGTCAGAGTCATTGTTGGGTCGTCTGAACCACTATTGTAAGTCTTCTTCTTATAGTGATTTCCAGAGGTGGCACCTCGTAGCCCGGAGGGTTTTTCTCTTTGAGAGTTCTCTTAGAGTTTTCCCTTCGTCACCAAATTGCTTGTGTTGTCTCTTACTTATTTTGCAATTGTGTGTGATGAATTGATATGTGTTCAGACTTGTGCATGCCAATTAATTAAGAACTTGTTTTTAATTGATTGATTTTTTATTCCGCAATCGGTTTCACCTATTCACCCCCCTCTAGGTGTTTTAGAGTCTAAACTGTGTTTTTCAGCTTTGACATATTTTCACTAAGTAAAGGTTCAAATTCCTAAGACACCTTTATACATGCATAAGGTTTCCTATATTGGTGGTGTTTAAATCATTTTGAAAATGGTGGAGATTGTTGGTGTTTTTTTTTTTTTTTCAAAATGAAAGTTAATAGGTTTGACAACTTTTTACTGTTTTAACTGCTAATAACTATGTGGGCTGTTTTTGAGTTGTAAATTTGAACAGGCAGTTTTTTCCAAAACTGAAAAGACATGTCTTTTCATTCATTTTAAAACAAAAACAAACTGTTTTTTCCAGCACTTTTTATTCTTTTTGTTCCTATGTCTCTCTAAAACACCAATATAGCAAACCTACTCAAGAGATTTGGGAGTTCTTCATCGTTTTGTGCAAACGCTGTTGAACAAATCAGAATTAAATCTGGGCTCTATTGTATCCTTCTAACGAATTTGCAAATCCCTGTGCACACACAAGCTGGTGGGGGCAAATATCGTTTAAGGATAGCATCGTTTCGTTGTGCCTTAGGAGCATTTGTTCGTTTTTTAGTTTTTACTACAGTAGATTGAATGTTTTCAAAGTCAGGAACAACGACACATAGTTCTTTTCTAACAGTATGCATGTAGCAAAAGAATTAGCAAGTGATTGAGATTAATTAGGAGATAAAAGAAAAAAAATAAATGGTCAGACATCTTGGGGAATAGAAGTGGTTATACGTGTAAGGATATAAAAGCAAATAGAATGAAATGTAAAGGGCATTTTGAATAATGTAAGGTAGTTATATGAGTGTAAGTTAGTTACGGGGAGATGAAAGTGAATATAATAAAACGTGAGATGCAGTTTAGGTATCAAATGTCAACCAAAGGTGGGTTGGCTTTATATAATATTATAGATGAATTCTTGGCAGCCTCTTCGTCTCAGGTTGACAACAAGCTCTTGTTTTGGTGACAGCTAGCTCAATCAGGAGTTTATATTTTTTATTTTTTATTTTTGGTTTTTGGCTTGTCGTTTTTGTTTTGTTTTGGTTTTTTGTTCCCTCTTCTCTAAATCTCATGATTGGTGAAGATTGGTGAAGTTTACAATGTCAAGCAAACCTAAATTTCTTGAATGCCTACATAATTATGGCATGGGTTTTATTATACTTGCTAAAACATTAGAGGGCATTTGGTTTTAAATAAGGGATTAGATTGAGAAGCGAGACTTTTCAATTTCCTTTTTACTGTTTAATTGGCTATCTCTGCATATTCGCAACAGCTTACTCAATCATATGTAGTGGCTATCTCTGCATATTTGCCTCAATACGGAGAGTTCTTTGCCTGCAAATCCAACAAGCACCTTGGTTCTCCGCCTGTAGCTCGTTGCCAGAGACCTTACATTGTTCAAATAGTCGTCTCACAGTGGAGAAAGAACTTGAAAGATAAAGAGTTTTGAATGAATGGGGAGGAGAAGGAAGAAGGGCCTCACTGCCGCAAATAAGTTCCGACGCTGGCCACTCACCGGAATATCAAAAAAGAAGGTCGACCAAGTGGAGAAGGGGGGAGGGTTTGAACAATTTGTTTGATTTTGGGATGTAAGTGAAATGAAATAAGAGAGACCGGTTTAGTTTATTCAAGGGTAAACCGGTTTAGTTATTAAAGATTGGTTTACGGGGTTAAAGGGGACAAATTTGTCTTCTTTCACTCAAAGTGTAGAAGATGTTGACATGGAGGCCTAAATGGTCAAAAACTTTTTAAAAACGCTTTGCAATTGTCATATAGTAAAAGACGTAGATAAAAAAGTCTTTTTCAAAGAAAAATCAGACCATACAGTAATTTTCCCAAGAATGAATACATAATGCCTACAGAAGTAAAGATGTTTTGTGCCTATGGGTAGTTCTCACAGTATAATACTAGAGTTAGCTAGCTGTTAAACTGAAGTGGGTTCAATGTCAACACATTGAATATGATTTCTCTAACAAAGAGTCCTTTGTTGCTGAAACTTGACCCTCTCACATCTTGTGCTGTTACACAATGAAATCGCAATCCGGATATTTCTCTCTCTAGAGAGCCATGAAATCGCAATCCGGATACTTCTCTCTCTAGAGAGCCATGGCTTGTTTCCAGGACCAGTTAACAGATGACAAAAGTAAATGAATTTTATTTGTTTATTGGTTCCTTCTTTTGTGTATGCTGAATTCTTCTAATTATAATGTCGTCTTTAGCTCTTGTTGCTTGCTTATGGCCTTTTATTGAAATAACCTGCACAATTCTTGGCTGCGTGTAATTCATTTTGAGATTCAATTCTCGTGAACATTGCTGGGTTTTTGGATTTTATTTATCTGTCCCACATGCAAGTCTTGCTGATGAGGCTAAACTAACCTGTTTATTATGTTATATATTATTTTTTCTGGATTATCTTTTGTAGATGTTTCCTTGTTAGCCAGGCCATATCAGTTTAGTCTGACTTGGGTGCAGAAGATCGATAAAAATAGTAAGATTCCAAAAATAAAAACTAATCAAACCTTTATTAATTTTTTTAGATTAATGAAGTCCAGGAACCAATCTTCGTTAAACGCGTTTGGTATATGCTCCCAATGGTCGGTGATTTTTGCATTTAGTATTGCAACTATTGACAGTCAGTCTTCGTAAAACTTAATTAAAAAAAACGAGGCTTATTCTCTGACTTTCAAAACAAGCAAATTAAATGTGGTGTGTGTTAGACAGCGTGTCATAATCTTCTCTATCTCTGGACTACCAAAAAAAAAAAATCTTCTCTATCTCTGGTTTTTCGGTTGCTTGGATTCACATAGAGAAGAAAACATGCCTGTGAGTGAGGTGTTTCTGGGGGCATTCCTTCAGGTGGCCTTCGACAGGTTGGCCTCTCCAAATTTACTGAATTTTGCACTCCGATGGGGCATTGATGCCGACCTGAAAAGGATGAAGAAGGTAGTTTCAAAACTTCTGGCTGTGATTAAAGATGCAGAGGCTAAACAATTCAGAAACCAACTAGTGAGGATGTGGTTAGAAGAGCTTAAAGATGTTGTCTACGATGCCGAGGACGTCTTGGACCTGTTCGAAACTGAATCTCTACGTTGCAAACTGAATCAAACACACTCTCCATCCCATACTGATTACACTTCTCCTCCTCAGGTATTGATCGGATCATTTTACTTCCTCTATCACTTCAATCAAATTAATACTAAGATAAAATTCGAGTCTAATAAAACTCTTTTTTCCTCTTGAGGTATGGGATCGTATAACTTCCTCTATCACTTCAATTACGGATTCTTTTTCACTAAATAATGAGATCAAACACAAGATAAAGGAGATCACAGAGAGGTTAGAGGAGACTGCCAAAGAAAAGAATGATTTTGGATTGATAGAGGGGATACCAGGAAGTCCTATTGTGAAAATGGAACCAAGATTGCCAACAAGCTCCTTGGTTAATGAACCCCATGTCTATGGTAGAGGCACAGATGTTGAGGAGCTGATGCAACTGCTGCTATCAGAGGAACCCGATGACGACAATTTTGGTGTGATTCCTGTAGTCGGTCCAGGCGGAATTGGTAAAACCACATTTGTTCAACTTCTATACAACCACACAGCAGTGGAAAAGCATTTTGATCTGAGAGCATGGGTCTGTGTATCAGACGTATTTGACATGATTCAGATAACAAAAGGCATCATCGAGTCAGCAACTAACAAGCCTTGCGTTCTAAACGAGTTATCTGCAATTCATGACAAATTGAAGAAAACGTTGGAGGGAAAGAAATTTTTGCTCGTTCTGGATGATGTATGGACGGAGAAGTACGAGGATTGGATTGCTCTAAGTACTCCCTTAAGAGCCGGGGCTAAAGGGAGTAAGGTCATAATAACCACAAGAAGTGAGAAAGTTTCTTCAATTACCCGAACAGTTTCACCTCACCGTCTGGAGTTATTATCAGAGGAAGATTGTTTCTCATTGTTCAAGCGACATGCCTTCCGGAATCAAGACATGGATGCACACCCAGCTTTGGAAATAATCGGTAAAGAAATTGTAAGAAAATGCAAGGGCTTGCCCTTGGCTGCAAGGGCACTGGGAGGTGTCTTGCGTTCTAAGCAAGGGAAGGGTGACTGGGAGGATGTACTGAACAGCGAGATATGGAATTTACTTGATAAGGAAACTGAACTTGGTCCGGCTCTATGGTTGAGTTACTATCATCTACCTGAACATTTAAAGAGGTGCTTTGTTTACTGTGGGATATTCCCCAAGGACCATGGGTTTGATAAGGATGATTTAATCCGTTTATGGATGGCAGAAGGTTTTGTGGAGCAAAAGAAAAATAAAAGGATGGAGGATATAGGGGAGGGGTATTTTTGTGATCTAGTGTCGAGGTCATTCTTCCAACAATCCAGCAACTATAATTCAAGATTTTTACTGTATGACATGAGATCATTCTTCGAACAATCCAGTAACTACAATTCAAAATTTGTAATGCATGACCTAATAAACGATTTGGCTCGAGCTGCTTCACGAGAAACATCTTTTACAATGGATGATGAGGAGCAACAAGGGAAACAAATTTCTGAAAAGACTCGCCACTTGTCATATTGGGAGCACAGATGCCTCGCGAAGAAGAGATTTGAAGAATTTTATGAAGCAAATAAATTGCGGAGCTTCATACCCTTTACTTGCAGCGGGCAACACTTACCTATTCAGGTTCCACATGATTTGCTATCAAGACTAGTATGCTTACGTGTACTATGTTTGCGTCAATATGTTAACATTGTTGAGTTGCCAGAATCAATCGGTAATTTGGTACATCTGCGTTACTTGGATCTTTCTTATACCTCAATCAGAGGATTACCAGAATCGATAAATGCTCTTTATAATTTACAGACGTTGATTTTATGGGAATGTTGGAAGCTACAAGACATGCCTCGCAACATGGGAAACCTAATCAATCTTCGGTATCTTGACATCGATAGATGTGATGATCTACAAAAAATGCCACGAGGAATTGGTAGTTGAAGGAGCTTCAAATGTTGCCACTTTTCATTGTAGATGAAAATAATGGACCTGGAATAGAAGATTTGACAGAGTTGGAGCATCTCCGAGGGACGCTTAAGATTTTAGGATTGGAGAAGATCAAAGATCCCATTCACAAGAAGATTAACTTGAGGAATAAACAACACCTTCAGACGCTTGAGCTCGTATGGGATTACAGTGACCCAGAAGTTAATGAGTCACAAGTTAAAAGCGTTGCGCAGGTTGTACTTGATCGACTGCAGCCTCACGCCAATCTAAAAGGGCTTGCTATTGAAGGTTATTATGGAACAAGTTTCCCAAGTTGGCTGGAGGATCCTTCCTACTACTCCAATTTGGTGAAGCTACATCTTCTCCAATGTAAAAACTGTAAGTTTCTCCCTCCCCTTGGGCAGCTATCTTTCCTTGAAGAGCTATCTATATCTGGAATGCTAGAATGGGAGGAATGGATTGGAGTTGGACAAGTAGGTGAACAAGAATTCCTTCGCCTCCATAATCTCAAATTGAAGGACTGTGGAAAGCTTAAAGTAGTCTCTCATTGCTTCCCTGCACTGGTTAAATTAGAAATATATGATTGTGGAGAATTGACTACTTTTCCAAGGCGACTCCCAGTACTTAATCATCTACGTTTGGTTGGCTGTGGTTATGGATTGCTGCAAAATGTGGCTTCCATCGCCCCTCTTATGTCATTGAGTATTGGTGGAATTCCTAAGCTTACTTGTCTACCTCATGAAGAAGCTTTTCTACAATGCTTAACTACGCTTCAAAGATTAGAAATCCGTGGTTGTCATGACTTGACCTCCTTGTGGAGCTGCAACGAGGTCACAAGGGAAAGATTACAACACCAGCACCAAACTTCTCTTCAACATTTGGAAATAAGTTCTTGTCAGAAAATGGAGAAGCCCTTAGACATTCCGCACACCATGCTCAAAAGTATTTCGATCAAAAATTGCAAGAATCTAAAGTCTTTACCTGAGGAGTTTTTTATGGACAGATATCTTGAAGATTTGGAGATAATAGGTTGTTCTTCCTTGAATTCATTTTCAAGAAAAGATGCAGGTTGTTCAAGTTCGACCGCAACCATCAACATATCAAATCTTAAAAGGATTGACATCGGTTATTGTGACAATCTGGAGTCTCTACCTGAGAGCCTAATCAATCTCACATCTCTGGAGAAATTGAACGTATATGGATGCCATAGTCTTACGTCCTTCCCAAACAAAGGATTTCCCACTCCTACACTAAAAGAGATTGCTATACAAAATTGCCAAAGACTAATGTCCTTACCGGATCAAATTCATTGCCTCAGTTGCCTTGAAAGACTGGTAATCTCTAATTGCCCAAGTCTCTTGTCCTTTCCCGAAGAGGGTTTGCCCTCCAACAAGCTCAGATGCTTTGAAATCATAGCTTGCGAGGATCTCAAGTCCCTACCTAATCAGATGATTCTCCTCACGTCTCTTGAAGAATTAAGAATTGGTGATTGTCCAAATCTCTTGTCCATTCCTGATGGGGGTTTGCCCTCTGTCAACCTTAGACATCTTGAAATCAATAATTGCAAGAGTTTCGAGACCCTAGCAGATCAACTGAATAGTCTCACATCTCTCCGCAGCTTACATATCACAGATTGCCCTGGTCTCATGTCCTTTTCAGAAGGCAGTTTTCCATCTAACCTAGAATCACTCGCCATCTCAATTGATTGCAACACTTTCTTGCCCTTATCGACATGGGAATTTCACTTTTCTAGGCTCACATCTCTCAAAAAGCTTGAGATTTATGGATGTGAGGGTATAGAGTCCTTTCCTTATTGGTTGCTATCCAGCACTCTTACCTCTCTTAACATTTGGAAATTTCCCCATCTTAAAGCTCTACCCAAAGGGCTGCAGCACCTCACTTCTCTTGAAATCTTAAGAATCCATGATTGTCCTAAACTAGCCTCACTGTCAGACCAAGAACTGCCCACCACACTCCGTGAGTTGAGGATAAATCATTGTTCTCTGCTAAAACAACAGTTCAAGAATAATAAAAGAGAAGATTGGCCAATTTTAGCCAAGATTTCTGGCGTACATATTGATTCTAAGGTATCATCATTTATAGTGTTAATTTTTTTTTATGCACAATTCATTATTACCATTATCTATTTAACTTATTAGTGAATTCTCTTGGCAGCCTCTCTGTCTCGGTTGAGTTGTAGCCTGCTTCCACCATGCAACTACAGCTAGCTCAATCAGGTTTTTTTTTTTCCTTTCAGCTTTTGCTGACCACTGTCTACTAAACCTCACATAAATTTGCAGTTTGCAGCAGACAATTTTTATTTAAATTCCTACATCATTGGACATCTCTCCTTAAAAAATATCACACATATTTGCAAACCCTTATGTCGTCCTACATATTTTTTCTTTCTGAATTGAATTATGCAAAGACCATTCTTTACTTTCATTAAATTCATGGCATGTGCTTCTTGTATCTCTGTTAAATGAAACATTCAGAGGATTATTGGTTTTAAATATGAGATTACATTATGGTGCTGTTTTGTTGCTTGTAGTTCTTTTACACACACAAAACCACTTGCATACATGCAAATTCTATACTATCCTACTACATATATATACACTCTTTTAGTGCTCTTTAAAGCTTTTGATAAGGTTTTTGCAAATTGGAACAACTTAGATTCTGTATTCCTTGTGATGGCAACTAATTTGGGCACAACACTAGGTTTTGGTTTAGTTCACTATATCAAACGGAACCAAAGCCATCAGGTCCCCAATCTCGAGCGGAATGGGGCCATACATCAGACCCTACACAGAACTCGCACAGTGGCGGGAGCCTCGTGCACTGGGCTAGCTCTTTATATATATATATATATATATATATATATATATATATATATATATATATTTCAGTTTAATTCGGTTTGCTTTTCGATTTACATATGTTTAGGCTATTTTGGTTCATTTTTTGGTTTGATTCATTTTAAGAAAATGCTAAACCATAAACCAGATCAAACTAATTCAGTTCCATTTTTAAACTGTAACCAAACAAAATAGAAAACAAAAACTAAACCAAACCCTTTTTTTGGGTTTGGCTTGATCGGCTTTCTTTTCACACCCCTAAAAGAGACTTTGGCATAATCTATAACCCATAGTTGTGGCTTGATAGCTCTTAGGTTATCCTTATGATTCCTTTCAAATTATTGATCAAAAAGGATACTTATAAACTGATATAAATCTTAAGAGGAGTAAATTCCTGAAATTGGAATTTATACATGCAAAATGATTGGTTCATTCTTAAACATGAAATAATAGGCACAAACCACTGACCCAAAATGAGCTATGTATGCATAACAAGGAAAATTAAGGGAAGTCAAAAGCTAGCTTGGATAAGAGGAATAACTACAGGACATGAACAATTACTTGGATATCTCCTTATCATATTTAGTGGATGCTATATTTTTGAGCCTCTAGCTTTGATAGTAAAATACGGAATTCTCTATACAAATCCTTGACGGTATACTTATAGAAGTAATGATGGGATATGTTAGCCCAAAACCCAAAATAGATTGAACACATGTGGCAAGTCAATTTACTTTATATAATAAATTTATAATCGTAAATTAAAAAAGGTGGCTTTTTATTTGATACTTGAAGGCTCTTGTTTCCCGTAGGTCTTCAAAATCTATAACTAACAACCAAGTTACCTAGGCGTTTTCCTAGCCATGTCTTTATATGATGGGCTAAGGTTGAACCATCAAAGAGAAGCAAAACCCACAGCACTGTCGTACAAGTATATGCTAAGTGTAAATATTTCATACAAAGATATGTATTCTACAAGTAAACTCCTAGATTTTACGTATTTTGTCTAAAATCTATCATTTGAATTATAATATATAACAAGTCCATAACACAGTAACTCGCCCCAATATTGGCCTGATAAGACTAGGCGTGGGTTAGTATAGGCTAGACTCAGGATTCAGGACCAGTTTAGGGTTCCCATCCTATTGCCATCAATTATTGGACATGATGATTGAGGAGGCTTATACCATTTCAGAGCTTTTGCATGAATAAAGCTAAATACTTGTCTCCACAATTTTAAAGACCATGCAACCACTTTGGACTTGAGGCAGCTCATCCTAATATTCAATAAATGCAGCAACTGTGATACCTAGAAGAGACTTTGACATTATCTAGTGGCCCATGGCTGTGGCTCCACAAAGGTGGTCAACCATATTGTTTCCTTTAAAATTACTAAATAAAAAGATAATAAGTCAAATAAATTTAAAGATTACATATCTTGTAATACAAATGACACTAATTTACTGGTTTAGACACCCCAAATTATTAAAAGGAAACCATGCACTATCTGTTATTCCATAATGAAGAAAATATAATGCATAACACATACACTTAGGGTGTGTTTGTCATTGCTTCTGTGACCCTTAGAAATAATTCTTAGGCAGAAAATTTCTTCAAACTAATAAATAGGCATCTGGTAAACTCATGTGAAAAGTTTGGAATCGCTTAATCTTAATGCTAATTTTAGAGAAGCTATCAATTATCTGCTTCTCAAATCACATTTGCAGGAACAGTTTGAGTTTTAATGAAACTTAAAATTATTGTCTCATATAACCTCCTATTTTTAATACCCTCTCGCTCTCTCATTGAAATTGATTCTCTTTGGTTTTCTTTTTTTTTTTGGCTAGGTCACTGGTTATTGCCACAGTAAGACAGCAACAAAAAGTGTTGAAAACAAAAACAAAAACAAAACAAAAAATGACGAAAAGAAAAGGTTGAAGAGATGTATTGATGATAATCTCATGATAATTTACAACATCTTTCTGATATATCAACAAATTAATCAAGACGTTCACTTAATTCAGATTAAATCAAATTCCTTCACATTAACAAGAACATTGAACTACAAAGGTTATAGAAAATATAGAAATTATACAATTAAGGATAAACATTTAAATAGAATATAGGCATGGGTATTACGACCTCCTCACAAACATTCAAACCTAGATCTTCATGTCAACAAACAGATCAGAGGCCACTTTAAGTAGCGAAGAAATGAAAAATTATATTGAAGAGGATGAGAAGATCAGAATAATTAAAACAATACATTCAACTGGGCATCAACGTTTTATGAAGTGATCTTTATATCAGAACACATCATTTGGGGGAATTATTTCGGTTCCAGCAGGCTGCAAAGACAATCAAGTTCAAATCGGCAGCCAAAATCAACAAATAAACGGCCAACTGGACAGAAAGGGTGAATCTATGTGGATTCACAACAATCAAAGAACTATAGAAGAATGAGAAGAAAGCTGAACTAATATTACGCACCTGTGTAAGCTAAAATTTCCGTCCTGAAAACCCGATCTTCTGTTACACACTCAATTTGAAAAGAAAATGAAATTGAATTATATCCAGAATATTAGAGCATTCGAGGTGCTCTGCCTCCTGTTACAAACGAAGAGAACCTCTTCAAAACCGAGAGAACACGATACCAAAAAAAAACTCCCCCTCAATGTTTCCCAGAACTGATAAGGAAAACTAATAACAACAAAAGACCAAACTATCCTTAATACATTGACTTAATACCATGTAACCCATCACAAGCCATCAGCATAAGGCTCAATGTCCTCTTTTTCCACCTGAGCAAAACTCAATCAAAAATCTGTTTTGTGACTTCCGTCAAAGACGCCTCCTTTATTCTACAACCCCAAACTACGGTGGTAACAATTACCTCCCCATCTAAAACACCTTGTCCACAAGGTGTGGATAAGCAGCCTGGAGAGAATGGTAGTCTTCCCACACAGCGTCAGAGTCGGATTGCCCTTGACGCACTGTCAGAAGCTGAGTCACCGCTTGGTTGTTGCGTTTCACAACCCGCCGGTCAAGCACACGATCAGGTTCAGGAGCTAAAATGCCATGAATGTCCATAGGCGGAAGTGTAGGAAGAGAGGAGATGTGTTGTCCAAGCTTTTTCTTCAACTGGGAGACATGGAAAATTGTGTGAATGAGAGAATCTGAAGGTAGATCCAAGAGATAAGCCACCGATCCGATCCTTTTGAGCACTTGAAAGGGTCCATAGAACCTAGGTGAGAGCTTGAGGCTCTTGCGATGAGCAACAGAGAGTTGACGATACGGTTGGAGACGAAGGTAAACCCAGTCACCAACATCAAAATGCCGCTCTGCTTTTTTTAAATCATAGTACTTTTTCATTCGATTTTGTGCTTTGTGCAGATTATCACGGAGTATGGACCATACCTGAGTGCGAGTCCGCAAAAATTCTTCCACGGATGGCACATTTGAAGTCCCTGGTTCATACAAGAGGGCTGTCGGAGGTGCATATCCATAAACTGCCATGAAAGGTGACATCTTGGTAGAACTGTGGACATGAGTGTTGTAGGAATATTCAGCGGTAGGCAACCAAAGGACCCAATCCTTGGGTCTGTCTCCAGCAAAACAACGTAGATAGGTCTCCAGAACTTTGTTAATGGCTTCGGTCTGACCATCTGACTGAGGATGGTAGGCCGAGCTCATCGACAATTGAACCCCTTGAAGTTGGAACAATTCCTGCCAAAAATGGCTAGTGAAAATGGGGTCACGATCTGAAACAATAGACCTTGGTAACCCATGTAATCGGTAAATGTGAGTCATAAAGGCAGTGGCCACGGACTTAGCAGTATAGGGATGTTGTAGAGGTATAAAGTGGGCATATTTGGTGAATCTGTCGACGACAACCCACACAACATCTTGTCCAGAAGATTTAGGCATCCCTTCAATGAAATCCATGGAGATGTCACTCCATGGTTGCTGGGGAATGGGTAAGTTCTGTAATAAACCCCCTGCTTTGGCATTGTCGTATTTATTCCGCTGACATATATCACAATTTCTGATGAAAGCTTTGATGTCATGTTTAATACCAGGCCAGAAAAACTCAGCTCGTGCCCGATGAAGAGTTTTATCAAATCCAGGATGTCCAGCGAGGGGAGAACTATGCAAATAATGCAAAATTTGGTTTCTCAGGTTTGGATCTGCACCCACAAATATTCTGTTTTTATATAGTATCAAACCATCTCTGAATTTATACTTGGAAGTCAAATCTGTACCCTGTTGAAACTGTTGGAGAAGTTGTTGACTGTGAGGATCTTGTTGATAACTCTGTTTTATGTCTTGGATCCAATCCATATGTGGAAAAGAGATGACTGCTAGTGTACCTTCAGAACTGTCTAGGCCTTCAAACTATCTAGATAAGGCATCAGCAACTTTATTTTCAACTCCCTTCTTATACTCAACCCGAAAGTCATACCCTAGAAGCTTTGCCAACCATTTATGTTGAAGTGGAGTGCCAATCCTTTGCTCTAACAGATATTTCAAACTCTGGTGGTCAGTTTTAATGACAAAGGAATGACCTAACAAGTAGGGACGCCACTTTTGAACAGCTGTGACCAATGCGAACAATTCCTTTTCATAGGTAGACAGCAATAAGAACCTCCCCTTAAGAGCCTTGCTGAAGAAAGACAATGGCCTACCCCCTTGCATAAGCACTGCACCCACCCCCACACCTGAAGCATCACATTCTATAAGGAAGGGTTTAGCAAAATCCGGTAAAGCCAACACTGGAGGTTGCATAACAGCCTCCTTAAGATGTTGAAAAGCTGTTTTTCCATTGTCAGTCCAAATAAAAGAGTTCTTTTTTAGCATCTCTGTAAGAGGAGCAGCAATACACCCATAGCCTTTGATGAACCTCCGATAGTAACCCGTGAGACCAAGGAACCCTCGTAGACCCTTGAGGGTGCTAGGTAGAGGCCAATCCACCATGGCTTGGAGTTTGGAGTGGTCGGCCTTGACCCCTTCAGCTGAAATGAGATGCCCAAGATAATCTATTTCCCGACAACCAAATTTACATTTAGATTTCTTGGCAAACAAGGTTTGTTGTTTTAGGATGCCTAAAGTCACCCTTAAATGTGCCACATGTTCCTCCATAGACTTGCTATATACTAAGATGTCATCGAAAAACACTAGGATGAATTTCCGGAGAAAAGGCCTGAAAATATCATTCATCAAAGATTGGAAAGTAGATGGAGCATTGGTGAGGCCAAAGGGCATTACCAAAAATTCATAGTGTCCATCATGAGTCCGGAAAGCTGTCTTATGCACATCTACAGGACGGACCCTGATTTGGTGATAACCAGATCTTAAATCCAACTTAGAGAAATAGGTGGAACCATGAAGTTCATCAAGCAACTCTTCAACCACTGGTATAGGGAAACGGTCCTTCACTGTTACTTTGTTTAAGGCCCGATAGTCCACACACATACGCCAACTGCCATCAGCCTTCCTCACCAACAATACCGGACTGGAATAAGGACTTTGTGACTCTTGGATAACACCAGTTTGCAGCAAATCCCTCACAATCTTTTCAATCTCCTCCTTTTGAAAATAAGGATAACGGTAGGGTCTAATTGACACTGGTTTAGCATCTGGTACAAGAGGGATACTGTGGTCATGTGACCTTGGTGGTGGTAAGCCCTTGGGCTCAAAAAAAACTTCAGGAAAGTGAGCAAGTAGTGCTGCAATAGGAGCTGGTTCAGGTGTGGATGAACTTGGTACTGCTCCAACTGCCTCCACCAGTTGAAGTACTACCCCTTTCCTCTCATGCTTTGGTAGTTTAAGCTTCGTATCTTCATTCCACAGCTTAGTAAACTGTAGGCCATGTAATTCTATAGATTTTCCCTCACTTTCAAACTTCATGGAGAGGTCTCTAAAATTCCACATGATGTTGCCAAAATTATGGAGCCATTGCACTCCCAAAACCATATCACATCCAGCAAGTATCAGAATAAAAGCATTTATAGAAAACATATTACCTTGTATATGAATAGGTATATTTGTGCAACCTCCCGAGCTGTTAAGGACATCACCATTAGCAATTTTAACCTGTATTTTAGTGCTATTATCACTGACCAACTGCGCCCTTTGCACAATAGAAGGATCCACAAAGTTGTGTGTACTCCCACTATCCACAAGGATTACTACCTTGTGGTTATTGATGTGTCCCACTAGCCTCATAGTATTAATGTGTACAACTCCTTGTATAGCGTGTAAGGATATTTCAGGTTGAATTTCTTCCTCATCACATGTTGCTGGAGCTTCTTCTAACTGACCTTGTTCTGTTTCACCATTGCAGGTAACAATGTCTTCAATAAGAAACAACTTTGGTGAGGTACAACGGTGGTTTGGGTTCCACTTGGAGTCACAGTAATAACATAACCCCCTTCTTCGGCGCTCCTCCATTTGCTGGTGGCTGATCTTTTGCACTGGCACAATAGCTCGTGACCCTTCCTTGGGGTTTCTATTAGAGTTTACTGATGTAGTGGGACTAACTGAAATTGTAGAAGGCTTAACAAAGCCCCCTGTTGTATAAGATCTCCCATAACCAGCAGCAGTAGATATAGGTATAGAACTGAATTTAGTAGTCTTCTTTATACTACTAGATAAGGCTTCTTGGGTCTTGGCTAACCCATAAGCTTCAGTGATAGTCTTAGGATTGAACATTCGCACCGACAAGCGAATTTCATCCTTAAGCCCACTAAGGAAGCAACTCAACTTATGTGACTCCGTTAGATCCCGTATTCTATTGGCACACAATTCAAATTTGCCTTTGTAGTCATCCACAGTAGTCTCCTGTTGTAATTTGGTTAAATTCTCCATTGGATCGTCATAAGAAGATGGTCCAAAACGAACCAAAAGAGCCTTGGTCAAGGCATCCCAACTAGTGAGGCCACCTGAAGCTTCCAATTCTTGAAACCAAATTAGTGCCTGGTCCTCCATGTGAAATGATGCTAACATAATTCGTTGCTGATGACTAGATCTATAGAAATTGAAGAATTGGTTGGCCTTGTAAATCCATCCCTGTGGATCCTCACCCCCAAACTTAGGAAAATCCAAACGTAATGGACGATATTGAAATTCTTCCCCTGCTAAGGTGTCTCCATGATGCCCTGATTGCCGAGGATGGCTAGAACCACTAGATCCACCCGATCCTAGTAATTCCACCTTCTGAATGAGTAGATCAAGGCTAGAATTTATACCTGAACACTGTTGTTGAAGATCTCCCATCTGATGGCCCAGATCTCCAATTGCAGATTTATGAGAATCCTGGACTTTCTTCAATGTTTGAAGCATCTCTGCCATCTCCTTCATTCTAGTTCCTTCTGCCATCTTCAAGGATCACAGCTTTGATACCAAACTGTTACACACTCAATTTGAAAAGAAAATGAAATTGAATTATATCCAGAATATTAGAGCATTCGAGGTGCTCTGCCTCCTGTTACAAACGAAGAGAACCTCTTCAAAACCGAGAGAACACGATACCAAAAAAAAACTCCCCCTCAATGTTTCCCAGAACTGATAAGGAAAACTAATAACAACAAAAGACCAAACTATCCTTAATACATTGACTTAATACCATGTAACCCATCACAAGCCATCAGCATAAGGCTCAATGTCCTCTTTTTCCACCTGAGCAAAACTCAATCAAAAATCTGTTTTGTGACTTCCGTCAAAGACGCCTCCTTTATTCTGCAACCCCAAACTACGGTGGTAACATCTTCCGTCCGGAAATGCTAGATGAATGCCAATTTTCTTTGTCCTCATGCCCCTTTTTCCTCATGAAAACCGGCCATATCTCCTCTGCTAGGAGATATGTCTAGGTAGACTAGGTTATACCAAAAAAAACAAAAAAATAGACCCCTGTCCAGGTCCTAAGAGTCATTTTGAACCCTCAAATGAGTGTGAGCCGCAGCCACCTTTGGCCATTTTTTTTTTTTTTATTGTTACCAAAAAAAAGGTTTTTGACTCTTTTGAGATATGACTAGGCACAGAGGGAACAGTTTTACCTTCAAATAAATGGGTGCACATACAATATTACACGTATGAAGAGAGAGAGAGAGAGAGGTATCCAACGGAACAGTTTTACAACTGATTATTAAATTTAAAAAAAAAACTGAGACAATTTTGACCATTGTATCTTTTTATTAATGAATCTTCAATGGTGTGTAAGGGCTGTTTTGAAAATGGAACATTTTTTGGCACGATTCCCAAAGGACCTATTCTCGTTATATATAGCATAGATTTCAAGATAAAGAATTCGAACAAAAGAAACACTTCTTGATCTTCACACCATATGATGTCAAGAAGCTTTTATGGTCCCTTGTTCACTGTTGTGGTCAGAAAAACCAACAATACATGGGAGTTCTCATGGCAAGAATATAAAATAATTATACTTAATCTCTAGTTTGTCACTTACGCACATGGACCCTGAGATTTAGAAAATGGTAAAAACCTCCATGGGCATTTGTGTAAATGATCACAAAGCCTCGTTTAATTAGTTCAAGAATATTGAAAAGACCAAAACAACCCTTGAGAGTAAATATTTATAAAAGCATATTGGCCCCAAAAAATATCAAATTAAGAATTCAAGAGTTCAAAAAACTTAACAAGTCCTAACAACAAAATTCCAAATTTCTCCTTTGAATATTCTCCAAAAAGTTTCCTTATAAATCTATAAATAAGGGTTATTTTGTCATTTAGTATATTAAGTAAAGTATTTTGTTCAAACTTAAAGGATATTTTAGGTATAAAATCTTTGAATGGGGGCTTTGTGATCATTTTTGCATATGTCAAGGGAGGTTTTTGACATTTTTCAAACTTCAGGTCTATGTGCATAAGTGACAAACCTTAAAGACTCCAAGTATAATTATCCCAACAGAAAATAATACTTCTCACATTCATCGCTTGGCCTGAGCAAGACCTTATTTTCGAGAAATCTAATGTGGAAAATGTTGGTATCTCTACTTCTATATAATACTTGTCATCAATGGACATGTTCTCTCACCATGGGATTTGGACAATAAATTGAGCTAGTGAGAAGAAATGGCAGTCTATCACATTCTTGGCACGGCCTTGGCTGTAATGCCCCTAAATTTTTTTTTTATGCAGCCATAATATTAAAATGCAATAAAATGGCATTTTTAATGGAAAATAAATTTTTTAAAAGGGTTAAAATTTATGATGGGAATGTGATATATATGTTGAGATATGTTTGTGCAATAATTTTATAGTGGGAAAACAATTGATAAAGAGAAAGGAAGTGGAGCTCATTCAAATAACATGTTATAATGCATTATGCATGAAAAGGTAAGGAAATAATGTTATTTTTATTTTAATGTGAAAATATTATTATAAGTTGTATTTATGTGTAGGTATGTTTATATATGAATTTTATTTTAATGTGATGAGAGATGAGAATAAAACACAAGAATAAGTGAAAATATGGGTTTCGGTGGTGTGACACTACACCATATCATGTTAAAGCATATAAGGGAAGTCGGATGGTCATTTTGTGAGCATAAGAAATCTAAGGAAGAGGGGAGCACGTCCAGGCCAAGAGGAGAGGAGAAAAAGAGGGAGAACAGAGGAGGAGGAAGGAGGAAAATCAAGGGGAAAAGCCAAGAAAAATTGGGGAAACTTCATCGGTATGGAAATCTTACTAGTTTCTTTTATTTTTATGTACATGAGATGGGGGAAGACGTCTGGTACAGCATGTATTCTGGCCTCCTTCTCATGTTTAAGCTTGTATTTGATGTGGGTTTGTGTTTATTGATGTCAAATTAAAGAAAAGGGTAGAAGAAAGGGCGTTATGTGATGCTTATGTATTGTTTACGTGATTAGATTTGATTAGGGTTTAAATCAGATTATTTCAGAAGTAAAATTATATAATTTTAGGGTTTTTATGATTCCAAAATACCTGATAAATTATGTGATTCAATTATTTGTGAAGTTATTATCAAAATTTCAAAGATACCATTATCGGGTTTAGTTGCAGTAAAGAGTGTGTGTTGTTTATGTGTTTTATTTTAGTAGGACTTGGCACTACTTGCTAGGAAGGGAAAATTATTTAATTTCAGAGTTTATTTGTTTGGGAATTAAGTAATGAAATTCCAAAGATACCATTTGACGGGTTCGGATGCGATAAAGTGTATTGTTGTACTTTTATTAGTAATTGCATAGGATCTGAAATATAAATTTTCGGAGTGATTTATCTTGTTTATTTGATAAATTTATATTGGTTTTTAGGTGATTGAATTATGTTCTAAACACTTGAAAAGGAAGTGGAATCTATTCACTATTACAATGGCTATAGGGTTTGGAATAAGAAGAAATTTCCTATTCTTGATAATTCGATGTTTTAATTAATTTTTATGTAAATATAAGATTAAAATAAACTTCTTGAATGGAATAGAAATTAAGGTTTTGAAATCCAAATCCACCTCGAAAATGGAGGAATTGGTTACTTGATTGTTTGAATGACTTGTTAAATTCTATGCTTAAAATATGAGTCTTTTTGCTCATTCTTTATTTAATTTTTGGCGATGACCAGATTATGTGAGAAATTTGCATAACTTAATATTGCAAGGAATGGTGGGTGGATACATGTTAGTATATATTGTCTTCAATTCAACTTAAGGAATGTATTGGATTGCATAAATAGAATTTGTATTTTATTTATTGGTATGCATCACCTAAAGTAGTGGCTCATGGGTGACCCATAGGGACATGGCACTAGTCTAGTGGCCAGGATGTGGTCTCCTGGTTGATCCCCATGTTGCCTCTGGTTTGTGCCCAGAAACGATAAAATAGTGGGGAAGTGAAAAAGGTACCCCTAGGTTGAAACACCTTAAACCCTATGGATGGCCACACAGGGATATTTACTCTTAGTTATGTTTATCGTTGAACCTTTTAGTATAACCCAGCTGGTCCCAAATTATTGGAAAATAAATAGGCTATGGTTTTTTTAGCCAACCCCTGGGTTAGGGGAAAAGCGGGCAGTGGTGGGGTCTAGCCTTAATTTGGACCATTCCACGGTGTGTTTGAGCATTGTAATTCTATGGATTTGAGGGAATAGACCATGAGTTACTATTTCAGAGAAACAAATAGTATTATTATTTGGATTAGGTATCATGCATTAGTAGAAATGGTTTGACTCATAATTATATGACTTAAAAGATTAATAAAACAGAAAACAAAATACTATACTGTAAGGAAACATCTTACTAATTCAATTCTCATAATATGTGATGGCTTTTCTATTGTCCATGAAATTGTCTAGTATTTTATTCTCATCGTATACTTAAGTTATCATTGCTGGTAGATTTTCATACTGGGCTATTTTGCTCATTAAGAGTTTTAATTACAAGTCAGGCGATGGGGAGAGAGCGAAAGGAAAAGAGAAGACACAACTTTATTAGTGATAGAGATAGAGACTTTTGTTTCATTTTGGACATGTGTATATGAGTTTTTATCACGTTGACTCAATTTATGTATTTCATATTAGGTGTTAGGTGTGTTGCTTTAACCTAATCGCACAACCGTAAATTTTAGATTCCACTGTGTATATTGTTGCGTGTTATTTAATGATCTATTAGGTTATTAATCAGGGATTTCAATCTCTCTATTTTGGGCAAACCATTTAGAGAGACTGATGACTCTCGTACCTCTAATCCTTGATAAGAAGGGTCAGGGATGTGACATTGGCAATCCTACTCATTACCGAAATTTCATGCTCCAACAATGAAATCATCTCTCAGGATTGCGTGGAGTACATTGTAGCTCTTTTACAACAGTGCAAATTATACTTTGTAATTCTGCCGTATAGAACCCTCCACCAATGGAGTGTTGCAGCGTTGTTCAAAAGGCCGACATTCTTTGTGTTTGCAATCACGTCCCTTAGGGAGCGTTTGGTTTTTCTTATAGATTCCTGTGACAAACCTCTTCCTCATGGATCCAAATGCAGGAGTAAGAATTGAATCCATTTTTAATCATGTTTTTGGCATTGTGCTCAATTATATAACTTTGTAAATAGGCATGCTAATCATGCTGGGCTGGCACGCATGGGCACGTTTAGCTCGTGTTTGGCGGGCCGTAGGCCAGGCATGGCACGGCCCACCTAAGAGACGAGCCATGCCATGCCTGGACCATATACCAATACTCCAAGCATAGCATGGTCCGTGGCACTCGGGCTAGCAGGTCGCCCACAGGTAGCATAATATATTTATTAAAAAATTTCAGAAAAATCGAAAAAAGAAAATATATAAATTAATAACATAAAAAAAATTCTGAAAAAATATATTAATTATTCACAAAAATTTCTTATATATATTGGGATACAATTTTCTCCAAAAAAAAATTTTAAATAAAGCATTTCTATTACTAAAAATTGTAATTTTGCATTTCTACAAGTACAATTTTGCAAATGCAACAATACTTATATAGTTACACAAATAATACTACATCACTATAGTATGAGCACATACCAATTAGGTTGGCACCCACTCATCTATCTTTCATTTGCAATTTCAAAAAAAAATGAGAAGGAAAGTTTCTAAACTTAAACTTTTAGTTTGATTACAAAAAATAAAATGAAACTTCAACTAATCTTCAAGATTCAAATCATCAAATTTTCCAGTAAGCTAATCATCAATCCTACTTGGGATCGTCCAGGACCATCATCTTTGTAGGATGATTTAAACTCGAGCAGTCCCAAGTTTGGATTGCCAGAGTTGGAATGGACGGGCGGTACCATTTCGGCTCAAGCATTCTCAAGTTGGGATCACCCCAGTTCTTGCCAACAACAAGAGTTATCAGCGTTGGCTTTGTTGGAACCCTTGATGGAAGATAGGTCAGAGCAAGCTTAGACGGCTTTAAGGGATGATCGCAGTTGCACAAAGAGGGGGAGAGAGATAAAGAGGGAGGGCAACGTTGGCAGTAGCAGTAGGACACACCAGCTTGGCAACGTTGTCGTTATCAATATTGTGATATTTGGAAGTTGTAGTTGTTGATTATCAAAATCTGGGAGATGAGAAGGGAGTGTGCAGGATTAACGGTGCTGGAGAGAAGGGAGGTGCAAATGCAGGTATGGTGAGCAACAACATTCAAGATGTACGAGACAATGAGATGTTGAGACTTGAGAGAGACAGAGAGAGATAGAGAGAAAGAGATGCAAGTAAGTTTTGCAGGAAGATAAGATGTTGAGAGAAAAATAAAGGTGCAGATTAGTTTTGCAGGAAGATAAGAAGTTGAGAGAGAGAGGTTGGGTGCACCATGCATCCTTATTGAGAGGTTGGAATTGGATGCATCATACATCCTTAATTCCTTAGAGAGAGAGAGAGAGAGAGAGAGAGAGAGAGAGAGGGGTTGGATGCATCATGGATCCTTATAGAGCGAGAGTGGTTGGATGTATCATACATCTTTATATTAATTAATCTCAAGGTTTTCTCAAAATTTGTGTGAAACACTACAAATTTCTATTGTGCAAGATTGCAAAGGTCTCTTTCAAACTTTTTATATACTGGACTGGACTGGACTAGCTTGTACTAGTTGGGACCGGTCGATACCAGTTTGTACTGGTTGGTCTGGACCGATACCGGCTGGTCCAAACCTAAAACCCTTTTTTTTTTTCCTTTTTTGGATCGCCTAAGGCCAACCGGTGTGTTCCCCGCTCCTAGTACTGACAACCATCCTTTAGAAATATAAGGGACAAAAGGGATGTAGGTTGCTATGCAGTTTTCATGTGACTTGCCCGGATCCACTAGCCTACTTTTATAGGTTTATTTTTTTTTAAAACAATAGAGATATGGGGCAGGGCAAGTCTGATATGAATCGATTTCTTCTCTAACATACTCTCTCTAACAATCCATATAACATAGCCTTATCTGCTGCCACGCGTCCAGGATGAATCTCAACGTTAAATGCTGTTAACGCCGGCTGCCTTCCTATTAAAAAAATATTTTTTTTCAAAACCCTCTCCTTTTCCTTCTGAAGGTAGAAAGCCAAAACCCCCTTCTCTGCATCAACAATGAACCGCATCTTCTCTGAATCCTCTCTCCATCCTCTCCTGCTGGCGTATTTTAATAAAAATAAAAAAATTAAATAAAGGAACGTTTGAGTTGTTGAAACGTTGCCTTCTTATTGTGTTTTGTTGGTGTGTGTGTAAATATTTCCTAACGTCTTTATTAGAGGTGGCAATGGGTTGGGTTCGGTTGGATTTGGGCAGGTTATAAACAGGTTTAGATTTAAATGGGTTGGGTCGGGTTCCATGATTTCCTAATGGGTTGGGAAATCATGGAACCGAACCCAACCTGCAAATAAATGAGTTGAACCTGACCCAATCCATTTAATTTTAATTTAATTTTTAAAAAAACTTTTTAATATCAATTATAGAAGAATTAGAAATCATGGAGACATGGACTATTGTTTTTATAGGTGATGTTAATAATCAATAGTATAGGTGATATTAACACTATTACTAAAACTAATCATGCATTAGCCATTTTTTTTCCATAATAATATGCCTAATAGAAAGTCCAAAAGAATAAAAAAATCAATTAATAACTACTAAGGAACATTTAAAATTAAAAAAAAAAAGCTAGTGACAAGATAACAATTAAATCTCTAAAGAACATTAAAATAAACTATACATTAAGTCACTAATAATGGCTCTAAGATCCGTAAGTCATATGCAAAATACAACTACAAATTGTCAAATTCCATTTCTCAAAAATAAAATATTAAAATATGTTAGTAATGTCCCAAATTCTATATAAAAATCAAATGTCTTATAAACTAAAAGGAAAATATAAATCCTCAACACAAAAACAATGGTATTTTATCGGGCACCCAACAGGTTGACAGGTTCTGTTTGGGTTGACCCTTTTTTGGACAGGTTGGGAAAACCTCAACCCAAACCCAACTCAACTAGTAAATAGGTCAACCCGAACCCGTTTATTATGGGTTGGGTTCGTGCGGGTTGATGGGTCAATTCAAAAATTGCTGGCTCTAATCTTTAAGTCGAATTGTTTTTCCCACCGAGTATCTACAACTCTTTAATAAACACCCTATTTTGGTTTTAGAAAAATATATTCTCTTGCAACTCACTCTCACCATTATATTTTTTAGAAACCCTAAAATATAACTTTTTCATCTACACAATTTACTAATTTCATAATTTTATTTGGGCCCTGAAAGGTGTTCGTTGTATGCTTTGTCTTCTCTGTCAGTTTGGCTAGCCTGTTGTATCCTGCGGGTGTTGTGCTGCTGTATCTACTGCACCGGGTATTCACCGCAGAGGCGCGAAATGTTTTAAAGAGAGCAACGACATTCTTCATGCCTCAACCCTGTCGTATTGTTTCTAATTTCTGGTCAGTCAAGTTTACCTTATTGGAGCGATTTTATCTACAAGATTTTCTACTATTATTCCAAATATTTTAAGACAATTCTGATAATTCATGGAGAATCATACAACTGCTATCCCTAGACCTACTAATATGAACAAACCTTTTAGATTTAATGGGGGCTCACTTCAAATGATGGAAACAAAAAATACTTTTCTATCTTACCATAATGAAAGTGACCAATGTTCTAACTAAAAAAGACACTAAGAAACCTGAACAACCTGATTTAGATCAACCATAAAGTTTACCATAGACTAAAAAATGGGATAATGATGATTACATGTGAAAAAATTATATCCTAAATTGCCTCACTGATGATCTATATGATTATTGCAGTCAAAACCTAAGTTCGACCAAGGACCTTTGGGAAGCCCTAAAGAAAAAATATGACATGGAAGAAGCCAGAATTAAAAAGTATGTTGTTAGGGGATACTTTAAACTCCAGATGGTGGATGAAAAATCAGTAGTATCCCAAACAGATGACCTTCAAATTATTACTAATGATATTATTTGTGAAGGGATAAAGATTGATGAGCAATTTCAAGTTGCCGCCGCTATTGACAAACACCCACTTACCTGGAAAGAATTTGAAATTTCTCTTTTGCTCATGAAAAAAGAATTTTCCTAGGAAACTTTTATCATCCGATTGAGAATTGAAGAGGAGGATAAGAAGCAAGACAAAAGAGATGAACTATGTCGTAAAATGATATATCTTTGAAAGGCTAAGAGTATAATTTCAATCAAACTGCATAGTGAATAATTTCAATCATATCACACAATACACCATAATAATGACATCATAGGACTCATGAAATGATGTATCTTTGAAAGGCTAAGAGTCCCATCCTCAATTTCCACCTCACAGCTTACATGTCGGTAGAGATACACAAACCATGACAAGGCGGAGCATCCAACCAGATATAATATTGGGTTGAAAAGTACAAGCCAATCAAATTGCAACAATATAAACAAAGAGAAAGATCTCACCGAGATACACGGTGGAGGATTGCTGCAACAGAACCTGATATGGAAGGCCTAACCAAGATACATGGTGGAAGCATATATGGAAAATGGGTTTAACCTAGCAAAGAATATTTGTAAGATCCCGAATTTTGGTTAATATTAATATCGAGAATTAATAAAAGAATTTTTTAAAAATTAAAGTTAATTTTGAAATTTCAGATAACTGAGGAACAAGGGCAGATTCGGAATTTCTGGAAATAAAGGAGCAATTTATATTTTAAGGTATGTGCTGGTTATATCTTAAAGGGAATAGATAATTAAAATTATGAAAATTTATTTAGATTGGTTTGGATGTTAGTTTATTATTGTTGGAGCGGCAAAGTATTTAATCAAGAGTCAAGAAGTGTTGGTGTAGAGTGGCTAGCATGAGTGAGCACTCGGCAAAGCAAGATTCGTTTGAGCGCCAATTGAGTCTATAAATAGACTGAGTAATTCAAGCGGTGGTTCGTTTGTTTGATCGGAGAAGAGTTGGAGAGCTTAGCAGTGGAAGTTGTCTGAGTTTAGAAGATTGGTGGAGTGATAAGGTTGGGAGATCATCGGAGGAAATTCCTCATTGATCAGAGGTGTTCAGCAATTGCAGTCGTGAGGTGCGACCAGGTCTGTTGCTGGTATCATTGCTGGTAGAGCTTGCTGATTACTATAGGGGAGAGGATTACGGTGATATATCTAGAGCTGTAAGTTTGGCCCGGACCGCCTGAAGCCCGCCCAACCTAGCCCGAATAACAACCCGATTTAAGAAATAAGTTTGAGTTTGGGTTTGGGCCGGGCTCAATCTTGAGCCCGAAGTTGAGCTCGGGCTGGGCTCGGGTTCTCAAGGTACAACCCGAAAAAACCCTAATAACCCGAAATATATATACCACTAAAACCCCCTCCTGCAAACTTCCATACGATTGTCTCCTGCAAACCTAAAAGTTTCTTGTCTTCTCCCATATCTCTACCACGGAAGTTGGAATTGCTCGCCCCTCTCACTGACTCACTGTCCCTCTCTTCTATTATCAATACCTCCCATCTCAAAGACAACCTAGCTAGAGAAACCCCCACAAAGGAGCTTGATCGGCAGGAGCTAGTAATACAGTTGTTGTCGGCGTCGCCATCAATATAGCGGGATACAGTTCCGGCAGCAAGGGATTTGTTATTGCTCAAAAGTCACAAGGGATTTGTGATTGCTATTTTTGTCAAATCGGGCATCTCTTTTTAAATCGAGCATCTCATCTTTCCCCATTTGTTCACTGTTTTCAGGTAATATTTAATTCCTCTCTTTTCTAGTACTCGATTTGGATGAGATCCATTAATGTGTGCTTCGGAGGGTTTGTTTCCATATAATCTAAAACTATTTACCCCTTTTTGACTACAAAGTTAGTTCAAATATTTCAATCCCCAGTCTTTTACTGCTTGATGCAAAATTTCATTAAAATTTAATTTCTGATAAGGTAGCAAAACAGAAAATCTTGTTACTTTAGTAGTATTTTATTTTATGTTATTTTTAACATCAATATATATCCTCTAAAATCTTGATTTATTGTTCTTGTTTGATCATATGCAAATGAGTTATGTGTTTCTTACGTAATTTCGTGGTTCTAATATTTGAAACGTAGATTCTAAAGTAATTGGAAAAGAGAGGAAACATGAATATTAAGTCTATTTAAAATTACAAAAGTTGATTGATTTTGTAAAATGTATTATTTTTAGATTAAGGTTTAAATACTTAAACAATGTGAAAATGCAATGAAACTAATTCTGGAATTTCAAATGGGGTAGGTCCTGTATGCAACATTGCAATTTTTGTGAAACAGTGATTGAGTGGGAAATGTAGGGATGCGTTGCTAATCAAGTAATCATTTTCTATCTATTGTTTCTTTGAGAGTAGAGGATGCCTTGTTAGGATTAATTCTGCTACTGTATTTGTTGTATTGCTGTTAATTCCATGTGTTATAATGGATGGTTGCATCAGATTGGAAGACATGTGAAACTCATAAATATCTTAATGAATATTTTGTTCTAAGGCTCTTTACACACATCAAAAGTTTGGTGGACTTATAGACATCATTTTTTAACCTAATACACAAACAAATCAATGTATGCCAATAAACTTTATTATATATATTGAAATATTGTAATCTTATATATGTGAATGTATCATTGTATCAAGTAGAAAAAAAAGTTTGGGTTGGCCCGAACCCAACCCGAACTTAAGAAATAATTTTAGGGTTGGGTTTGGGCTCAAAGAGTTTGGGTTAGGGCGGGTCGAGGAGAGTTTGGGTTCACCAATTTTAATTAGGGTTGAACCCGAACTCATTGAAACCCAGCCCAGCCCGCCCTACTTACAGCTCTAGATATATCCATAAAGATAGTCTAAATTTATTGGACTACAGAGAGTCTAAATTTATTGGACTACTCACATGGAATAAGCACGTACATTTTTGCTTGCTTTCGAGCAATTCTCTGTTTATTGTGATTAGCAAACAGTTCTTTGAGCATGAACAAGCATTTGGCAACCGTCTTGCACGGATGAGTGGGGGTGCCTAACACCTTCCTCTTCTCATAACTAATTCCCCTTATCTAATCTCTGGATTTTTCTTTGAATTAGAGCTACTCTGGCTCTATTTGGCATTTTCATGATCCTTTTGGTGTCCATTCACACCTTAACTTGAATGGTGGCGACTCTTCATTTTTGTTAAACCCGTATGATGATTCGGAGATCATCAAGGTGATTTCCCATGTCTCACAGGTAGTCTTGAGTTACCAGGAGATCTGATAGAGCTGAAATTTGGGGAGTTTGATGTGATCCTAGGCATTGATTGGCTGTTTAGACATCATGTGAGTATAGACTGCCATCGGGGTACAGTCATGGTTAGTCAACTGGGTCAACCATTGCACTGTTTCCGTTGTGAGGGGTTGAGGACACGGATCAGTTTGGTTGCTTCCATCGAGGTTGAGGAGGCAGTGACTGAGGCACTTCGTCTATCTAGTGTGCCAGTTGTAGGGGAGTTTGCCGATGTTTTCCTTGATGATTTGTCGGGTTTACCACCACCTCGAGAGGTCGACTTTAGTATCCGACTTCTACCTGGCACAGCACCTGTTTCTAAACCTCCCTACAGGATGTCACAACCTGAGTATCAGGAAATGAAGAAATAACTTAATGAGTTGTCAGAGAAGGGTTTTATTAGACCCAGTGTGTCACCATGGGGTGCACCAGTTCTGTTTGTCCAAAAGAAGGACGGGTCGATGCGAATGTGCATAGACTACATGCAATTGAACCAAGTCACAATTAAGAACAAATATCCACTACCACGGATTGAAGACTTGTTTGATCAACTGAGGGGTGCATCATGGTTTTCTAAGATTGAACTTAGATCAGGATATCACTAGTTGAGGGTAGCACCTGAGGATGTAGAGAAGATAATTTTCCGCACACGATATGGCCACCATGAGTTTCTGATCATGCCATTTTGGCTGACTAATGCCCCAGCTGTCTTCATGAATCTGATGAATCGTGTTTTTCATCCATACTTGGACAGTTTCGTTGTAGTGTTCATTGATGACATTTTGGTGTACTCTCAGAGTAGAGAGGATCACATTCATTATCTCAGAACGATACTACAGACGTTGAGAGAACACAAACTGTATGCAAAATTCAGCAAGTGCCAGTTCTGGTTGAGAGAGGTGAGCTTTCTAGGGCATGTGATTTCTGGAGAGGGGATAGCTGTGGATCCAGCCAAGGTTCAGGCTGTTACAGATTGGCCTCGATCTACGACTATCTCAGAGATCTATAGTTTTTTGGGCATGGCCGGTTACTACAGGAGATTTATAGAGAATTTCTCTAGGATTGCAGCACCACTATCAAATCTCACCAAGAAAGCTATGAAGTTTGAGTGGGATGATCGTTGTGAGACTAACTTCCAAGAGTTAAAGCGTAGACTATCTACAACTCCAGTGTTGATTGTGCCTTCAATGAGTGAGGGTTTTTCTATCTATTGTGATGCCTCTAGAGTGGGTTTGGGCTGTGTTTTGATGTAGCAAAGGAGAGTGGTAGCCTATGCCTCGAGGTTACTGCATCCTCATGAGAGGAATTATCCCACCCATGATCTAGAGTTGGCTGCGATTGTGTTTGCACTCAAGCTATGGTGACACTATCTAATGGGAGTTCAGTTCGAGATATTTTCATATCATAAGAGCTTGAGATATATATTTTCTCAGAGGAATTTGAACATGAGATAGAGAAGATGGATGGACTTACTGAAAGATTATGACTTCACCCTTCACTATCATCTTGGCAAGGCAAATGTGGTGGCAGACGCCTTGAGCCATAGAGGTGTGTCTCAAGATGAGGTGGCCACACTAGCTACTTTCATGACTAGCCAGTGTAGACTGATTGATACAGTGGTAGATTGGCCAGGAGAGTTTAGCACCCATGAGCATGGTTTGATTTTGTCACGAGTTCGGGTGGAGCCTGAATTGATACAGCGGATTCGTGACAGGCAGTTGACCGATTCAGATTTGACTTGTACCAGGGAGCTAGTATCTAGAGGTGATGAGGCCGCTAGAGAGTTTGAGATCAGGGATGGATTGCTGAAATTTAAGAGTCGGATTTGTGTCCCAAATGATGCCGAGATCAAAGGATTGATACTTGATGAGAGTCACAGGTCTAGATATGTGGTTCACCTGGATGGTACCAAGATGTATCGGAATTTGAAGGTGGTATATTGGTGGTCAGGCATGAAGAAAGACATTGCAGAATTTGTAGCCAGATGTCTCACGTGTCAGCAAATGAAAGCGGAGCATCAGAGACCTCCAGGCTTGATGAGACTTTTACCCGTTCCCGAGTGAAAATGGGAACATATCACGATGGATTTTGTGACGAGGCTACCGCCTACAGCTAAGAAGCAAGATGCCATATGGGTGATTGTTGATAGACTGACAAAATCAGCTCATTTCTTGCCTTATCAGTCCACACAGAATTTAGCGTCATTGGTTGCGTTATATACATGGGAGATAGTTCGGTTGCATGGGGTTCCTGTATCGATTGTGTCTGACTAGGATTCCCGTTTCACATCTCATTTTTGGCAGTGCTTCTAGGAAGCCATGGGTACCAAGTTGAGTTTTAGCACCAGTTTCCATCTGCAGACTGATGGTCAGTCCGAGAGGACTATCCAGACATTAGAGGACATGTTGAGGTACTGTGTTATGGATTTGGGTGGCAATTGGAGTAAGTATTTGTATCTAGTGGAGTTTGCCTACAATAATAGCTACCAAGCTAGCATCCAGATGGCACTGTATGAGGTTTTATATGGCAGGGTGTGCAGATCTCTGGTATGTTGGGTGGAGGTTGGAGAGAAAAAGTATTTTAGGCCAGAAATTATCCAAGACAGTATGGAAAAGGTAAAGTTGATCAAGCAGCGGATATTGACTGTGCAGAGCTGTCAGAAGAGTTATGCAGATACTAGACGGCGGGAGCTGAAATTTGAAGTGGGAGATAGGGTCTTTCTGAAGATTTCACCATTTAAGGGCATTAGGAGATTTAGGAAGAAAGGGAAATTGTCTCCTAGATTCATTGGTCCCTTTGAAATAGTGAAGGAGATTAACCCAGTAGCATATCGGTTGGCTTTACTAGCTCACTAGGCAGGAGCACATGACGTGTTCTTGTAGACACCCCAAATTGCACAAACAATCATCAAAAATCATTATCTCCTTGAAAGCCAGCACAGAAATGGAAGAAAATAAACTTTTACCTGTATTCGGATACTCAGGCCGGATACAAGTACCCTTTCCCGTATCCGGATACTCATACCGGATACGTGTGAGCCTTAGGGTATCCGGTACCATGTACCGGATACCTTAAGTCCCTTTGTTATCCGGTCTGACATACCGGATACCTTAAGTTTGCTCAAAATTAGGGTTTTCCGAGAGCTTTTCACTTTTACCATCATGTCCCTCATTAAATGAGGGGAAATCGCGGAAATAACCTTAGGGTTTAGGTTGGAGGGGTTCTAGACATTAATTATTGTCTACCAATGACCTTAGCCTTTGCCTATAAATAGGAGCCTCCTCCTTGAGCAAATGGAAGACAACTCTTGTTTTGAATTCTCGCAAAGAAGAACTCCAAGAGAAGAAGAAAACCGCTGTGGAATCGCCTCCAGCACTCAGGTAAGCCTCAACTTTTCTTTTTATTTTCTGTCTTTACATTCCTAGATCTAGATCTCTTCTTCTACCTTTCTGTAGTGTAAAGCCTTGTTTGTATGTGTGGAAATCCTTCCCCGGCTCAAAGTATCTCAAGACTCCCCTAGCCGTAAAACGTGAAGGCGGATCTAGGAGAAACGAGACTGGGGATTGACCTTAGTGCTAGAACCTATGTAGCATAAGGCCTTTTTGATTGATTGTAAACCGTTCCATATTCAAAGTACCCTTGATTATCTTAAAGAGAACAGAGGGAAACGATAATGGAACGGAACCCTAGGCTATGCTAGAACCTATTTTGTTGAATCTATATGCATGTGAATGGATATTGCTTGGTTTTTCACTTTTGCACACATATTACACCTTTTTGATGAATAGGCTCACATTTGGGGATTTATTACATTCATTGTGATAAATCTCCAATAAATGGCCTCAATCAAATTCTGGAGTGTTTTAAAACGTTTTTCAAAGGTTTTGGATTCATCTCACACGAATCACACACTTTTTATCAATTTTCGGATTTGGTTTTCTTCAAAAATGGCTTAGCCTGACAGCACCTGTACCCTTACTTCGGACGCCCATAACTTCATCATCCGGATGAATTTTGGGGTGATTCCAGAACCATGGGAAAGGTGAGGCTGTCTAGTTTATGTCCACCAAATTTCATGAATTTCTATCTAGCCGATTTTTGACACTTCTCTGTCGAAGTTAAGTGGACAGTTCAGGTCCAAGTACAGAACTTGTCACTTCGACGGACCGCCATGTGTTCGTTTTAAGTCCGATTCGAGTGGTTTTTATTTCTGAGTACTCCTTTTTGAGTCTATTTTCAAATCCAGTTGGTTTCATAATTTTTGGATTCCATTTGAATTATGGGTAGCCGATTTACTCAGAACTGCTCATTTGCATTTTTCTGGGTAAATCTGTGATCTTCGGGGCCTGTTCGGGAGACCACCCAAGGCACATCCGAAGGGATTTTTGTATGAGGCTAGTTTCTGTTGAAAGATGGCCATACAGACTTCAATCACACCAAATTTCGTGGATTTTTATGTAGTGGATGTTTCTAGACAATTTTCCAAAATTGCCCACTTACCACTTTTAAAAATCCCCAACAGCAACTTCAAAGGAGCATAACTCCTAGGATTTTTATCGAAATGAAGTGAAATTTTGCATGAGACTCTTATTTACCCTAATCTTTCAAATGGATTTGGTTTGGTTCAATTTAGAATTGGATTTAAATGATTTCAAGGCAAATGACATACTTTTTACCAAACTTCCCGGATTTGATTTGACTTGGTTTTGAGCAACTTGTGCTTTGATTTCCACCTCTTTAATATTCCAGAAATGATATTGACATAAGAGGAGAATCCAAAATTCATTTGGATTCTTATGTGAAGATATCATACATTTGACCTTTTTCAAGGTTTCTCATGATTTTTAGCAAGCTTTCTTACTTTATTTTTGCATGAACATACACTTGGCAACCACTTCGTGTGGATGAATGGGGGTGCCTAACACCTTCCCCCGTTCATAATCTAATCCCCTTACCCATCTCTGGATTTGATTTTCAAGTAGGGTTATTTTTATCCTAGAATTTGTCTTTTGGCTATGTTTGCCTACTTTTGAACTCTTTGGTGTCCATTCTCACCCCAAAATCATGAATGGTGGCGACTCTCCCAATTTTTGCGTTGAGCCCGTGTGTTGGCGGAGGGATGATCACTCCGGTGATTTTTTCCCATGTCTCACAGTTCCATATCTCTATGTTACATCAGTATGTCTCAGATCCCAGTCATGTGATAGACCCCGAGCCGTTGGTGATTCGAGAGGATTTGACATATGAGGAGAAGCCGGTTCAGATCTTGGACCGTCATTAGCAAATCCTTCGCACCAACGTGATTCCCTTGGCAAAGGTTTTGTGGCAAAACCGTTCCACCGAAGAAGCCAAATGGGAGAGCGAGGAGATGATGAAGAAGTATCCGGAGTTGTTTGTCACATCATGAGGTAAATTTCAAGGACGAAATTTATTTGTAGGGGGGGAGAATGTAAGATCCCGAATTTTGGTTAATATTAATATCAAGCATTAATAAAAGAATTTTTTTAAAATTAAAGTTAATTCTGGAATTTCAGATAACTGAGGAACAAGGGCAGATTTGGAATTTCTGAAAATAAAGGAGCAAGTTATATTTTAAGGTATGTGCAGGTTATATCTTAAAGGGAATAGATAATTAAAATTATGAAAATTTATTTAGATTGGTTTGGATGTTAGTTTATTATTGTTGGAGCAGCAAAGTATTTAATCAAGAGTCAAGAAGTGTTGGTGTAGAGTGGCTAGCATGAGTGAGCACTCGGTAATGCAAGAGTGGTTTGAGCGCCAATTGAGTCTATAAATAAACTGAGTAATTCAAGCGGTGGTTCATTTGTTTGATCGGAGAAGAATTGGAGAACTGAGTAGTGGAAGTTGTCTGAGTTCAGAAGATTGGTGGAGTGATAAGGTTGGGAGATCATTGGAGGAAATTCCTCATTGATCGGAGGTGTTTAGCAACTGCAGTCGTGAGGTGCCACCAGGTCTGTTCCTGGTATCAGGAGAAGATCAATTCCAGGTGAGTTAGTATCAAGTTAGGTTAATTTGGATTAGTAAGTGGAAAGCAAGCTCAGACCTAACCGGATCTGGATTTTCGTGTGGAATAGAAACCATCGCCGGTAGGAATTTCCATCTCAGAGGCGTTCGAGCAGAGGATTGGAAGCTAGAAGATCTAATTAGCAAACCAAGTAAGTAACACCGGATTTCTTCGTAGTTTTGCAACCAATTGTATGATTGTAATCTGAGCTAGGTGTTGTAAATTTAGAATTTCGTTGGGAGGTCATTTTGCGATCCAATTGTCAATTCAGAGCATGAACCTAAGTAGATTAATTTCAAATTGGTTTTATAAGACTATTGGAGGTGTTAGGAGGTTGGATTTGTCTTCATAGAAGCTTACATTTAGGTCAGTCATGTTGATCTCGAGCTAACAGAGACTAGGAATAACTGTCGGAAAATTCAAGGGGCATGCGCTAAGTGCCGTTTACTGAATTCACTCAGCGGTAGTTCAAATGAGTATATCCGCCGACTGCCGCCAAGTACCGCCCACTGAATCGAAGTCAGCAGACCTGCTCAATTCTCGAGTTGAGTTTGGCTGAGCCATTTTAATCAAATTTTGCAATTCAAAGGGTTCCAAAACCTGTCTAGGAGCTGAATATAGATGCTAGAAATATTCTTACATGCTGGTAACCTCTTGAGATCATTTCATCAATAAGTGGGGAGTTTTGGAAGGATTCAAGGTTAGAAAATAAGAGTTTGATAGTGAGTTGGTTGCTGGTTTGATACCATGAGTTCCTGGTTGTCTTAAATCATGTTTCACTATTAAATTTCAATTTGTGATATTTTTATATTGTCCTTGTCAGATTATATTGTGATGGGCAGTTTTTATAAATGTAAATTTTCTTGAGTAAATAATTGCACAAAAAGGTTTGGATTACTGTCGTTGGTTTTAGAATTTTAATTGAAGTTTCAGGAGTTAATGTTTTGGTCCTGAGTGACCCGGATGAGTTGGTTTGTGATGGTAATACTAGAGGTTGGAATATGTTTTTGCTACCAGAGGTTGGTTTGTGTGTGAGTTGTCTTGTTTTGGTCTAGCTTGTCCCGGATCCTAAACTAAGCTTAGTAATGTAATGAGTTGTCTTTATTATGTTAATTGCATGGCCATTAGTGTTTCCATGACCAAGGTAGAGCAGCCCGTGATCCTTGGTAGACCGGATTGTCAACGCCGAAACCCCGAGTAGACTAGCATTGGATGACGAAGTTCCTTGGTAGGTAGTAATTTCAGAGTTCCGTGTCTATGTTGACCGGATTGTGTTCCAGGAGGCTTGGATGTTGCTCCAACATGTAAATTACACAATACAAGTGAACTCCATGACATTGGCCACGCGTGTATGGTTTATCATTGCTGTTTGGGCTTTGGTTTTATTCTAACATTGAGAATTTGTGATTTCCAACAGTATGATCATTCTTATTGGTTATTTGTGGTTGTATATTATTCATTGCATATTTTAGAACTGTTATAACCTGTTTTTATCATGCATGTGTTACTTGCTGGGATATTCATATCTCATTACTGTGAGACATGGGAAAAAATCACCGGAGTGATCGTCCCTCCGTCAACACACGGGCTCAACGCAAAAATTGGGAGAGTCGCCACCATTCAATGATTTTGGGGTGAGAATGGACACCAAAGAGTTCAAAAATAGGCAAAAATAGCCAAAAGAAACATTCTAGGGTAAAAATAACCCTACTTGAAAATAAAATCCAGAGATGGGTAAGGGGATTAGATTATGAACGGGGGAAGGTGTTAGGCACCCCCATTCATCCACACGAAGTGGTTGCCAAGTGTATGTTCATGCAAAAATAGAAAGCTTGCTAAAATCATAGAATACCTTGAAAAAGGAACAATGTATGATATTTTCACATGAAGATCTAAATGGGTTTTAGATCCTCTCTTATGTCAATATCATTTCTGGAATACCTCAAAAGATGGAAATCAAAGCACAAGTTAATCAAAACCAAGTTAAATCAAATCCGGAAAATTCGGTAAAAAGTATGCCATTTGCCTTGAAATCATTCAAATCCAATTCTAAATTGACCCAAACCAAATCCATTTGAAAGATTAGGGTAAATAAGAGTCCTATGCAAAATTTCACTTCATTCCGATGAAAAATCTAGGAGTTATGCTCCTTTGAAGTTGCTGTTGGGGATTTTTAAAAGTGATAAGTGGGCAACTTTGGAAACTTGTCTAGAAAAATCCACTACATAGAAATCGGTGAAATTTGGTGTGATTGAAGTTTGTATGGCCATCTTTCCATAGAAACTAGCCTCATACAAAAATCCCTTCGGATGTGCCTTGGGTGGTCTCCCGAACAGGCCCCGAAGATCACAGATTTACCCAGAAAAATGCAAATGAGCAGTGCTGAGTAAATCGACTACCAATAATTCAAATGGAATCCAAAAATTATAAAACCAACTGTATTTGAAAATAGACTCAACAAGGAATACTCAGAAATAAAAATCACTCGAATCGGACTTAAAACGAACACATGGCGGTCCGTCGAAGTGACAAGTTCTGTACTTGGACCTGAACTGTCCACTTAACTTCGACAGAGAAGTGTCAAAAATCGGCTAGATAGAAATTCATGAAATTTGGTGGACATAAACTAGACAGCCTCACATTTCCCATGGTTCTGGAATCGCCCCAAAATTCATCCGGATGATGAAGTTACGGACGTCCGAAGTAAGGGTACAGGTGCTGTCAAGCTAAGCCATTTTTGAGTAAAACCAAGTCCGAAAATTGACAAAAAGTGTGTGATTCGTGTGATATGAATCCAAAACCTTTGAAAAACATTTAAAAACACTCCAGAATTTGATTGCGGCCATTTATTAGAGATTTATCACAATGAATGTAATAAATCCCCAAATGTGAGCCTATCCCGCCAAAATAGTGATATGTGTGCAAAAGTGAAAAAAACCAAGCAAGATCCATACAACATGCATATAGATTCAATAAAATAGGTTCTAGCATAGCCTAGGGTTCCGTTCCATTATCGTTTCCCTCTGTTCTCTTTAAGATAATCAAGGGTACTTTGAATATGGAACGGTTTACAATCAATCAAAAAGCCTTACGCTACATGGGTTCTAGCACTAGGGTCAATCCCCAGTCTCGTTTCTCCTAGATCCGCCTTCACGTTTTACGGCTAGGGGAGTCTTGAGATACTTTGAGCCGGGGAAGGATTTCCACACATACAAACAAGGCTTTACACTACAGAAAGATAGAAGAAGAGATCTAGATCTAGGAATGTAAAGACAGAAAATAAAAAGAAAAGTTGAGGCTTACCTGAGTGCTGGAGGCGATTCCACAGCGGTTTCCTTCTTCTCTTGGAGTTCTTCTTTGCGAGAATTCAAAACAAGAGTTGTGTGCGCCATTTGCTCAAGGAGGAGGCTCATATTTATAGGCAAGGGCTAAGGTCATTGGTAGACACAAATTAATGTCTAGAATCCCTCCAACCTAAACCCTAAGGTTATTTCCGCGATTTCCCCTCATTTAATGAGGGACATGATGGTAAAAGTGAAAAACTCTCGGAAAACCCTAATTTTGAGCAAACTTAATGTATCCGGTATATCAGACCGGATAACAAAGGGCCTTAAGGTATTCGGTACATGGTACCGGATACGCTAAGGCTCACACGTATCCGGTACGACTATCCGGATACGGGGGGAGCACTTGTATCCGGATATAGGCAAAAATTTATTTTCTTCAAATTCTGTGCTGGCTTTCCAGGAGATAATGATTTTTGATGATTGTTTGTGCAATTTGGGGTGTCTACAATTACGTTTGTTTTGTTTTGTTTTCAGATACTCTCAGTGAGGACTCTTCTGTTGGGGTAGAGCCTCCTGATTAATATAGGGGAGAGGATTACTACTTTCCTTAGAAATTGTAGGTTTTATTTCTGATTTTCAGATTTGTTTAGAACTATTAACCTTCATGTTGTTTTGATACCCACGCTTTAATAAATGAAACCTTATTTTTCCGCACTCTGATGTATGTCCCATGTGACAAGTAGAGTTGATGATTGAAATGTGGGCCCATACATAACCCTTCGTGAGACGTGTTATATCTTTATTGAACAACACGGATTCGGGGCGTTACAATATCCACTTCACTACCTAGCTAAACTATGTATCCATAACCAGCCAAGCCCGGTAGACATTGAAACAAAATTACCATAACAACTCTACTTTGATGTGAAAAGTACCCAATGTGGTATAAAACCACTCCAAGATATATGGAGGAAAGAATTGAACATCAACCCAAGTTACATGAAAGGGAGAACATTCCACTCCAAGCTACATGGAGGGAGAATCAATAATATTCTATCCAAAGATTCATGAATACCAGTTTAAACACTTCTAAGACAAATGTAAGGATCATTGAAATCAGATAAATTTGAAAAGAAATCCGCCAAATATGGTAAAATCTCAAAACTTGACTCTTTTTAGCAAAACACACCCGAAATCTTTATTAAAATCCCAAAAATAGTTTTACTAGTGCTAACCCTTTCTAAATACCCTAATTTAAGTATTCGTTGAGTTAAAATTGCATAAAAATAGGTTTAGAATAATAATGCCCCTTTAGTCACAATACTCATCTATAGTAAATTACCCAATATTGTCCAAATTTCCTCATTTTAAGACCTAAGGTACCAAAATTTATGGAAATCAAGTTTAATTATTCTAGAGGATAAAACAGATGTAAATTCATCTTTATGAAGTGTAGGCAATCTATAAACTTGTAAAAGTTATAACAAATCTAATCTCCCCCTTGTTTCATTTAAAAAAAAAAACCAATTCAAAACATTTGTTCCAAAATTTAAGCCTTTTATCAAAAACACAATTCACCTCTTTTAACAGCTCAAATTAACCTAATTATTAATCATTAAATTTTATTTTGGGCACAAACATCTAAGTTTCTAAAAAATTTGACATTTGGCGCTCGAGTCGGGGCTGTGCAAGGGTCGAGTGCACCTATTCATTGTTAAAAACCACACGGTGCCCAATGTAGCGCTCAATCCTAGGTTGGCCGTGAATATCATGCTCAATGCTGTGCTTGAGCCTAGGTTTAGTGGACAAAAATAGCTCTTGAGTTTCACTTTCTTAATCTTTTTTTTTTTTTGGGTAGGAAATATAATTATATTAGTTCAAAAAAAGTTTGTTACAACCATTAACCATAGACTAATACACTTTCGTCATCACTTTTTGACCCCAAACATTACTTCTAGCAAAAGCTATCCCTACTTTAGGCATAATATCTACGTTACAATTCATTTCCCTTCTAACATGAGATATTTTAGCTCTGTTCAGCATTTTGATTAATCTCTTAGCCTCCCTAACCAGTGAATGCGCCTGCCACGGGATTGTAGATTCTTCCAAAATTCCTTTGATGACCTGCATGGAGTCACCTTCTATTTTTAGACATTCATAACCTACATCAAGAGCTATCTTAATACCTTCTATAATAGCCAATAGTTCAGTACGATAAACATCATGACCAAAAACACAATTAGTGTATACACACAAAATAGAACCATCAGTTCTAACCAAAACTCTTCCAATTCCTACCTTTCCAGAACAATCTATAGCCCCATCAAAGTTGAGCTTGGCCCACCGTAGTCTAGAACATTGACTAACCACCAATTGCTTTGCTGATCTTCTTCCACAACTCTTTTCACTACTTGTATACACATTCAAATTAAACTCATTAGCTTCTTTATAAGTTATGATATTAAAAGCAGCAGATTCAATCACCTGTCTTGGATGAATGTTAATTCTCTGAAATCTCAAATTGTTTCTACTTTCCCAAACTTTCCAACATATGCCTAGAACTTTTTCAAATAAATCTACTCGCTTATTAAGAATATCTGTTAAACTTTCCCAAATATTTCCAGTATTTAGATTAACATAGTGATTTAGTTCTTCATTAATCTGCCATATTTGCCGCACAAAAAAATTGTTTAAATGAATGATTGATCTCTTTGTTGCTCTCATTACAAAAAGGGCATGATTTATCCACTATAATATTTCTACTAGCAACAAATGAACCTGTTGGAAGACACTTATTAAGAAAAAACCAAGCAAATATTTTCAATCTAGGAGAATACTTTAATTTCCACATTTTCTTAATTAAATCCATGTTATCTGGATTAAAATTATCTTGTTCTCTTAAATTCTAGATTATAGACTTGATTGAGAATTTTCCATCCCTTGTTAAACCACATGAAACTTCATCTTTTTCTTCTTTATCTAGATAGTATAATTGAATTATCTCTTTTATCTATTCTTGTTTAAGAGGAATGCTATTCAGCAATTGCACATTCCATTCATTGTTGTTTGAAGTAAATTCTTCAACTTTTTTATTTTTGTTAACTCTGTTCCTTTCTTCTTGTGAAGGTTGATTGATTAATGATTCACCATTAACCCAACAATCTATCCAAAACCTAATCTTTTCTACATTACCCAATTTCCATCTTATATTTTTCATAAGAATTTCTTTTTGCTGTAATATATATTTCCAGGTATTTGATGCTCCATTTTTGAATTTAGTTTCAAAGAAATCTTTTCTCTTTAGATACTTTCCTCTCATAACTTGGACCCATAGATTCTGATCATTACTAACTATCTTCCATCCTACTTTAGTCATACAAGCTTTATTCACATCAGTAATATTTCTTATTCCTAGCCCTCCTTTATTCTTGGGACTACATATTCTTTCCAAACTAATGGTGTGCAAATGTTTTTTATTCCTATCCTCATTCCAAAAGAAGTCTCTTTGAGCCTTCTCTAATTTACCTCTTGTGATTTTAGGTAACCAAGTTGAACTCAAAACATATTAAGGCATTGTTGATAAGGTTGACTTAATTAAGGTTATTCTTCCTGCTTTTGATAATAACTTCGCTTTCCAAGCATCTAATCTTTTATTTACTTTATCTTCTAAATATTGAAAGTGGTTTTTGTAATTCTATCGAATTGCATAGGAATACCTAAATACTTATCTTCATTTTTGCCCATTTTACATTTAAATATTATGCTTAATATTTTCTTGTCTATTGTGGACATTGTTAGAGAACTATTATTGATTTATTATAATTAACCTTTTGACCCACTTCTAAACAATACTCTTCCAGAACATCAATAATCTCTCCAGCTGTCTTTAAATCAGCTTTACCAAATAATATACAGTCATCTGCAAACATTAGATGAGTAATTCTAGGGTCATTTCTCAAAGTTTTAATTCCTATACAACTCTTCTTTCTGCCATTCCTGATTGTATTAGCTTTTAGCTCAATATTTTTTGCTAAGACTTCAACACATAATATAAATAAATAAGGTGACAAAGGATCTCCTTGCCTTGTACCTCTAGAGGGAGTAAACCAAGGAGATGGGCATCCATTAATCAATATGGAAAAAGAAACAATACTAATACATTGCATAATCCAGTTAATCCATTTCTCATCAAAACCTCATTTGGCCATGACAACCTTGATAAACGATCATTCCAACCTATCATAAGCTCTTTCCGTATCCAATTTCAAGGTCATTAGACCTGATTTTCCTTTTGTCCTTTTAAAGTTATGGAATATCTCTTTAGTAATAAAAATATTATCCACTGCCCATCTTCCTGGAGCAAAGGCACTATGAGTTGGTGATACTAGTTTATTTAACAAGATTTTTAATCTATTGGCAAGAATTTTCGCAATTATTTTATAGCTTACATTGTATAAATTTATTGGTTTGAATTCTCTTGTAGTTTCTAGATTGTTACTTTTAGGTATTAAAGTTATAAAAGTTTGGTTCATTTCTTTCAACATGTATCCATTGTTAAAAAAATGTTTTATCATATTGACTGTACTTTCTTTGACTTCATTCCAATATTTTTTATAAAAGAAAACTTGAAGACCATCTGGGCCTGGCCCTTTTAGATCACTCAATTCCTTAATAGCTAATTCAATCTCTTCATCAGTAACCCCTTGCGTTAACATTCTATTATCTCCAATGACTCAACCGAGCCCTTTTCATCATCTTTAATCCTCAAAATCCTATTTTTTGATCTTCTTGTTAAAATAATCGTGTGGAAAAACTTAGTATTTTTGTCCCCAACCTAAATCAATTTATTCTAGATTTTTGTGCCCAAAATACTTCTTCACATCTCAAAAGCTTGTCATATTCTTCCAAACATCCTCTTTCCTTGTATTTAATTTCTACATTTTCCAGGTCTCGTATTAATTTTTTCTGACATTCTTGTAAATTATTTAAAGTGGTTTCAAGCTTTTCAAATAAATTTTTAAAATGCTTTTTATTCTAGACTTTGCGTTTTAAATTTTTCGCACTTCACAAATTTATAACTATAAGACCCTTTAAGGTTATAACTCCATGCTTCATGGATTACATTTATCAAATCAGGATTCTGAGCCCACATTGCTTCAAGTCTAAATGGTTTTTAGAATTTTGTATTATAAAATTCTTTTAATAATATAGGTGCATGATCAGAATTCTAAAAAGGAAAATAATAAACCAGAAAATCAGCGTACATATTTTTCCAATCAGGAGATGCAAGCATTCTATCAAGTCTTTCAAAAATTAAAGCATGTCCTTTTCTCTTACTAGACCAAGTATACGGATTACCTTTAAACCCCAGATCTATCAGTTTACATCTGTTGATAAGTCTCGAAACTTTTCAATATGAGACCAACCCATCCTCCTCCCTCCCAATTTATTGTCAAAGCTCGTCATAGCATTGAAATCACCTACAAATAGCCACTCCTTATCTGCTTTGTTCCCTATCTCTTCTAATAGTGACCACGCAAGTTCCTTTTGTTGTGGATAAGGGAAAATATATACTAAAGTTAGCATCGAACTAGTTCTTTTCTTTTGGTCATAAACATGAAAATGAACTAGTTGGTGTGTACTGAAGATAAATTCTACTGAGCAGAAGTCTTCTTTCCATAATATAGACAGCCCATCCGCTCTTCCTATTGAGTTAACTTCAGCTACTTTATGAAAATTTAATTTCCTACATCATTTCTCTCCAAAATCCCACTGCTGTTTAGTTTATAACAAATTAACATATTTGGTTTACAATAGTTACTAAGGATTCTTGTAAACTGGAATGCTAAGGGCTTAGACGCCCCTCTAATGTTCCATTCTAGGATCTTCATCAATTAGTTTGACTTTATCAATCTCCATATCACTCTCCCCTGACTCAAAAGGTCTCTCATTAAACATCACAGGTTTCTCACTAAGTTTTATGGCTTTCCTTTTAGGCGATCTCTAGCATACCTAGCTAAGCTCTGACGTGCCATGAGTTAAAGAAGGGGAGAATGGGGATGCTTCAGCACATTGTGAAAGAGTTCCTCCATTGTTACATCTCTGGTGTACTGCTGCTCTAACTCAGCCGATAGCACCAACTGCTTCCCGTCATCCTCCTGGTTCACCGCATTTTGGAATGTAAAATCATCCTCAAAGTCTTCAAATTCGGACTCTTCTTCCACTGTATCATCTTCTAGCCGCTCACCATCTTCATCATTTTCCTCATCCACTTTAGTTTCAATATTTGATTTTTTCACACTTTCCTCCTCTCTCTTTCGATTTTCCCCAACCATTTGATCAGACCCTTCCCACATTTGAAACGAAACCAGTTTCTTCCCCAGATTAACATTTTTCTCCTTTTCGATTCCTTCTCCCATCACATGGGCTATAATATTTAAACCCTTCTTCAAATAAGCTTCCTCTTCTTCGGCCTTTTCTACAGCCCGGTTTTTGATCTTTGATAGATGACAAGGCCCACCAGATTTTTCAGACTCCTTTTCTTCATTAGAAAATCTGGGCTCATTCATCATCACGCCCTTAAGTCCAATATTACCATTTCGTCGATTCGTATTCACAGGCCCACTCAAGCCTTACTTCCTGGACTCCGCCACTTCCAGTAACTTCTTGCTTTTACTTTTTTTTTTTTTTTTGGTAATGAACTTCTTGCTTTTACTGCTCTATCCTACCCCGTATGGTTACAACTTATTGTCTTTCCCATCAAACTGCAACTTTTGACTGTCACCTCCAATGTTACCCATTCCATTCTTGCCACGTGTCATTTTTATTTGGGTTTACTAACATACGCCTCAGTCCCTTCTTCCCCTGATAACTTGCGCCACGTCCTCCACGATTTGCTTGTTGATTTGCCAGGTACGTGCTTGGACGGATAACCGACGTATCTCTTTTTCCTCACCTGAGAACTTGGCTCTAAGTTTTTGCATTCTTGCCATAGAGCCCTTCTTCATCCATTAAACCAGGATCCTCTTCATGCTTACCTTCATCACCACTTTCAAGAGTACCTTCATCAAACTTTACTCTCTTATCAGCTAATGGAAAATCTTCACAATCAACAATCTTGTGACCGAACTTTCCGCACCAATAAAAACATTCAGAAAACCCATCATAGAATACATTATATGCATATTTTTTACCCTTGTTCACAACCACAACCTCATGAATCAGGGATTTTTCTAGATTTACTTCAACACAAATTCTTGCAAACTTTCCTCTCGCCTTTTTGTCAATTACCTCATCCATATAATGATGCTTCTCAATCTTCGCAACAATCTTAGAAAGAGTATGAGCTGACCACAACTCCATTGGCAAGCATGGGATCCTCGGCCACACCTTTGCACGCTCGATTTTGAAATTGTAAGGGTGAAAATTCTCTTGCCAATTCAAAATAAAGAAATATTTACCACCCACCATCCAAGGTCCTCCATTCCTTACTTTATCATAGTCCTCCTTCCTTGAGAATTTTATAGTGTAAAAGCCATTCCCCTTGACTACAAAACTAATCGAACCACCTACAGGTGACTAGGCAAAAATCAGTTTTGAAGTCAAATAACTCATGGAAACAATAGAGCCCCAAATTTTATCAATCAGCCACATAGCAGCTTGGTGCCGGATTTCTTTCGTATCATCTTCTTCTAGCTCTACAGTAACTGATCTTGACTGGCCCTCATTTGTTTGAGACAGCCCTTCTGTTCCATTATCTCTATTTTCCTCTTCTTCCTCCACCAAATCAACACACAGTGTACTCTTCTGTGTACCGCATTAGTATCTTTTTTAACTAATGCCGAACTTTCACCTGTTGTCTCCTTCTTACTATTCGCCTCTTTTATCTTCTTTTTAGTCACTTCCTTTTCTTTCCCTTCAACCGTCTCCTTGCTCTCGGTCATTTTCTTCATATTCTTCAAAATCTCACCCTTAAAATTTTCCTTCTTCAGATTTCTTGGTTAACTTTCACTCTTTTCCTTTGTAATTGGCAGCACCACAATCATGATTAATTTCCTAGGGACTCCATCCTTTGTCACAAATTCACACTCTACTAATAATAATAGTGTTGCTCCGAAATTGGGCCGGTGTAGACACATGTCGGTGTTGATGATGTGTCTCTATGCGGGCGTGCCAGTATCGTTTGATACAATGATTTTGGATCGAGCCCTGACTCCGAGCACCTATTCCGAATCTAAAGCGGGATCGGTTCAATCGTACTACAAGTCACCTGTAATAAAATCGGTCAGGCGATGATATGAAGACTAGGGGTTCAGTCTTCGTTTGGGTTCTTGTAAGTGTTTGAAAGCGAAAGCAACTAATGGCACACAAATCCTTTATTATAAAATTGGCCGACGGGCCGAAAGTGACAATAGATAATCCTCAAAAGGGAAACAAAAAGTAAAAAAAAAAACTGACAGGGCTTGCAGGACCGGCCTGTCCTGGTCTTATAGCCGTAATCGGGTATAAGCACAAGAGGAAGGGGGCGGCTGCTAGCAAAGCCAATTCAGGGGGTTCACCTTGGATTGCTGCTTACCCGAAAATACACAAGTCACCTGGCGTGATCAGAGTGAGTCTCGGGACCAGCTGCTCAGGATTCTGTAAACACAGAATTGCGAGTCAAGGGCGGCCTCAACTTACTCTCCGGTGACAGGATTCTGGTGTTAATCGGAGTAAGATGTCAATGCGACTGGAAACAGTGAGAGAGGTCCTAATTTATCCTTCTGACTACAGCGTAGGAGAGGGGATAAAGATCACGGATGATCAAAATAATATAATAACCGGTTGCGGTTGGATGGATTGTGTCCTCGAGGTCTTCGAAGTTGTGCCTTTTATAGCCGATCCTTGACAGTTGCTCAACGTCCTACTCTTGCATGATCTTCATGGTGGTTGGCCGTCTTCAGTCTTCTGCTCCAGAAAGATAACCGCTCGGCCACGATCTTAAAATAGGTTACTCTTGAACGACCGATGACACGATCTTCTGATAGTTGTAAATATGGTTTTGTCGCATTGGCTTGCGTGGCTTGAACTGTATTCTTGGTTTTGTGCGTATGCTGACGTGGCCTGTCCAACTGTACAAGGCCTACGTGTTTTGATGCCATGGTCTAAATAGGCCACATAGGCACCACGTGCCCTTTTCTTATTCGTCGGTCTATAGGGTGTAAACAATTAGACATTTCAATGAATAGCTTGTAATTCGGATACACCAACCACACACAAGTAAACTTATTATTAGCAGCAAACATAACTACCTCCACCATGGAGGATCTGGTCTCAGCTCCATCTTCGACCTCAACACTCAGTTTATTTCTTCATCAAGAAAATCCATACTCTATCTCCTTCACCATCTCACCCTTGTTGCCTCTCCTTCACCATCTCAATTTCACTTTCTTAATCAGTCGCATAATGTTGTGCTTGAACATAGCTTGTTTGCGATCAAAATAACACTTGGCACTCGATTTGGCTCTCGAGCCTAGGTCATGTGCCAAGGCAAAAATTACAGTTTTCTGAGTTTTCTACACTGTGCGAAGACCCACCTTGTTTTCTTTATATCTTATTTTTATATCAATTTATTTTTACTCTAAAACACATCTAAACTCCTCTAAATTAGTTTACCTAATTAACTAGGAATTCTTAATATCAAATCTTGCTTTAACTATTGATACATAGACCTTTCCATAACTTTAAAACTTATAGAACTTCAATATTATTTCTAGAAAGCTTCATATCGTGACTTCTTTGTCCAAAACCAAACTTCTATTTTCTGAACCATCAAATATAGCAAGGGAAAAACATGCAATTCCTCTAGTTTTTGTAGGGTTTGCTACTTACTTATGTTTTGCAAATCCTCAAGCCAGAACCTTTTGAAACCACATGGTCTTCTAGATAAGGAACGGGGACCAAACCAGTCAATCAGGCCTAATCTCGGTACAAACTGTACTGAACTAGCTGGTCCCAGGCAATCCAATGAAAAATTCAATAGTTTTGTAGGGTTTGATACTTACCTATGTTTTGCAAATCCTCAAGCCAAAACCTCTTGAAACCATGGTCTTCTAAACAGGGACTGGGGACTAGACCAGTCAGTCAGGCCTGATCTGTAAAACCCCGACTCGGATTATATCTTAATTAGTAAGATTAATTATCGAAAATGTGATTATTAGACTAATTAAGTATTTGTATTATGAAGATGAGGTAAATGTGGGTTCTACTTGAGGATTTAGGGAAATCAAATTGAACTTTATTGAAGTTATTAAGGTAAGCTTAGTTATTGTTATGTCTTAGTTACAATTGACTAAGGTATCCTTCAATTAGATCTAGTGAATTGGAAATCAAATTCTAAAAAATTAGAGTTAAGTATACTATAAAGCATCTCCCAAGTATACTTAAAGTACCTTCCAAGTGTACCCAAATTTCCACCTAAGTATACCTAAGGTACCTTTCAAGTGTACCTAAAGAGTCTTCTAAGAATACCTAAAGTACATATGTAAACACCTCAAATTGCACTGTGAAAAATGATGAATAATTGGCCAATAGCATTAAAAAAAAAACAGCCTTTCTTTTGTGACCGAACTCAAATTTTGGATAAAAGTTATTCTCTTTGTACCCGAAATTATATTTCGGATACAAATAAGTATCCGAATATAATTTCGGGTACAAAAAGATTTGTTTGTATCCAACCTGTTTTGTCGAATACTAATGTTTTGCTCCAAATTGGAAAATCCTGAGAGTTTTCTCTTTTTTACTGCTTTACCTCCGTCTGAAAGGTGGAGATTCCCAAATTTAACCTCCGAAATTAACCATATTCTTTCAAGTCCATACTTTAGGGTTAAGTTGGAGGGTTGTAGACACATTTTTGTGTCTACCATTAGGGCTTCATTTCCCTTGAGTTTGCCCTAACTCTTGCTTATAAATAGAGGGTCTCCCCTCAAGCAAATGGCCAGAAGTTGGAGATTGAAGAACTCCAAGTGAAGAAGGGAACCCCTGCCTCTCTGCTTTCAAAAATCCAGGTAAGCCTTCAACCCTTTTCTTTTCTGTTTTTATTCTAGGATTATTCTGTCTTTTCCTTTCTTCTGTAGAATAAGGCCTATGTGTGTGGTTATTACCCAAACCTACTTCCAAGTACCTCAAGAATACTCTCTAACCGTAAAACGTGAAGAGAGAGCTAGGGGAAAGGGAGACAGGTGGATCCGTAGGGCAGACCCCCATACGTTGTAATCTTAGAACTGTGTAGTTTTAATGTCTTGTTTAGATTGTATAATTGCTTATTGATGAAATATGGAGGAATACTATAGATCTATGCTGTTCATAGCATTAGATCTCATTTTCCTCATATATTTCGATTTTTCATATTGTTTTCTCCCTTTTTTTATGTTTTTAGTTATTTAGGCTAAGATCTTGGATCCGCCATTGTCCATATGGTAGATCTGGGATCAGAAGCCTTCCAGTAATCTCTAGGGTTTCATGAGGTGGTTTTTGAGTTATTTTTTATTTTTAAGAGAAGACCCTACGGTCTAAGCTCTCCCATTTTGATATTTTTCATCAACGTGGGTATATTTGGTTTAGATTTTTTTTATTTAATGAGAAATATGGGCTAGATCTATGCCGTGGATTGTTCAGATTCAATTCTGCAATATTTTGTAAAAATAATATTTTTTTTATTAAATCCTAGATTTCAAGGATTTAATTTAAAGCCAGATTTTTTAAGTTTTTATTTTAGATTTGTTTTCTTTTGATTTTAGTCAGTCATGAAGCCCAAGAAATGGCTTTGGTTTTCATAAGAAGGATCCAGAATTAATTGGATCATTCACATGGAAAAAAAGCCTTACATTCTTTTTTTCCTTTTACTTTTGTTTTGATTTCTATTAGCAAGCCTTTTTTTAAAAACATAAACAATACTTGGCAACCACCCTGTGTGGATGAATGGGGGTGCTTAACACTTTCCCCTGTTCATAACTTAATCTCCTTACCCATCTCTGGTTTATTTTTTTTATTTTACTAGAGTTATTTTTACTCTAATTTTGTTTTCTATTGTTTATTTTTTATTTTGGTGTCCATTCACACCTAAAATTGAATGGTGGCGACTCCTCCTTTTTCTCAATCCCGTGTGATAATAGGAAGTCATTAAATTGATTTTCCATGTCTCATAACATCCATGCGTGTTACCCAAGGTACCACCTAAGTACTACCTAAAGTACCCCCAAGTGTTACCTAAAAAGTACCCCCCAATTATACCTAAGGTACCCCCATGTATTGCCTAAGGTGCCCCACTTATATCCCTAAGGTATCCCCTGGTATTATCTAAGGTATCCCACTTATATCCCTAAAGTACCCCTTGTATTGCCTAACGTACCTCACTTGTATTGCCTAAGGTACCCCTCTGATTTACCTAAGATACCCCTTGTGTTTGTCTAAGGTTCCCCCCTGATTTACCTAAGATACCCCTTTGTGTTTGCCTAAGGTACCCCACATGTATACGTAAAGTACCCCCTAGTATTAGCTAAGGTATCCCCTTACATAGCCAAGGTACCCCTTTCGTTTAACTAAAGTACCCCCTATATAAGTAAGGTACCCCCACTGTTTTACCTAAGGTACACCCCTTTATATTGCCAAGGTACCCCCTTTGTTTAACTAAAGTACCCCCCTATATAAGTAAAGTACCCCCATTGTTTTACTTAAGGTACACTCCTTTATATAGCCAAGGTACCCCCATTGTTTAACTAAAGTACCCCCTATATAAGTAAGGTGTGCGCACGTCGCACCGGCGCACGTCAAAAATCTGGTGCATGCCTCCTAAAAGGATAAAACTGGAAAAGGGAGTCGCCACCGCCTGATGGGGTGCAGGAGGACACCTGGATGCCCTAAGGATGTCTCTTTTGGTCTGCGGCTTGAGATTCTAAGAAAGGACTCGGTTACGGTCCGGGGTAGTCCGTAGACACCCCGGTCCGCCCCGTCGAGTGACGGGTCCCATTGGTTTCCTTGGTTTGTGAGTCAACTCAATTCTAAACTCACCTTGCTTCTATGCCAGCATGCACACTCATTTCAGGTCTAGGTGGGGGCCACCGAAGTGGTGTGGGTCCCATTCTTTTTATTTGATTTGTATCTTTTTATCCAGATGATGTGGGTCTGATATGGGCCCCGTTGGAAGGCCCATGAGATGCCAAGTAGGGCTTAGGCTCAAAAGAAACGGAAATAAGGGCTTATTGGGCCTAACCTCAGAACAGGTGCGGTTTGGCCCGAACCGCACATATTGTGCGGTCAAAGCCAAATCGCTCTGTGTATGCGGTTTCAGCACAAAAAGCCCGAAAGGCAATTTTTCCTGGGGGTTTTGGGTTCCTGGGCCTCTTGTGGATTTTCAGTAGTGGTGTGGGCCCTTGTGTGGGACCACAATGGTTCTGGGAGAGGGGAAGACCCCCTTTGGGTCTCTTTTGGGATTTTTCAACAAAGGGAATGGGGAAAGAAGGCATGGGGTTGCCTCTTCCATTTTTGGAACCGCAAGTTATGACTAAATGGTCTCTTGATTCATGAACCAGCAGACACAAATATCAATGATAAATACAAGCTAACAAGAGCCTACAACATGCTTGAGTCCTAAGAGATCACCATTCCCATTCCTATACATCTTGCATGTGAAACAGCAATATATGCACTCGAACTACCACTAAAGAGGGATAGTCAAGCAATTGGAGAAGCCTAGCATGATCCTAGAGTAAGGGGTTCATACATGCATCCAAGAGGTACTAGAAACAAACATAATATGCAAGATTACATGAAGAACCCCATGCTGCAGGTACCCGACACAGCAGCTAACTAAGGGGACTTAGTTACACTAATGGGAGCTGGAAGCACATTAGAAAAGGGTATCCCATACTTTGAACCGGGGGGGGGGGGCTTGGCGGAGGACAAAAGGTCTGTGCAAAAGGGCTGGATTGGGGAGGCTTTGGCACATGAACATGCTGAAGTCAATAGTTAAAGAAAGAGGGAAAGGGGGTGCGTATACACATGCATGCATTCACAGTGGTCAATCCAAGAGGCATGTTGTGTATGCACGAAGTAAAGAAGAAATAAAAAGAAACCCGCTGTAGGGAGATAGAGACAGCCACTGTCTAGGGGATTAGGCATTCTAGGGGGTGCCAAGGTGCCAAGTAGCATGCAAGGATGAGAGGTCTACTGTTGCCTCTCACAGCAGCTCATGTGGGTCATTCCAATAGGGGCTATGGGGGATAAGGGAACATGCAAATGGCTCAAAACAGAAGCACAATGAAGGACATATTAACAGCCAAGTATGGGGTTGGGGAGCATGCATTCGGGGAGCAAGTGTTCACACATAACCATCACCGGCAAGATGCACACTCAAAACCATTCTAAACAAGCACATGCATTGGTTTACCTACAGAAGGGGGAGGGGAATTAAAGTGGGGGTACATATGAGCCAATCTGAAGAGGAACAAGCTCCCCTATTGAATCAAAGAAAATTAAGACATAAGGCAATAGTCTATGAGACTCAAACATGTGTAGGGATCCTCTTACTCTCCCATGGAACCACACGTGTGGTTCTCCTTACCTTGGGGAACTCCATGTGATGCAAGTGGGAAGAAGATACATGAGGATCATGTAGGAAAGCAACTTACGACAAGAGAGAGAGAGAGGTTAGATTTTTCCTAAACACCATAAAAGAGCCTCATTTTCATATATGTTGTACAAAAGGTAATGGGGAACAATACCTTGAGGGTCTTGAACCCTGGAGAGTGGTGTAGAGGCTCTCTTGAAGCTCCAACAGTGGCTGGACAGCCCTCCTTCAATGGCAACAACAAGTTCTCTTCCTCCTTCAAGTTTCCAAGTGAGGGAGATGGAGAAGGAAAGGAGAGTGGAAGGCTAGAGGGGGTGATTTCGTACCAGGGATGATGGAGGAGAAGGGGTGGAAAAAGCCCAAGAAAAGCCAGCCCCTGTCTACTCTTCGGATTTTGCTTTTATAGAAAACTGGGACAAAACCGCATACTCAGTGCGGTTTGGTCGAAAATGAACAGTAATCGCACATACTGTGCGGTTTGGTCAAAACCGCAGGGTATGTGCGGTTTTGGCCCTGTCTTTTCTGTAATGATTAAGGGACAAACTTGTGCAGGTACAGACTAACGAACCATGCAACCGCACTGTAAGTGCGGTTACTTTTCGCACGCCGCTTGCGCTTATTGGCTTGCGCGAGGTGACTCAGCCACCCACTCGGATGAATTAGACTTCCCCAATTTTTATTATTTCCCATTTATCTTAATTAGTTTAATTAAGATATTTTAGCTTTGACTGATTTGCCCCTAGGACTGTTTTGCTCATATCTTTTCCATCTGAATTCCGATTCCAACAAACTCAGTTGCGTTGGAACCGTGTCGAAATTCTCTATCCATTGGGTTAGCGTATAGCAACCAATTTGGGCTCAGGGGAAAGTCACATTTTGTTCCTTAGGGTTTTAACCTGTCTTTTAGGATTTTTCTTTCTGCCTTTTAAGAGGGGTGCAAAAATGAGGTGCTTACATAAGGTACCTCGACTGTTTTACCTAAGGTACACCCCCTTATATAGCTAAGGTACCCCCCCCCCCTTTTATATAATTAAAGTACCTCCAATATACCTAGGGTACACCCTCCTTGTATTACCTAAAGGTACCCTTCTATATAACTAAGGTACATCCTTCAATAATCAAGGTATCCCCCTCTTGTATAACTAAAGTGTAATCCTTTGAATAACCCTTTGAATAACTAAGGCAAATCCCCTTGAAACACCAAGGTACCCTTCAAACAACATTAAAGTACCCCCAACTTAACACTAAGGGTCCGTTTGGATCGTGTGAATTGGAGGGTGAGAATTGGAATTGAGACAAAAAAAGTTGTCAATTCCGGTGTTTGGGATACCAATTCTTATGAGAATTCAAAATCTCACATTATTTTTTAGACCCCAATTCCTGCTTGTCACGAGAATCATAAGTCAGACGCGAGGGGTGTTTTTTATAATTCATGCAAGTTTGAAATCACGCAAGAATTAGATATCGACTCTTTTCATAAACTTCCCCCGATAACTTCACTCGCCTTTATTTTCAACGATAGCCTTCTTGAGAACGTCTCCACTTCATCTTCATCTTCGTCGATGACAGTCCTTCCTCTGTCAACAGTATATTTATCGTAGTTGGGATTTTCTTCTTTAGGAGCCTTCTTCACCATCGTCCCTGGATTGATCGTGAAGAAAAACTCTCTCCTCTCTCGTTAACTCTCTGCACCTGTCTCAAGAAAGCTTTTACAAAGCTTGTAATCAGTTATGTTTATTATGTTTTCTTTAATTTGGTGTCTGGTACTGCGGTCTTAGATTTGGTCTCTGGTTTTGCGATCTCGATATTTATTGGGGTTTTGGGATTTTTAGAATTTCATTTCCTGGTCTTTGGGGATGGATATTTCGGTAGTTGGGTGCTCCCAACCCAAGTTCGAAAATACCAAATTAGCATTTCGGGAGCTAAGGTTCTGTGATTCGAGGCATCTATTTCTCTAGGAAAAGCAAAATCGGTTTTGATCCGAGGAGGTCATGGAGAAGCGCTGGACTTCAGGTCTCCATGAAGGCGATGCAATCGGTTTTGATTCTGTTTTTTTGTAATTTCTCTTGTAAGGTTAATGTTGCAGAAAGGTGGAGGAGCACCTTCTTGTTGTTCTTTTACAAATTAATCATTATTTTTCTTGAGAGAACCTGATGCCATTTTTCGCTTGAGACATTGTGAATACATAAAGCGTCTTTCTTCTCTTATCCTTATCACAAGCTCTCTTCTCTAAGCACACTACAATCCAGTTGATGACTTGCGGACTTCGCATGTCACTGACGTGTTTGACAAAAATCCAACTCCAAGAAATAACGGTGAGAATTTTTTGGGTCTGTGAATGATAAGTGCATATTTTTATACATTTATTAGTCTTGAATTTGGTCTTTTGGAATTGTTTAGGCCTTGTTATGTTAATTTATACTTGTTTTTGTAGTTAAGGAATTTTTGGAAGGATTAGAGTAAATTGTGGTTATAATTGGAAAAACTCAGGCTTTTTAGTAGTTTGACCTTCTGGACTTCTTGCAGGATTTTGATCACATTAGAGTTCCAGAATGTGAAAGTGATCTTCAGAGCTTTTGTAGAAGACGTCCTGAGCTTTCCAGAATGGTATGGTTTGGAAAAATCTGAGTTCATTTAAGCTTCCAAATGTTGTTTCAAAGTCAGATCAAGGAACCTGATTCTAATTCTGGTCGGACTGGAATTTCTGTTCGCGAATTGAAGCTTTAAAAGTGCATAACTTGAGCGTCAGATGTCCAAATTGAGTGATTCAAAAGCCTAAATTCATCTACACATCCAGAGCTACAATTTCTATGAAGGGATCGATGTCCATAAATGAATATTTCCTATCCAAAAAGTGTCCGCAAGTTCCAGAAGACTGAGTTGGTGTTTGAATTGAGTTTTTAATTAAAGACTTATTTGGAAGTCTATTTTAATTGTTTGGTTGGGTCCCACAAGAAGAAGATTTACATTAGAAGAGATCGTGAGTTGCTGGAGAGGCATAGAGGATTTGATTTGAAGATTTATTCCATTGTGATAGGAGAAAAAGAGAGTTAGTTTCCAAAAAATAAGGAGGAGAATTTTGAAATAAACCCAGCAGCAGCTTTTGAAAGGAGGAGGACGAAAAAGGTCAAGGATTTTTTCTGGACGTGGAGGAGAAGGGAAAAAGAGAGAAGAAGAAGCAGAACTCGTTTTCTTCTCTTGAAGATGCAAGGCTAAATTCCTCATTCGGTTCAAGAGAGCATACTTCGAAGGATCAGCCGTGAGACCTTTGTTTTGATTGTTCATAAATACTGATTATGTTTGCTATCTTTTGTTCTTCTTTGTCGATTGAAAGACATTCTTGTTCTTAGTTGCATTGGAGGTCCTCTCTGTAATTAAGATCAGTGAATGAAAGCCAGGTTAAACTTTCTAATACGTATATATTATGAAGTTTTATCATGAGTGGCAATTAGGGTTATTGATTTCTAATATTGATATCATATTAATCCTAAGAAGAATAAAGTGCAGATTAAACCAATCGAGCTTATGAATTGATTATCTGTTTCGGTCACTCTCTAATTCGTTAATGCTATTATTGAATTACACGTAGAGAGCTTGTTCTAGGTGGTTCAATAATAAGGAATCAAATATCGTGCTTATTATGTTTGATGATCAAGGAGAACAGGGTTAATCTATACTTTAGATTAACTTAGACTGAATGGCAATTATTGATTGGTGTACTTTTAAGTGTTGTCAATGATCGGCTGGTAATTCGAAGGTAATGTTTGCTCTTGATCGGATTCTTTCTCACTGATTACTTCTATAGATTTTATTTATTTTTTGTCTTTTTGGCTTGAGTTAACTAATCTGAAATTTTCCTTCTCCTTTAATTCTATTTGACTATAATCTTGTGACGAGTTAATTGACACTAGTCTCTGTGGGATCGACCTCATTCATCACTAGCTATTTAGTTGTGAAAAGAGTAATTTATTTTGTTGCATTCGGCACGCATCAGTGAAACCCAAAAAATCTAATTTGTGAAATCAGAAAAAAAATGGAACAAAATAGACAAGAACAGCAACGATTTTTTGGCGTTTGATTAGAAGTAGACAAATACATGACACTTGTTATATATATGATCCAAATAAGATTATTTGTCTAAATCTTCAGAAATTTCAGATTATCCTCACAGTGTTTAATCTTTAGTCCCAGCTTTTGTAGATCATCTTGGAGTTTTCACAAAGATTACAATGACAAGATGTTACTCTTGATTGCTCCATTCTAGCACCAGGCTTCAATGTTGATGAATATTGAGAAGATATTGCCTTTGTACGAACTGGAACCTGCTTTATATAAGCGTTAATAATCCAGTAGGCTTTTCGAAGTTCCATTACAGTGCAACCTGCTTCTCTAGCATTTTAGACTAGTGTTATTGTAGTTGCCTTCAATATATCCTATCAAAGTATTCGATATACATTTATTGGCCATGTCTACAAATCATCAGAAGTCTATCTAAGCATCTACTCTGCAGTTACCATGCATAAGGTTTTGAAACAGCAGAAAGGATGCCATGAAAAATTAGGTGCTTACATTGGTGCAGAATACATGTTACACTTACAAGGCACTTTAGGGTGCCATGGAGCATCATTATGAGCAGACTATCAATATATACAGACCACAATGATGTTTTATTGCAGCCACACTCATGACTCCAAACGTGGCTTTGATAAATACTGTTGCCACTCTTCTGGTGTTCCTTTTCTCATCTTCAGCATCTAGTACATAACTTGGGGACCTTAATCAGCTTCATTTTTGCTTCCTCTCCTGATAGTACTCCTGCTCCTTCTCTACCTTTTCTTTCCATCATTTTTGCTTCCTCTCCTAATAATACCCTCCTTAAGGGGCACGTGTTCCCCATGCACACTCAACTTTTGTCCATCTTCTTGTTTGTTGGTGCTTTTAATGTAACTTTCAACAATTCATTATTGGTGAGCACACAATGTTAATATACCAAGACTACTTTGTTCATCCTTTTTTTTTTGTTGCTTTACACATTATAATTTTTTTATATAAGTGATGAGTTTATTATTGTGAAAATTTGTTTTACCTTTTACTATAGAAAAAAATTAACTATATTTGTGGATTAGGTATTCCACCTAACAACACCAAATGCTTATATTTGATTGGTTGTTGCCTATTTCGAATGACACTTTTTCATGATCATCTTGTATTGTGTGGGCTTGACGAACCACGTATTGTTGTAAGTGCCTACATCATTTCATGCATCTTGATAAAATCAACAACAAAGATTCTTACGGATTTGTTTTCATCCAAACGGTGGCATTGAAATTCACGTGTGAATTTCAAGAAAATTCCATAATTTATCCAAACACCAAAATTTTAATATCTATGAATTTAAATTCATTGGATTTTAAATTCATGTGTGTTCAAATTCTCATGGATGTTTAAATTCACGTGATCCAAACGGACCCTAAGGTACCTTCTCAGATACCACTAAGGTACCCTCTGGCATATCTTAGATACATCTTAGGGTTTTAGATGAATAAAAGCTTTGTTTGAGGGCAGATTTGAAAGACCAAAACTTGGGTATATAAAAGGATGCCCTAATTTCTATTCTAAGTGTTTTGAGAACACTTTCTCTTGTCTTGGTCGTATAGAACAAGAAAGGGAATTGTAGGAGCTTGTTTGAAAGCTTCAAGAGGAAGGAGAAGAAGGAGAAGGAGAGGAGAGCTTGAAGAAAAGTTTGCTTCTCCATTAGCATGTAAGTAGCAAACCCTTCAAACAAAATGTGTTACAAAAATTCGTATTCTCTCTCTAGGGTTTGGTTTATTTGATGACATGATATTGCATGATGGTTTTTACTTCTAAAATTCGTAGGGTTTTGGTTGTATGATAATCTTGTTTAGTTTTTAATTGATTTGCCATGGATTTTGACTCACATTGATCATATTTCAGATTAGGATTTTGATTTTGTCTTTTTAATGAGGTTTCATGTATTAGAATTGTGTTCATGTGGATTTGGGATGAATCTTTGTTTTAGAAGGTGTTTTTAAGTGTGTTGGGATGTTTTATGATCATCCCTTTGATGTTGGAAATTTTGGAAATGATTTGTATGAGTTTTGTGTTGAAAATAGCCAAAATATTTCAAAAACTCGACCTGACGATTAATCCTGAGCCAAAACCCCTCAAAAAATGAGTTTCTGTTAAGGCAGGATTAGTCTCGTGATTAATCGCGAGGCTAATTGCCCCTGGGCGAGTAATCCAGGGGCTAATTGTGGACCCATGTTTTGAGAGTTCTTCACCCTTTTTCTCCCCAACCCTTTTTTAAACAACCTAAGCTTCCTACACAGCACCTTTATTACATGAAAGGCATTTAAGTAAATGTCCTATGTATTTATTGCTTTATTTACTTAAGTCTTTACATGTAAATAAGGTTTTATCCCCAATTTGGAACCAATAAAAATACTCCTTAAGCCCAATTCCCAACTAATAAAAAGTCAACTTTCCAGTTCATGCCTAAATTTGCAGTTTTCTTGATTTTCATCATAAGCCATTTTTTGAGTTTGATACCCAAATGAGTGATTCAAAAACCCATAAAATTTCAAAAGATTTGTTTACCCTTCAATAGACTACAACCAGAATTTGAACACGAAACTCCTCGTAGATTTGGCTAGAAAAATCATACACTAAAAATTCAACGTTTCTAATCAAACTTAGAATATTTTTTAAGTCCAAAACTTTTTGTCTCGGAATCCATTGATTTTTGGTATAGTGACCTTATTAGGAATCCTAAGACTACTCCACTCCCCAAAAATGTATTTTGAGGATTTTCTGACGTTTGTTTTGATTAATTGGATTAATGATAGCGAGGTTGAAAAATTCATGGATGATTTGAAAATGGCTTTTGGTTTATGGTTTGGCGGTGGATGGGAACTTCCACCTGGCATGTGTTATGATTAGGCAGTGTAGAGATTACTCCACTTGGCCTTGGTTTATTGGGTGGCGTAGAAATTACTTCGCTTGGCCTTGGTTCATCAAGCAGCGTAGAGGTTACTCCGCTTGGCCTTGGTTCATCAGGCAACGTAGAGGTTATTGCACTTGGCCTTGGTTCATCAGGCAGCATAGAGGTTACTCCGTTTGGTCTTGGTCTGATCACTGGTTCTACTCATTGATTTGAATGGTTGGGTGTGAGTTGTGAGTTTAGTCTATGTGTTGGTGTTGGCTTGTTAGTATTAATGTCTTTGTCCATCTGTCTTTGTTCTTGGATAGTGGTCATTAATCTAATTTAGAGACACGCTAACCCACGCTAACCCAAGAGTCCTACCATGACATGCTTGCAGTATTTGATTATATTCGTCGACTTGATTTCATGTGTTACCCGATTGAGATATGTGACTTGGAATTACACTTTATATCTGATTGAAATGTTTTGGTTTACATTTGGTACTTTATATTATGAATATTATCATGAAGTTATAAAACTGCATAAACTGTTTCTATCCATGTATGTTTGCTGCTTACTTGGACTTTAAGTTTCACGTGTGTTTTGTTTTATTAGATTTGTTTTTAGATCTGCTTGGTGAGCCACGTAGTGGGGTAGATACTGTGGGTGAGCTTGAGTGCAGGCCAGAGGATTACTGCTACCCATAGTAGGATTCTTTTTTATGATGTTGTATTTTGTCTCGGGGATCGTAAATGAGATGTAAATATTATTTTTGGACTTATACTCTTGGGAGATACCTTTTGTACATGTCTGTATATTTTGGAAAGAACTTGTGAATGTTTAGTTGCCTTAGTCATACTTTGTTCACATAAATATCATGTTTTGGAGATTATAATACATGTGATTATTTTGTTGGATGGAAATTTTATTCCATGCTTCTTTAGCTTATGCACTCTGATGATTACTTTGTAATTGCCCAGGATTAATTGTGTTAATCAGGTTCTATTGGGCCCATAAGTAGGTCTCGGGGACGGGTTGGTGCCTTGATAGGGCAGACCCAGATCTGGGGCACTACATGATCTCAGTACAAACTGTACCGAATTGGTTGGTCTTAGGCAATCGAATGAATAAAGAAAAAAAAATGATTTGCTTTGGATCGTCCGGTACTAATCTAGAACGGTACTGGGTAGTCTATAGCCCATCCAATTTGGGTTGATTTTAAAAATTTAGGAAAATTTTAAAATAGCAAAAAATTCCAAAAAATAAGGAAATTCATTTATAATTATTATAAATTATAAATGATTGATATAGGATATAATAAAGTTGAAAATCTATGTTAATTATAATGTCAAATTATAACATATAATTCTATATGTTGTAATTATAACAAATAGTTATAACAAATAATATGTTATTTTTTATAATTTGATATTATAGCATATCATATTATATGTTTATAACATATAATATAATTTGACATATATCAAATTATATTTATGACAAATATAACATATAATATCAACTTATATGTTATATATTACCTTTTGTGATAATATAATTTGACAAACAATGATGTGTTATAATATTATAAGGTAACAAATTATATCTTAAAATTTGATATTATAACATAGATTTTCAACTTTATTCTATCTTATATCAATCATCTATAATTTATAACAATTATAAACGAATTTTTCCTATTTTTTTTGGAATTTATTGCTATTTTTTAAAATTTTTCTGAATTTTCAAACCAGACCGGCTATGGACTTGATCGGACCAGCTATAAACTAGCAGGTACTGGCTAGTCTGGTAAACCATGCCTGAAACCTTGGTCTTCTTCCTTCTCCTTTTTCAATCAAGAACCTCTTTATCTTTCTATAGCTGTGAGATGTAGAAAACTAAAATCTTTATTTATATTTTTCCTTCATAAACATCACACGTACAACCCACCCTTTTAGTTTGATTAGGAAACTTCCTTATTTTCCCCAAACTCTATCGCACGCCCACTTTTGGACCTTTCCGAATACTAATTCCTATTGTATAATTGTTATTCTATGATTTGCCCCACACCATACATGTTCACCTCAACCAGTAAGATTGAAGAAAATCCCTAAATCACCCCTCTTCTATAAACATCACATTTAAACATTAATTCTTTTATGAATTTCCCAGATTTTTATTGTTTCATATTCTCCTTAACCATTATATGCCCTTGAATCTCTATTCCTCAACTTCTCAAATTTATAAGTATCTTTATTATCTAAAATAACTTAAATTTCTCTTTATTCTTTCTTTTGTTTTAGGCCACTATAATTTATTATTTTTATATCTCTAAATTTCTAAATCCATATAATTTCTGTAAATTACTATTGAATCATCCCAGTATTCTCAATTAATTCATTTATTATATTTATAAAATCTAGGGTTCTACAGCAGCAGTTTGGCATATTCTTTCTTGGGGCACCGTTATTCAAGATGCATTTGCTGCTTCCGAGTGAAGAGCCAGTGGTGATTGGATGGATGGTATTTCATTTTGCAGGGCCAACTTCTTCGCATTTATGTTACCAACTATCTCTGTTATATATATTTTATGGGTCCCACCTATGGGTGGTGCGGGTTCCATGTGTGGTTGACCTGACCTACTATTTAATGCCCAGTATGAGTGTGCAGGGTCGTTAGAGATAGAGATGGAGTATAGATAAGAATCCCAAATCTGTAGGACTCTATCTCTTGCTCTCTCTATAAATAGTACCCCAGAGCTCCCTATCTGGATGATCATTGTCATTCGTGAGAAGGAACCAAAGTCCAAAGAAGTGTTCCAGCTTATATAGAAAGATCCTCTCCTACGCAGAGCAATGGTTCTATCCTAAAAGATCGAGGGATCTCGTCCATCTTAGGAAAGGATTTACGTTGTGGAAAACAAAGATGATCCTACTAATCAAGTTTTCTAGAGACTTTGGTGAAATCCGATTTGTGATCCATTGATTCCACTGCATATTTCGTGTTTAGATCTATCACAAGTATGTATGTATAACCCAACAATCTCTTTGTTCCATTTTTGGAGATCAGGTTCAAGATTTATAAATTTGGAACATAGAGACCTAGTTGAGAGATCAGGTTCAAGATTTATAAATTTGGAACATAGAGACCTAGTTGAGAGATCAGGTTCAAGATTTATAAATTTGGAACATAGAGACCTAGTTGAGCAAGATGATTGAGCATTAATCCAAGATTTGTGAATAGTCGCATGACAAGAATCTTCTTGGATCCAAAAAGCTTTAGACCGGAATGGTCGGAATCAACCTTTATTCTGATAGGATAACTCAATCACCATGGGGCAATGGTCAAAAGCAATTATAAGCTGTGAAAAAACAATGGGATGAGAAAACAATTCAAAAACATCAATTGAATAAAAGTTCTATCAGTTTTTTAGAAATGTTATGGAGTCCTTGCTGGCCATTACATTAGGGCATAGCATTGGAATCTCTGTTAAGTTACAGTTGTTGACCATCTGCTGAAAATTTGCCACCTAATGATTATTTGAAGGTGATCCCCCACATTTTTCAGCTGAATTAATCATGACATTGAAATCGGCCACAAGCAACCAAGGTCAGGAAAAATTCTCTGCTAACTCTTCAATGTAGTTCTATTGATCAGACTAAATGCCCATCTCTGAGCTTGCGTGCACAAAATTCACCAGCCGCATCGATCCCCTATGAGAAATTTGCACCCAGATCAACCATTGAGTATGTGAAATAATTGAAATCGTATCTTCCTGCAACCACATAATCAAAAGACCTTCACGGTGATATGAGGCTTCAACAACAAAAACAATTCCTAAATCCTAATTTTTTTTGCAGCTCTCTCAGCCGGGTATTTCATAGAAAAAGTCTCAAAAAGTAAAACCAATCTCGTCCTATGAGTCAAAAATTAGCCTTTGAGATGACACTGTGTCACGGTTTGATCACCCTAACAGTTCCCGAAGAGAATTTTCATTTTTTCTAACTCTTGCAAGAGTCAAGATGCAAGAAAGATCTGATATCCGGACGGTTAAAATTTATAATCGGTAATTGGGTATATGTTCGAAATTTTGTATTTAATAAACTTAAAAAGGAAAAAATAAATAAAAGGATTTTTTTTCCTTTCTTTCTCTTATTGATAGATGGCATGATTATGTCAATCTACGGGAAGGAAAACAAACTAAACTATTTCCTAAGCCTTATCAAAGAATCACACTAGTGAAAAGTGAAAACTCATCCTTTGTGATTGATTTTCTTGGAATCCATTTAATAGATTTTCTTTTCGAATTAATGTGGAAAATATTTGCAGCATCTCAACTGTTTTCCATAAGATAATGAGTTAATTTACGGACCAATTTCCTGAAACCATACAATTCCAAGGGCCCAACAGCGTGCTGTCTCATCTACAGCAAGTCTCTTACACCCCACCATGGAGTAAGACAAAATGCATGTGGGTTCCACTAATTAAAAATTCATTAAAAACTATATGACTTGTAGTACCACATGTGCATTATTTCTAACGCTGTTTCATCTGGAACCACTCAATGGTTCCAGCATGAAACGTGCGGATGGATGGCTCTTTTCAATAGGGGGCTCATACCCTAAAATGCATCCCATCGAGTGGTTTCACTGAACCATGCACGAGATTTTGGCTCCAGAAGAAATGCTCACATTATTTCTTAATTGCTTATGGGGTATAGGAAATTTATTGTGGATGTTAAAGCGAGATAGACAAGAGATTGAGGGTGGGGTATAGGAAATTTATTGTAGATGGTAAAGCAAGTCACACAAGTGATAGGTGTCACACCTCAAAAGATGCATAAAATAAAATGGCAGACAACTTAACTTTCGAACAGGATTCGCATCATCTGCTGGTGCCGAGCACGGCTACATCGGTTAATTATCACAATAATTGAAGACACCAACGTTCGTTATTATACATTGGACTTACTAAACCAATGGAATCAAATTACTGAGAGGTAACAAAGTGAACCATCAAAGGAGTAATTAGCACAAATGGAAGACACCTACCATAACGCAATAGAATGCTCTGCGTCTTGTGTAGATGCATCACAGTGAAGATGTGTTAAAAATGACGCCATCAATACTGGGATTGGCCAAAGCCAAGGCAAGGAGAACCTTGTCACGTTCCAGCACCGCCATGATTTGTTCTTCCAAGGTCACCCATGCTTCCACTCCGTCTCCATCCCTGGTATCCATCAGAATAACAATGTTGTTTATTCCTGGGACTGCATCACCTAGAAAATATATCCATGCTGGCTTTCCCCACCCAAAATCAGCCTCATACAAAGGCATCCTACACAGACTACTGAAGATACAAAAATCCACTCTCTCTTTAGAATCCTCTTCCACTAATTCAAGAAATCTCGAGACCCCCTCATCACCTTGAAATTCTCTTAGATGTTCATTGTCAATTTTTCTGTGAGCTTCTCTCAGCTGAAGCACCAAGTCAACCAACTCGCTCTCACTCTCATTCCTCAATGATACAGTCGCTTCCCAGACCATATTTCCAATCGTGTTTCTTGGTAAAGGGTGGAACCAGCCTCCCACGGATGTCAATGGTATGTCTCGCAGAAACGGAAGCCTTTTCTGATTTGGTTTTACTCTACACGCAGCCATGATACGTTGACAGATGAACGACGACACCACTTCAACCCTCGTGGGGGCTTCGCGGTACTCGATGAAGAAATTTGGCTTCCCACATTCGCCTTGAGAGCAGCTATGCTTGAGCCTGTAAACACAAACCTTTCTATCCTTGTAGTAGTGACAAACTCTGCTGCGGATGACTCAACATTTTCATTTGACAACAATCTTGATAAATCCAAATCCCTTGATGGGTAGAAAGAATCTTGTAAGAAGATGGGAGACACAGCTTCACCAGAACCTCGAGCGATTGAGGCCCAATCTTTTACAAACGACGCCATTGATAATGCATCCATGATCATGTGTAGAAAGCACATGCCGATTGCTAGTCCTCCGCAATCAAAGTGGTTCACTCTAATGGCTACTTGAACTATACTATGATATGGTTCAGTGGGAAAAGAACCACAAGGAAGAAAACGATTAAGTACCTCCATGTCAGGCTTCCTTAGAAACTTGGAGAGCACACAGTTGACACGGGCTTCTACATAATCAGCTCCCTCGTCGTTACAGTCGATCCTGGAGAAGCCATCTTTAAGCCTTCCGGCAAATGGATAGTATCGTGACAAAGTCTCCGACAAGGACCTCTTGAGCTGATTAGATCTTTCAGCAGTTTGGATTCCTCCTCCTCGCTTGCTTATATTCGGGTAAAAGAAAACGAAAGGAATATAAACGGGGATATTCGTCTGGTCAAGAAGCGAGAGCTTAAAGCTTCTAAGATGAGGAGGAGTAGGGGAGGATGGTTTGATAGTCTCTCTTGAGATGATATCAACCTTCATCTTCTTTCGATCTTCCCTCCGTTCACTGCAAATGGGAACTCTTGTTTTAGATTGTAAGAGAGTAAACTGCGAGTCGCCGTCTCAATTATTTTCGTGAGTGTGTGATGACATAATTGGCCGGTAGTATGCCCGACATTAGATATCGCAATCCAATTAAATATTATGGTATCCTGCGGTCAATTGATCGCATTGAAAGTTTCCATTAAGGATAAGTGTTAAGGATTAGTGTGAACAAAGATATAACCAATAGTTGCTTGCCATTTACACAATTAAAAATCCTGAAAATCTCCCTGCATTAAGAAAGATATAGTTTTTTTTGCTTGCTTATGTAGCAAGCAAAGATTGGTTAGAGTGGAACTCAATTCAACCCTCAAGATGGTGTCCAGGGAATGACATCACCTCTGCTATTTTTAAGGATTTTTAAGTTTAATGACAGACGAATCTCGTGGGTTCACCTTTGAATATGTGCGTTTATCACGTGGGCGTCTCTGTCCGTTAATGTAAATTAACACCAGCATGAGCCAATAAGATATTTATTATTAACACAAACACCAAATGAGTGGACTACAAATTAATGAAAAGTAATAAACAAAACAGAATGCTTTGTTTTGATGCATCACGGTAAAGATCTGTCAAAAATGTCGCCAAAAAAGGAACTTAAAATAAAAAACCTTAAATTTACTTTATATAAAAGGGGAGAGTTCACATATCAGTTCATCACCTTCATGTTTCCTTCCAACATTATTTCCCTCTATCCAGTGGTGGAACCAGGACTCCAAATCTGAGGAGTAAAAAAAAATTTCAATTAACACTTCTCATAAAATATAGAAATTTCAATGAGTTGAAGGGGGCAAACTAAAAATTTTAGAGAGGTTCTCATGAAATATAGAAATTTTAATGAGTTGGGGAGACAAACCAGAAATTTTAGAGAGCGCAAAACATAAATTTTAATTAAAACATATAAAAAATAAAAGTTAGGGAGGCCAATTGTGGCGCCCCCCCCCCCCCCCCCCCCCCCCCCCCCCCCCCCCCCCCCCCCCCCCCCCCCCCCCCCCCCCCCAACTTGGTTCCGCCACTACCTCTATCTCTTCTTAGACACGTGCAATACTTCATGTATACCCCTTCTAGCATAAAAAATATATATAGAAATTTATTATGACATTGTCAACCTGGTGGAGGTACCTTCATGTCTTGGTTTCCAGAAGAATAAGTAGATTTCCGCCCCCAAACAGATCTAAACCAAAAGCGAAGAACAATTTCAACACAACAGAAGATAGTAACAAAAAAAATATGAAATGGTTCCGTGAAGGACTCGGAGATGGCTTTGATATTATGAAAGAGAGTGGAAGAAGGCAAAGGGTTGAGAGAAATGAGGAGAGAACAATTGTTTTTTAAGAGGGGAGGAAGATGAATGATTTTTGTCCCAACTCCTAAGCGAGGAAAAGAGAAGACCAAAAGAGTGGGAAAGAGGAAGAAGACAACGATTTTAAGACGTGACAACGATTTTAAGAGGTGAAAGAAGATTGACTGTTTTTGTTGTGAAAGAGGAAGAGAGAAGAGGGTTTGCACGTGATGAAATTTAAAAGGATTTCAAAATGACAACTATAACCTTATATTTGTAGATATAAAATAGATGTAATAAATGATATATTAGGTCATGAATAATAGGGTATCTTTTTGGCATGATTCCTAAGCCTGTGTTCTCTTTATATATAGTATAGATTGTTACGTTATATTTTCTTTTATATCATAATTATTGTTTTAATTAAAATTATTGTAGTTATTATTTTAATTAAAATATATTTATAGCATATTTATAATTACATTTTTAATAATATAATAATTATAAATTATAACATATTATTTAATAATTATTATTATATTATAAGATAGTTGACCTGTCTTTTTCTAATAACTCTAATATGTATCTAAAAATATATAACTATACATGTTTTATCCACAAATATATATTTTTATAATATAACATAATTATTATATAAACACCAAAATAAATATAATAATTATATGTTTTTAAACAAACATAGTTACAAAAATAATTTAGATTTAGTTACCAAAACCTTGGTAACTATAAAATAGTAATACTTTTTAAAATAGTTGAGAACAAGTGTTATTTTAATGTTCATAGAGTTCTTTCTCCCAAAAATGCACTTTAAAGACTAAAAACCTTATGCAACAACAATTTGTTGTAAGGCTCCGATTGGTTCGTGGAATTGGAGATAAAATTTAAGGTACATAAGAATTGGAATAGGTCTCTCAATTCCAATTTTGTACGTAATCAGGTTGAATTAATATTTAAAACTTAAAATTATTATTCAACCCAACTCCATTGAATTTGTTTTTAAGCTATTTTATAAATAACCCAATTCACATCATGATAGATGATAATTCTAATTTCTTTACCCTTCCATTTATATGAAAATAATCTTGAGTAATTAAAAAAGTTTTTTGTAAAGAAAAGGTTCTAGAGAGAGAGAACCCTAAAAAAAGGGAATACTCTAAAGAGAGAAAATATAAAGAAAGAAGGTGATAGAGAGAGAAAACTTAGAGATAGAAGGTTCTAGAGAGAGAAATCTATAGAAAAAGAGGTAAATGTCTAGAGAGAAGATTTTGGAAAGATTAGGTTCTAGAGAGAGAAAACTCTATAAAAGAGAATTTGAATGCTCTAAAAAGTGAAAGTTCTAGATTGAGGGAAATAGTGTGAAGAAAGCAATTCCTTGAGATAAGGTTCCCAAAAAAAAAAACCATATAAAGAAGTGTAAGCACCCAAATTTTGCTCAAACCAAAATGTGTTAAACACAACAAAACCCTAAAACCGGCTGAAACCAAGATCTAAAAATTTTAATTTTGCCAGAAGTTGAATTGGCGAATAATCTTTACACTATTGGAAAGAAGACTATGTAAACGATTCTAGCACAACTGAGTTTGCATGAATCTGAGTCTAGATGAAATAGTTATTGTCAAAACAATTTCAAGGGAATTTTTGAAAAAATGGGTAGAAACTATTGCGTGGGAATAATGCACATTGTTTGCATTTGCCATGTGGCAAACTAAAGTACAATAAAAAATAAAAAAATAAAAATGAGAAAAGACAAAATTAATAAAAAAAATCTAAGATATTTTCATTAAAATATTTGTAAAATCAAAGAAAGTCTAAAATAAAAATCATAAAATCAGCCCAAAAATTAGAAAATTTCATCTAGAATCACACAAATTCAATTTGTATTGGCAAGATTTGGCTTGCACCGTATTTGAAATACAGTGGAAAAATAGTAGTATTGTATTCCAAATATGGTGCAATGTCGAATTGCAATCCCACGTACTCCTAGACAGATCCCGTAAAATCGAGAATTTTAATTTTTGAAAGGACATGTTTTGCATTGGTACTTGAAGTACGTTGCTGTTGCACCCAGCCACCCGTAAATCAAGTACGGTGCTAAAGGAAAATCAATTGCACCGCACTTTAAGTATACTGCAACTTCCCCAGGCTAGAAAAGACCGATTTTTGGACTGTTTGGAGGACGAACATCTTATCTCTTCTTCTCCATTTAGCTCCAAGAAAATCACTTTCTAGCCCTTTGAAAACATTTTTGAACCCTTTTAAATCTTTTGAAAAGCAACCCAAACCACTTCGAAAGCAAGGATCTTCAACCAAAACTCCTAAACAAGTGAACACACTCACTCTTGAGTCCAAAGGAGATTTCTAGCTGCTGTAGAGGTCTTGAAGGAGCTCCAAGCCACTCTAGGTCCCATCAAGATCGCCTCTTTTGCAAAGGTAGGACTTCTAAACTTCTCACTTGTTTGTAAATAGCCCATTTTATGCAATAAAGAGCATTTTTACATGTTATTTCAACATCTTTTTTGCTGATTTGAATATATGGATGTTTCTTAGCACATCTTAGCATAATTTACACGTATATGAATGTGTCAATGCCATGATAAAGGTGTGAGACATGGAAAATCAATTTAATGACTTCATTTTCATCACGCGGGATTCATTAGAACAAGGAGTCGCCACCATTCTTTTTAGGCGTGAATGGACACCAAAATCTCAAATCAAAATAAAAAAAGACAAAAACTAGAGTAAAAATAACTCTAAAATGAAAACAAAACAAAAACAACCAGAGATGGGTAAGGGGATTAGGTTATGAACAGGGGAAGGTATTAAGCACCCCTATTCATCCACACAAGGTGGTTGCCAGGTATTGTTCATGTTAAAATAAATGACGCTTGCTTCAAAAAAGGAAAAAACATAAAAATAACAAAAGTGTATGGTTTTTCACATGAATATCCAGACTAATTCAAAATCCTCAATATGATCATACCATCCTAAGGGTGTCATGATTAAAATAAAATTGAGATAAAAATCAGATAAAACCAATCTAAAGAGAAACTTGAAAAACCAGTTTTAAGCTAAACCATTAAAAGGTTGAAAAACTAGATAGAAATCTCTTAATTAAATATTTGACGAATAAAATTACTTGGAGTACAGATCTGATCCGAATCTCTCAATTGTGGGGAAATATAACCCCCACTCAACCCATGTTGATGAAAAAAATCAAAAGGGAGAGTTTAGACCATAGGATCCTTTCTCCAAGATCAAAAACAATTTTAAAATCATATCATGAAACCCTATAGGTTACTTTGAGGCTTTTGGTTTTAGATCTACCATATTGATCATGATAGATCCAGAATCCTAGCCAAATATCACCAAAATTAAGAAAATAGTGCTATAGGTGCCAAGATGTGAAAAGTCCAAATTCTAGAAAAAAAAGTGGGGATCTCATGCTATAAACATCATGAACTCATAGGATTAATCCAGATTCAAAATAAAATTATTAAAACATGATCAGGATAACAAAAACAGCCATATCTCACAAATTAAAGCACATGGGGGTCTACCCTACGGATCCACGTGTTCTTTTTTCCCCTAGCTCTCTCTTCACGTTTTACGGCTAGAGAGGATTCTTGAGGTACTTGGAGACAAGTTTAGGAATACAAAAACAATCAAAGGCCTTATTCTAAAAGAAAGGAGAAAAACAGATTATGGGGTTCTATTCTAGGGATCCACCTGTTCTCTTTTCCCCTAGCTCTTTCTTCACGTTTTACGGCTAGAGAGGATTCTTGAGGTACTTGGAGACAAGTTTAGGAATACAAAAACAATCAAAGGCCTTATTCTAAAAGAAAGGAGAAAAACAGATTATGGGGTTCTATTCTAGGGATCCACCTGTTCTCTTTTCCCCTAGCTCTGTCTTCACATTTTACGGCTAGAGATGATTCTTAAGGTACTTGGAGACAAATTTGGGAATACAAGTATAAGAAGGCCTTATTCTACAGCAATGGAGAAGATTAGATTATTTCTATAATTGAAGACAGAAAATAAAAGGGAAAAGGGACTTACCTGGTTTCTGAAAGCAAAGCAACAGCGGTTCCCTTCTTCACTTGGAGCTCTTCAGACTTCAAATTAATGGTCATTTGCTTGAGGATCTGCCCTCTATTTATAGGCAAGCCCAGGGGCATGGTTGGTCCAAAGGGATATACCTAAATCTTTCAGATTGGATTAAAAATAAGGATAATGGCAATCTATGGCCAACAAGGATAAATAAGATAATTCGAACAGATAAATAAGAGAATTCACTTATCCAAGAGAGAGATTTTGGTGCAAATAAGGCTAAAAAATCAAGAAAGATAAAATTCGCACAAAAACCCCGTGCCTGTATATACATTGCGGGCGCGTGATGCCCGCATTCTCAATACGGGCGCAGCATGCCCGTATAGGAATTGCGGGCGCGATTAACCCGTAAGTAAAATACGGGCAATGCACGATTGATGAAATTTTATGCATTTTTGACCTGTTTCATCCCAATTACATGTTTTCAATTATTTTCTCATTTTTGTAGTGCAATTTGGGGTGTCTACAACTGCCCCCTCTTTGCTGGTAATTGGAACCAATTATGAGCAAAGAGCAAAAAGACCCACAAATTGCACTTTTGGAGATTTTGTCTAATCAATTGCAATTTGCAAGGATTAAAAGGATGATTTGGAAAAATAATTTGCGTGGAGGATTTGCTTAAAAGTCCCTAACCTTAAGGGACAAATCCTCCTCTCTAGTCTCACTGAGCACTCGTGGCTATGAAGTGAGATTTGAGACAAAATTTTTAAACAAAAGTGGGTAAGGTGGCAATCCTTGCAATTTACAACTAATATAAACATTAATCTCCTGAAAAGTATAAAGAAAATGATGAAAAATGCAATTTTCTAATTTGTCCGCATTTACTTTATGGGCAAGTGATGCTCGTAATTCAAATACGGGCGGAAATGACCGTTTTACCTTTGCGGGCTTCTGTTGCCCGTGTTTCTTCTACGGGTTTTAGGGCTTTACTTATTGCGACCGCGAGCACTTCTTTCATTTCTGCTCATATTTCACACTTACTTGCCTACGCCCGTACCTTCCTCTTCGGTTTTCTGACCTTCACTCTCCAACAAATCTCCTCTTCTCCGGCAACCACTGTTCTCCAGCAACCTTTACCATCTCCGGTGACTTTCATCTTCTGTGACCTCATTTTCGGCAACAATCCTTCATACACCCTTCAGAGAAGACAAGCTTTCCGACGACTGTTGTTTCTTCCTCCATTGCCTCAACTGTGATCAAGCTTTCAATGTACTTCAAATCGTTTCAAACAACCTTGAACACTCCTTGAAGCTTCAGTGAAGAAAAGGTTTCCACTTTGCTTGCAAAAATTCCCATTTCGATCGAAACAGGTAAGTGGCCAAACATCTCTTTTAGTAAACCAAACAGTGATAACATCCCTATAACTAGACAAATCTGGTTCATGCACAAATTTGACTCACTATTGATGGTTTGAGAATAATCCCCGATTCCATGTTTACTATTTGGGAATTTATCTGTATCTCTGCGACCAGGCATGCCTTCTATCTCCGAATGATAATTTCTCAATTCATGCTTGACCACCTAAATTCATTCTCTGCATTTTCTGTTCTTGATTGATTGATTGCATTAGATAATTATCTTTTGCTGTGAATGCTATGTGCTTCCTCCAGAACTGCTGTGCAATTGACCAAAATGCATGATTTTTGTTATGCAATCTCTCTGTTCTTGCATGTGTTAAATAATTAACTTCTGCTGTGCAATTCCACCAACTTGAATGCTGTGCAATTTCTGTTTTCATGTTCACTATTTCCAAGCATGCCTATCTGTTCCCCAAGTTTTTGATTTGTATTTTGATAAACTCATGCTTTGGCCGATGGCTAATTTTCTGCATTTTCTTGCTTTTGAATGAATATATCAGATTACCAATTCGTATGCTGATTTCCCTTGCTAATGGCATATCCGAAATGACGCTTGCAATTTTTCTGATTCTTGACTGAGAGACTAGGATTCTTGCCCCTGAATAGACAGCTCCCACTTGTCTTAATATTTGAGGCAATTACAAACCTATTCTTGGTCATGACACACATTCCCAAATTTTTGAGTTGCCTTAATATCTGATTTTTCTGCAAATATTCTGAATGAGAGCTTGGAATCCTTGTCCTTGAGTGGCCAGCCTCCAATTGAAGTCAATTGTCTTGGCTTTGAGGCAATCATAAACTGGATTTCTGTTTCTTCAACCTATTGACAACTTTATTTCCTTGCCTATTGTTAAAGTTTGTTCTGAACTTGCTTAGTGTTGAACAAATACTGAATCTCCTTTCTTGAATGCCCTTTAGCTTGGCATGAGTCAAATACTTGTATGGCTCATATGAACTTGTTCCTGCCTTCATGATAGAGCATCCTATCCCAATACACACCGTAACTGCCCTGAAACCAAATAAATAATTAAATGATCAGGTATCTTAGAAATACAAAAGATATTAAAACTCTAATCTTAAGAGTCCAATCCTTAATAAACATTTTCCCCATTCCTTTTTCCTTTTTATCATATATAAGCAGAATACATAAGAAATTTATGTTTCTTGTGTATAATTTTTATATATGATTTGAATTTTTTTTTAACAACCAAAAAGAAATAATAAAATTTCCCAAAAACAAAATTTTGGAGCACTGAAAGAAGTCCCCTCTGATAGAGTCCCGATTTGGTTGTACTTTTGAGGCATTTTCCCTTATATTCTTCATTGTTCGATCCTGCAGAAAATTAAACTTGATTAGAATGAAGAACAAACAACAAAATTTTACAAAAAGAAATAACAAATCATCTCCCTGTTTTGAACTCGCAGATGGCTCGTATTCATTCAGCTTCCAGGGATCCTGCAGATGAGCCCTCTTCTTCGAGGGTTCGGCAGGATCATGCTGATGTGGCCTCATCTTCGAGAGCCCAGAGGGATTCTGATTCAGACATCCCAGATCTTCCTTCTGGGGATTCATGTGAGGCGACCCCAGAGGTATACTCAAACCTTTCTAAAATTTCAATTCCTTCTCAAAATCCTTCACCCTGATTATTTCTTCCTTCCAATTGTTTCCTTAGCCTGTAGTTGAGGCTCCAAGTTGAGGCAGGGGTCGTGGCGAGCGACGAGGTGGAGGCAGAGATGGAGGCCATGGTGAGGGCCGTAGAGGAGGTCGTGGCAGGGAGGAGGCTCGAACTAGGTTGAGGTCCCTGAAGCCGTTACAACACAGATTAGGGATACCGACCTGCTACATGGCCTGAGGACTCATCCCTCAGCCTGTATTAGGGCGGATATTCCTTTGGTATATCCTCTGTCTCATTACTAAGGGAGCTGGGCCAGCTTCATTAGATTTCTCATAGACTGCAGTTCATCCTTTCGCCGAAAGTTGGGCTTGTTTGGTTTCGGCTTCTTCATCACCATCCCGGATGTGCGCTTGGATCGAGCCCTTATTGCAGCGATGCTCAAGATGTTCTTTCCAGAGACGCTGAGCTTCCACTTTCCAAATATTGAGATCGGGATACGGCCGTCAGACTTCACACTCATCACCGGGATTTGGATGATTGGAGATATTATCCCTGAGATGGTGATGCCAGATGCTGCGAAGATTGCTGCCAATCTTGGATATATAGTGTTGCCTCCAGAAGCCTGGGATAGAGGGAGACCTAGATTGTCTCTGACTTGGTTGAGAGAGACCTTCCAGAGGAGACAGCTTGGTCAGCTTGCCGCCAGTCATACATCTTTCCCTTTTGCCTTCCGCTTCATCTTCCTGTACATGATGGGCTCCTGCTTCTTCCCAGAGGACACGACTTCTGTCAGTCCTCATTTTTTGAGTTTATTGGGAGATTTGCAACGAGCGAGGAGGTACGCTTGGGGGCCACTTATTTTTGGCACCATTTTGGCTGGCCTGCGCCATCAGTTAGCGGCCTCTCTACCTCTCGAGGAGCCGGAGTTGGGTGCAGATTCTTTTGGCCCTTATTGTAGGTGAAATACCTGTTTCTCTATTATTTCTTTCTCTTCTTCTCCTTTTTTATTCTTCAGACCCTTTTTTCTTCTTTTGTAGTTTTTTGCTAGGGTTTGTATTCCCTATTTCCGCCCTACCTCTACGATGCCAGAGGAGACGTATCCTATGGCTTGTAGATGGTGCCATGTAGAGCATGACTCTGAAAAGAGTCTGCCTAGGTCTACCCGGGCTCATCTGGACAAGCTGTATCGGACTGAGGTAAGCTTCTTTACTTCTTCCTTTTTCCCTTTCCTGAATCGCATGCCTAATTCTCCTTTTTTGTTTCTCAGCTGTTCGTTCCCCGTATGGAGGACATTCATGAGGTGCTGGCCCTGCATGCGGCTAGGGAGGATGCGTTTGCCCCTGACTAGAGACGTCAGTGTTATCAGTTCTTTATTGGTTAGATGGGCAGCATCTGGTATTGTGGCAACCGCTTCTTTTATCAGCACATCGGAGAGCCTCGGATTCCTATCATCCCTCCAGATACTACCCCTTCCTTTCCTCCCATGCCTGTTGATTCTACTCAGTTCCTAGATTGGACTGAGGCAGAGACTTTGTTGGAGGAGGGTGATTATGATGCCTGGTTTAGGCAGGCTTCAGTTGGGTGCCTCATGCCACCCATGCCTGTCCGTGGCGGAGTCACGGAGATAGGAGGGGTTGTGATCATGGCCTACGATACCACAGTATGCCTTTCCCTTTTTGATCTTCCATTCTTATATTCTATTTTGACTTGATATTTCTGACACCCTTTCTTCTATTTCAGGAGGCTCAGTTGGCAGAGATTCGAGCTTGGTACGCTAATATAAAGCGACAGCGAGATGCCGCTATTTCCGAGCGGGACGCTCTCCTTATTACCGTTGCCGACCTCAGGGGATAGCTTGCTAGGGCATAAGGCCAGGTGGGTCCTTCTGGTGCATAGGACCAGGCGGGTCCATCTCATACTCAGGTTAATTCTTTCACCCTTTTCAATTTCTGCTTCTTATATCTGCTTATTTTGTTCTGATTAAAATTCCCTTTCTTATCTTCAGGATGACACAGCCGGTCCTTCTCACCTTATCATACACATCCCCACGGCAAGGTCTTTTCTTTGTAACTGGTGCAGCTCATGACTCCTCCTGGATTAGTAGAAGTGCCTATAGCAGAGCCCGAGATAGAGACTGATGTTGCACCTACCGCTGCTCCTACTACCGAGGATGTGCCAGAGTCTGCTCCAGCACCAGAGACAGCTCAAGATACAGCCACTAGTGTAGATATAGAGATGGAGCCTACTGAGGGGGTTGCTGGGACCGAGGAGGTGCCTGAGGAGGCTGTGGTGATGGAGGAGGCCTCTGTTGAGCCTGTGAAGCCTAGGCCTAATGCTGATGCTCCTGAGGCGTCGGTTCCTGCCTTCGAGTCTACGGCCAGTGGGAGTGCAGGGCCTGCTGCCGAGCCTGTGACTGAGCCCGTCCCTGCGGATTCTGTGGGATATATAGATAACTCGGGGTACGTTCCTCCTGATCATCCCACTGCTGGCCTTGTGCCTTTATATATGTGGTATGATATTTAGTCTATTTTGAGCAAGATGACCCGTAGTACCGCTCGCCGTCTTGTGGAGCATGTTTTCGAGCGTCGGCGACCTTCAGACAGCGGTCGAGGCAGAGGACGTGGTCGTGGCCGTAGGGGTGGACCTAAAGAGACAGATTAGATTAGGATATCACATATATACTTGTATTTGACAAATGATGTACACTTCCATATATATAAAAAAGAAATTTGATTCATTTTTCTTCATTTATGCTCTTTTCTTCTTTATTTCTTGCTTCCATTGCATGATACATGCTTAAGCAGGAACAGGTGAAGCTTGGGAAAGCATTGAAATTGAAATTCCCCATTTTTTTGCATTTTTCCAAAAAAAACCGTATCTTTAATGCAAGTAAGCAGTGCCCGTAATGTGAATGCGAGCACGCGATGCCCGTAATTTTATTGCGGGCACGTGGTGCTCGTAATAATTGCAGGCACGCCGTGCTGGGTATTATAAATATGGATTTTATTGTATTTTCTATTTTTCTATATAAGCTCATGGGGCACGTCATTGTGATGCTTTTAATAGTTTGAAAACTCCTTGAGCCCTCCGTTTTTTGCTTTCCTTGGCTTCTTTGGTGATTCCATGGCTTCCTTTGCACCGTTCTCTTATGCCCATGAAGCTCCTCCTGCAAGACAACCTGTTAGATCAAAACCTCCTAATCTCACTAGGTACAATGTTGTGGATTCCTTCTATGATAGGTGGTTTAACTCTATGACCCTTGATGAGGAAATTCGTTAGGATTCCATCCACCTAGGTCACATCCTACACATTTCTAAAATTCCCTTTAAGTGGGAAATCATTGAGGCTTTGATTGGGCACTGGGTACTTGAATTGAATCTCTCCCACTTTGATGACAAAGAGATGACTCCTACCATTGAATAAGTTGAAACCATCCTTGGCCTAAGGTTTTTTGAAAACGTAGTGAACCCACCCCTTAAGCCTAGCTACAAAAAGGAAGCATCCACTTTCTTGGGTATAGGGAAGAAAGACCTAAGAGGTTCTGAAACACTGTTGACCTTGTCCAAGACCTTTCTGACTAAAAAACTTCTAAGGGTTGAGGACAAGGATGCCCGGTTTAATGCTCTGACTCTGATAGTGGTCAACCAGTTGCTTTTCCCATGGGGTGCCGACCAGGTTGACTTGGCTCTCATCTCAGTTGTCTGACAGGTTAGGGAACGTGAGAGATTGGCCGCCATGATTTTGGTAGAGATATACCAAGCCTTAATTGACTGCTATTTTAGGAAGAAGAAGCACTTCCTTGCATGTGCCCCTATCCTACAAGTAAAAAAAAATTTTTTTTTTTCTTTTCTTCTTCTTCTTTTTTTTTATTCTTTTCTCTTTTCTTTTCTTTTTCTTTTTTTTTGAAATAAATTAAAAGGCTTCCCTTTTCTGCAGCTTTGGTTACTTGACCACCTGAGTCAGGTTGCAGAGATAACTCACTGCTTTTTTCCAAGATTGAAAGTTCCTGTTTTGATGAGCAACCGGAGTTGTCCTAACATCCATGGTGGCAAACAAGGTTGGTTCACTTTCTTGGGTACTCTCCAGGATGATCAAGTGAGATGGTGTTGCACTTATCAACCCAATCCAGAGACAGTGATCAGCTTCAGAAATAGGAACTTTCTGGTTCTAGTAGGCTTGAAATCTGTTGTTCTCTATCTTCCTTTGAGGGTTCTTCGGCAGTTTGGAGCAATACAGGGGATCACGATCCCAACTGGATATGAGGACTTCCTTGGGCCACTTACACCAGCCACCATGGGGTTGAATGCTCAATTAATGATTGAGTGGTCCTATGTTCGTTTTCTGCGGGGTCCGGTCTTTTCTGAGTCCCATGTAAAGGACTATCATTTCTGGATCAATGAGTAGGTGCAGAGTCATGCCCCAGTACCAGAGGATCCGCCTACAGTTCTTCCCCCTACTTATGAATATATCCTGGAGTCTGAAAGGGCAAGCCACAAGCGGCTTCAACAAAGATGGGTACGAGAAGCCCAAGAACTCAGGATAAAAGGTATTGATATGGAGAGGCAACTTGAAGAACAGGTATCTCGCCGCATTGCTATGGAGAAGAAACTTGAGGAACAAAGACAAGCTTGTCGCTTTGAAGTTCGAGCGATGCGGAAGAAATATCAGGATTCCTTGGCTAACCTTAGGGCTTTGAAGATCAAGCAGTCACTTTCAAATGAGGACATCTCCTTTCTGAGCGATCCAGATGCAAAGGGAGCTTCTGGAATCATTGCAACTCAGGCAGCTCGGATTCGGGAGCTTGAGGAGCAACTAAAAGATAGGGATTAGATTCTTTTTATTGCATTTTTTTCTTTTCTCTTTTTTTTCATACCTTTGTACAAAAGCAAACTCCAATAGTGGAAAGGCAAAGGATTTAATGCAAAAATAGGTTTTATATTATTGGCCTCAGAATTCTCAGATGCTTCTAAAAACAAAAGTTTTATGAAAAGTATTAGATTTCTCATCACTGGCCAAAGTATAATTTTTTTTGTTTGATCCAAAACACTTAATCACATATAATTAAAGGAATTAAAATCTAGTTGAATAATGAAAAGGGTAATCGAAGCAATAGGGAGAGACCAAATCTGTCTATCCCTTGACCTTTAAAATCATCCCCAAATGACTTTTCCTCCATGATTGACCTTGCTATTCTGCTCAATTTTTAGTGTTTATGCTGATTTCAAACTTGGATAACATGATCAACTCAACCCCTGATTGATTTTTTTTTTGGCCAATATTGCCCTTAGTGCCAATTATGGTTTCCACTAAGGCCGACTTCTGCATTTCGTTATCACCAATCTTATTCTGAAATTTGAATGAATATACTAAAATCACCGAGGGCTTAAGAATAGGACGAAACAAAGGCTAAGCTCGGTTTATGAAAGAAAAGGTATCAAAGGCTCAAAATTTTCTAAATGTGAAAATAGGTCAATTGGACTTACAGTCATGATAAATTTGATCCCATTCTCAGACTTTATGCTTTTCCTTTTCTTTTTATACTTGGCTTTCATTTGCCACTATCCTTTGCTTTTTTTCTCTCTCTTTTTTTTCTTTGCCCCAATTTGTTTTGCCCCAATTGGCTTTGCCCCAGTATAAGACTGTAAGTCCAGTTTAGGTTTATCAAAAAGACAAACTGGCTCAAATTGGCTAGAATAAGGATTAAAATTTTGGGAAATAAAGAAAAATGGCCTCAGATCATTTCCTAGTAATATTCAATCAAGGAAAATACCTCTTTACTACATCAGAATTAATTGGCTCAGGAAAATCTTTCCCATCCATTTCTGTTAAAATGAGAGCACCCCCTGATAGGACATTTCTGACAATATAAGGTCCTTCCCAATTTGGTTTGAATTTTCCACGAGGGTCTTCCAAAAAGGGTAAGATTTTCTTTAATGCTAAATTTCCTTCTTGGAAAGTTCTGGGCTTCACGTTCTTATTGTAAGCCCTGGCCATTCTCTTCTGATACAATTGGCCATGACAAAGCGCGTTCAAACACTTTTCTTTTATCAAATTGAGTTGATCATGTCTTGACTGTATCCATTCAGCTTCTTCTAATTCAGCTTTCATTAGCACTCTTAATGATGGGATTTCCACTTCCAATAGTAAAATTGCTTCCATTCCATAAACTAGGGAATACGAGGTTGCCCAAGTAGAAGTCCGGATTGAGGTTCTGTAGGCATGTAGAGCAAGCGGTAGCTTTTCATGCCAATCTCTAAAACTCAATTATTCGCTGCTTCTACTGCCCCATTCATCTTTGGTCTGTACGGAGCCGACTTGTGATAGGTAATCTGAAACTGCTCACACATCTTCCTCATATACTTGTCTTAATGTTTGAAGCATTGTCTGATACTATGACACTTGGCAAGCCATAACGACAAATGATGTTGTGCTTAAAAAACTTAGGAACGTGGCTACTTGTGATATTTGCATACGAAGCTGCTTCTACCCACTTGGTAAATAATCGATTGCTACAAGTATAAACCTGTGTCCATTCGATGCTTTTGGAGAGATCATTCCAATGACATCGATGCCCCACATAGAGAAGGGCCATGGTGATGTCATATTGTGCAACTCATTTTGGGGTGCATTCTTGTTATCAGCATATACTTGGCAAAGATGACACCTTTTGACATGTATATAGCAATCGTGCTCCATCGTCAACCAGTAGTATCCCAATCGCAGAATCTTCTTGGCAAGCATGTGCCCGTTCATATGGGGTCCACAAACTCCTTCATGTACCGTCTCAATTAACCTTTCTGACTCAGTCTTGGCAATACATCTGAGTAGGATAGCGTTGTGTGATCTCTTGTACAACTGGCCATCACTTAGTAAGAACTGTCCTGCCAACCTCTGTATTGTTCTTTTCTCAGTAGAAGTGACATTTTTTTGCAAACTCCAATCAGTTAGGAAGTTTTTAATGTCTTGAAACCATGGTACTTCCTCCTCTGGTGCCCCTTCTAGAACAAGACAATATGCAGGCTCATCACTAACTTCAATTTCTAGTGGTTTGATATCAACACCTTCTGGCATACTGACCATTGAAGCTAATGTTGCTAGAACATCTACGAATTGATTCTTGGCCCTTGTCATATAGTTGAAGAAAATTCGAGTGAATTTGGTGCTTATTTCTTCCAAATACTGATAATAGGGGATCAATTTGTGATCCTTGGTTTTCCATTCACCAGTTGTTTGGAAGATGATAAGACTCAAATCTCCATATACGTCAAGTTCCTCCACCATGGTCTAAGGCTGCTTGTAACCCAATTATGCATGCTTCATACTCTGCTATATTGTTTGTGCAATGGAATCTCAACTTTACTGCGATTGGGATATGTGACCCATCTGGCTTGACCAAAACTGCCCCTATTCCATTTCCATTCATGTTGGCGGCCCCATCAAAGAACATCTGCCATGAGCTTTCACTTTCCTCTTCTTTTGTGAACATATTTTCCTCATCAGGAAAAGTAGTCTTCAAAGATTGGTATTCTGGTAGAGGATGTGCAGCTAAGTGATCAACAACGGCTTGACCTTTAATCGCCTTCTGAATGATGTATGTGAGGTCAAATTCAGAGAGTAACAACTGCCACTTTGCCGTTCTGCCCGTTAGAGCCGGTTTCTCAAATAGATACTTCAGAGGGTCCATTCGAGATATCAAGTCTCTGAGTTGCCCATACTAAAGCACAACAAGTCTTTTCCAAAGAGGAATACTTTGCTTCATATTCTGTGAACTTCTTGCTTAAGTAGTAAATCACCCTTTCCTTTTTGCCTGTCTCGTCATGCTGCCCTAAGACACATCCCAATAACGTCTCCAAAACTGACAAGTATAGAATTAGTGGTCTTCTTGGAGTTGGTGGCACTAGCACAGGTAGGTTCAATAGATATTCCTTTATTGTATCGAAGGCTTGTTGGCAATCGTCATTCCAGACTGTCGGGTTATTCTTTCTTAGAAGCTTGAAAATTGGTTCACAGATAGCAGTGAGATGTGCTGTGAACCGGCTTATGTATTGAATCTTACCAAGAAAACCCTGAACCTCCTTTTCCATTGTAGGTGAAGGCATTTCAATTATTGCCTTGGCTTTAGCTGGGTCAATCTCAATTCCCCTTCTGCTTACAATAAACCCCAACAATTTCCCTGATGTAGCTCCAAAGACACATTTTCCTGGGTTAAGCCGTAGACTGTACTTTCTGAGTCGGTCAAACACCTTCTTCAAGTTGATCAAGTGGTCTTCTTCTTCACATGATTTGGCTATCATATCATCCACATAGACCTCCATCTCCTTATAGATTATATCGTGGAATAATGCTGTCATGGCCTACTGGTAGGTTTCCCCGGCATTCTTAAGCCCAAATGGCATGACAGTGTAATGGAAGGTACCCCAAGGTGTGATGAATGCTGTTTTCTGTTGATCTTCCTTAGCCATCTTAATCTGATTGTACTCAGAGAAACCGTCCATGAATGAGAACAGGCTATGTACAGCAGTGTTGTCTACTAAGATGTCGATGTGTGGAAGTGGAAAATCATCCTTTGGGCTTGCCTTATTCAGATATCTATAATCCATACACATTCTGATCTTTCCATCCTTCTTTAGCACTGGCACTATATTTGCAAGCCATTCGGGGTACGTGGAGACTGCCAAGAATCCCGCTTGGAATTGTATGACCACTTCATCTTTGACCTTTAACGTCCACTCAGGTTTCAACCTCCTCTACTTCTGTTTAACTGGCTTAACATCTGGCAGAATTGGTAGCCTGTGTACAACCATGTCTGTGTCCAATCCAGGCATGTCTCGATAAGACCAAGCAAACACATCTTTGTAGTCCGCCAAGAACTGTGACATTTCATCACGCTGCACCTTAGATAGGCATACCACAATCTTCACTATTTTTGGGTCCTCTTCGGTGCCTAGGTTTATTGATATGGTCTCCTTAATATTGGGTTGGATCCTCTTTTCATGATGCTCCAATTGATATGTGATTTCTTTTGGAGGGTCTTCTTCTTCGACCTCGGTTTCTTCTTCGACCCCCATCAGGTCAAAGTCGAACTCAAGGTTGAAGTCATATTCAACCTGATCCAATTCCGTTTGCTTATATGGTTCATAAGAGGTTTGGACCTTTTTGAAAAATTTAATTTTTCTAGAAAAAATAGGAAAATCTTTTTTTGTTTTTTGAGAACCTTCTAAAAAATCTTTTCCTGAAGACGAAGGCTCATTAAAATCTTCAGGAAAAGGGCATTCCACTAATGGAGTTTTTTTTTGGAAGCCATGTCTGTTTACCAAAAAAACGTGGCTTTAAAAGTAAGGGGAGTTTCCTCCCAATTATTCAAAGTAAAAGAATCTGGAGCAAGGGTGATAACACAAGCCTGCTCTCCAAGCTCAGGATCCGCATTCAAGACCATCATGTTGGGTGAGTTGCATCATCTGCCTCTGTTGTTGGGCTCGGCCTAGATGGAATTTCTATTGCAGCCCAGTCAATGAAGGGTAGCTCTTCTCCTCTTTCTTCTCTTTTGCCTTTAGTCATGGCAAAGAAGGCTCCCACATCCTCAAAAAAATCACGCTCTTGTTCTGACCGCGGCTCAGGCTCAACTAATGCTTGGGCAGGTGAAGGTGGAACATATGGTTGCAAGGTAGGGACATAGGGTTTTTGGAACGGGTTAATGTTATAGTATGGAGGTTTGGACTGATCCTGGGGTGGAGACATTTGAATCATATGAGAAAGTTTAGGAAAAGTTTCCCTGATATGAGTGTGCACGCGTCGGAAACGCTGCACAGGAAAATTCGAAGTCGCCACCTCCTGATGGGGTGTAGGCGAACACCTAGGTGCCTAAGTTGATCTATTGGGCTGGTCTGCGGCTTGAGATTCTAAGTAAGGTCTCGGTTACGATCCGAGGAAGTCCGTAGACACCCCGATCTGCCCCGTCTGTTGATGGGTCCCATAGGTTTATCTTGGTTTGAATCAACTTATTGCGTTTTCTTACCCGATTCCTAATCCGATATGCAACTTGGTTAAGTCTAGCGGTGTGAAAAATGGGGAAAAATCAATTTAATGACTTCCCTCATCATCACGTGGGATTCATTAAAAACAAAGAGTCGCCACCATTCAATCTAGGTGTGAATGGAAACCAAAATATCAAAAAAGCACAAAAGGCAAATTTAGGGTAAAAATAACCCTCCTAAAAAACAACCAGAGATGGGTAAGGGGATTAAGTTATGAACAGGGGAAGGTGTTAGGCACCCCTATTCGTCCACATAAGGTGGTTGCTAGGTATTGTTCATGTTAAAATAAAGGAAAAAGGCTTGCTATAAAAAATCACAAAAAAAACAAACATGTATGGTTTTCTCATACGAATAGTCTGATTGATCCAAAACTTTCAAATATGATCATACCACTCCTAGGGTTTCATGATTAAAATAAAATTGAAATAAAATCAAATAAAACCAAAATAAAGTGAAAAATCCAAAAATTTGGCTTCAAGTCAAATTCTAGAAGTCTAGAAAAATATGATTTTTATAAAATATTTCAAAATTGAACTTGAACAGTCCAGGACATAGATAAAGCCCAAATTTCACGTTAAATCAAGAAATAAAAACCAAAAATACTCACATTAATGAAAAAACATCAAAATGGGAGAACTTAGACCGTAGGGTCTTATCTCAAAAGTGGAAAACAAGTCAAAAACCACATCATGAAACCCTAGAATTTACTTTCAAGCTTCTAGATCCAGATCTATCATATTGATCATGATAAATCCAGGATCTTAGCCTAAAATCACGAAAACAGTGTTGTAGGTGCAAAAGTGGTGAAAAATCCAAATTTTGGAAAAAGAGCGGATTTCATGCTATAATCACCATGAACTCATAGGATTAATCCAGATATAAAATATAATCATTAAAACCTGATCAGGATATCAAAAGCAGCCACATCTCACAAATTAGAGCACATGGGGGCCTACCCTACGGATCCACCTGTTCTTTTTTCCCCTAGCTCTCTCTTCACGTTTTACGGCTAGAGAGACTCTTGAGGTACTTGGAGATAGGTTTGGGTACACAAATACAATCAAAGGCCTTATTCTATAAAAAAGACAGAAAAAACAGATATAGGGTTCTATTCTAGGGATCCAACTGTTCCCCTTTCCCCTAGCTCTCTCTTCACGTTTTACGGTTAGAGAGACTCTTGAGGTACTTAGAGACAAGTTTAGGGATACAAAATAAAATAGATGGCTTTATTCTACAGCAATGGAGAAGATCCTATTACTTCTAGAATTGAAAATATGAAATAAAAGGGAAAAGGGACTTACCTGGATTGAGCAAGCAGAGGAACAGGGGTTCCTCTCTTCTCTTGGAGCTTCTTAGACTTCAAATTTTTGTGGCCTTTAGCTTGAGAATCTCACCTCTATTTATAGGCAAGCACAAGGGCAAGGCTGGTCCAGAAGGATATATCCTGATCCTCAGGATAGAGTCAAAAACAGAGATAATGCCCATCCATAGCCAACCAAGGTGGCTTCAACGAATAAAAGACATAATTCGCCCATTTAAAGGTATATTGGACTAAAGATAAAGCTCGGAAATCGAGAGAAGAATAAAACTCGCACGAGTCTTTAGTGACCGTAAATGATACACGGTCCAACGGTGACCGTATTTCCAATACGGGCGCGCCTGATCGTAGAGAGATTTCAGGCGCGACCGGCCCGTGAATAAAATACGGGCAAAGCCTGTTTGATCAGATTTTATGCATTTTGACCTTTTTTAAGCTTTAATTACATGTTTTTATTACTTTCTCATTCTGTAGTGCAATTTGGGGTGTCTACAGCTGCCCCCTCTTTGCTGGTAATTGGAACCAATTACAGCTGCCCCCTTTTTGTCTAATCAATTGCACTTTGCAAGGATTAAATGGATGATTTTATAAAAAGAATTCATTTTGGAAGATTTGCTTAAAATTCCCTCAGCTTAAGGGCCAAATCCTTCTCTCTCCTTTCACTGAGCACTCGTGGCTATGAAGTGAGACTTGAGTCAAAATTTTTAAACAAAAGTGAGTATGGTGGCATTCCTTGCAACTTACAACTAATATAGACATTGATCTTTTGAAAAATGTGGAAAAAATAATAAAATATGCAATTTTTGGCTTCGCCTGTATTTTCATCACGGACCGATCTTGCCCGTATTTTGGTCACGATTAAACGGGACCGTATTACTTTCACGGTCGACTGAAGCCCGTACTGAGTTTACGGATTTTACTCTCTTCTTAATACCGCGACTACGACCCTTTCTTCCTCTGCTCGCATTTCAACCTAATTTCTCCGCGACCGTACTCTCTTCTCCGGTCATTCCTCTTCTTCTCCAACAGTGCCCAAGTTCGCCGGCCACCATTGTTCACTCCGGCGACCTTCATCTTCTCCAGCAATCTTAATTTTCTTCGGCGTCTTCTATTTTCCGGCGACGACTTGCTTTCTTCCTTGGACGTCTGTTCCTTTCTTCTGCAACCATCCGAACAGTGTTCAAAGGTTCTCCATTGACCTGCTCAAGTTCGTTGGCTTCTTTTTTCTAGGAGCTTGGTGGAGCAAAGGTTCGACTACTGCTTACTTGCATTTTTTCCTTCGATCATTCCTGGTAAGTGGCCGAAACACTCATTCCTGTTGCAAACAGTATATTGCAAGTGACCATATGATTGAACTAGCTTGGCTCATGCATGAATTTTGCTTTTGATCGAAAATAATCCCCAATGCACATGTTACATATATTCTTGCAACCAGGAACATTCATTTGTTCCCAAATTTCTGATTTCTTCATGGCTTGACATCTGATTTGTATTCTGATAACTTCCACTTCATGTTTGACCCATGACTGCATCTTTCAGCCTTTGAGATGATAAATTCTTAGTCTGTGATGTTTGCTAAATTATTGACTTTGGTTTATCACCTGTATGCTTGCATAATTTTGGATGCCTTGCGAGAATGCGTTCCTTCTATGCAATTTCCTGTTCTTGAGCATGACGCATATTCCCAAATTTTCGAAGTGCTTTAATATCTGACTTTCTGCTAAGCCTTCTCTCGAAACTTGTCGTTTGTATCTGTATGAACTTTGCATCTGTGAGAACGTATTCCAAATTCCCATTTAACTCATGACTGATTTTTCTGCAAACAATTAGAGCTTGAACTTCTTGTCCTTAATCTATCCAAATGTTGAATCGTCCTGAAACCAAGCGAAAATATATGATTAGGCATCTCAAATATACACATTTTTTCTTTCTTTAAGAAGTCTGTACTTCTTATATTTTATAATTTCCTGGTTAAAGCAGATGCAACCAAATAGAACAATAAAATTTCTTAAAAATAAACTCCTTTAGGGGATTCATGATTTGATCAAGAGTTTCTGAAACACTTTCTTTCATTTCCCAATGTTTTCCTTTTTCCTGCCAATCAATTAAACTTGGTTAGAATAATAATCAAGCAATAAAAATTTTAACAAGAATAATTAACATCTCCCTGTTTTGAATCGTAGATGGCCTGTCTTAGATCAGCTTCTAGAGATCCTACAGATGAGCCTTCCTCCTCGAGGGTTAGGCGAGATCCTGCTGATATGGCCTTGTCTTTGAGAGCCGAGAGGGATTCATATTCTGATATCCCAGATCTCCCTTCTGAGGATTCGCGTGAGGCGACCCCAGAGGTATTCTCTAACTCTTCTGAATTCAATATTCTTTTACAAAAACATCCCCTTGATCCTTTCCTTCTTTCAATTATTTCCTTAGCCGGCAGTTGAGGCTTCAGGCAGAGACAGGAGCCGTAGCAGGCGCCGAGGTGGAGGCTGAGATTGAGGCCATGATGAGGGCCATAGAGGAGGCCGCAGAGGAGGCCATGGCAGAGATGAGGCCAGGACCAGAGTTGAGGTTTCTGAGGAGGTGGTTGCCCAGATTAGGGATACCGACCTCTTGCATGGCTTGAGGACTCATCCCTCACCGTGCATTAGGGCGGATATCCCTTTGGAGTATCCGATGTCCCATTTCAGAGGGAGCTGGGCCAGCTTCATTAGATTCTTGGGAGCCTGCAGTTCAGCCTACCGCCGGGAGCTAGGCTTATATGGCTTTGGCCTATTTATCACCATTCCAGACGTGCGCATGGATCGAGCCCTCATTGCTGCACTGCTTGAAAGATTCTTCCCGGAGACATTGAGCTTCCACTTGTCAAATATTGAGATCGGGATCCGACCTTCTGACTTCACCCTTATCACCGGGATTAGGATGACCGGTGATATTATTCCTGAGATGTTGATGCCAGATGCTGAAGAGGTCGCCTTCTATCTTGGATATATAGTTCTACCTCCTAAGGCCTGGGATAGAGGGAGAGCGAGATTGTCTCTGACATGGTTGAGAGAGACTATCCTGAGGAGGCAGCTCGGACAGCTGGTTGCTGGTGATCTCGTTTTTCCCTTTGCCTTCCGATTTATCTTCTTGTACATGATGGGCTCCTACTTCTTCCCAGAGGACATGACTTCAGTTAGTCCTCACTTTTTGAGTTTATTGGGAGACTTATAGCGAGCGAGGAGGTATGCATGGGGCCCGCTCATTTTTGGTACTATTCTGGCTGGCCTGCGCCGATCAGTGAGCGGCCTCTCTACTTCAAGAGGGGCTGGATTTGGGTGCAAGTTCTTCTGGCCCTTCTTGCAGGTGAAATATCTATTTCTCTTCTTTTTTCCTTTCTCTCTTTCTTTTTATCTCTCTTTTTCTATTCCTCTGACTCTTTTCTTCTTTCTGCAGTTCTTTGCTAGGGTTTATATACCCTATTTCCGCCCTACCTCTACGATGTCTGAGGAGACGTATCCCATGGCACGTAGATGGTGTCATGTAAAGCATGACTCTGAAAAGAGTCGTCCTAGGTCTGCCCGGGCCCACTTGGACAGGCTATACCGGTCTAAGGTAATCTACATTAATTCCTCTTCTTTCTTCTTTCCTTTTCTTCTTGAATCACATATCTAATATTCTTCTTCCGGTTTTTCAGCTATTTGTCCCCAGGATGGAGGACATTCATGAGGTGCTGGCCCTGCACGCAGCCAGAGATGATGCCTTTGTCCCTGACTAGAGACGACAAAGATATCAGTTCTTTATTGGTCAGATGGGCAGCATCTGGTATTGCGGCGAGCGCTTCTTCTTTCAGCATGTGGGAGAGCCGCAGATTCCTGCCATCCCTCCAGATACTGCCCCCTCCTTTCCTCCTATGCCTGTAGATCCTGCCCAGTTCCTAGATTGGACTGAGGCAGAGACACTATTAGAGGAGGGTGACTATGATGCCTGGTTTAGGCGAGCTTCTGTTGGGTGCCTCATGCCACCCATGCCTGTCCGTGGTGGAGTCACGGAGATAGGAGGGGTAGTGATCAGGGCTTATGATACGACGGTATGCCTTCTCTCTTTGTGATCTTCTATTTCCATTTCACTTGAACTTAGCATTTTTCTGACTTCTTTCTTTTCTATTTCAGGAGGCTCAGTTGGCAGAGATCCGGTCTCGGTATGCTGATCTAGAGCGCCAGCAAGATGCTGCGATTGCCGAGTGGGACGCCCTCTATATCACGATTTCAGACCTCCGAGGGCAGCTAGCCAGAGCACAGGGCCAGGAGGGTCCATCTGATGCACAGGACCAGGTGGGTCCATCTGATGCACAGGACCAGGCGGGTCCATCTCATACTTAGGTTATTTTCTTCTTTTATTTCCATTCCTGCTTTTGTATTAGTTTGTCTTGTTCTGACTGAAATTTCTTCTCTTAGTTTCAAGAGGACACACCCGGCCCTTCTTCACCTGCTTCACTTGTGCCCATGCATCTTCGGGGTGAGGTATTTTCTATGGCACGAGTGGAGTTCGTGACTTCTCCCAGTCCAGTAGAGGCACCTGCAGCAGAGCCTGAGATAGAGGCCGATATTGTTCCTGCTACTAAGGATGTGCCAGAGTCTGCTCCAGTTCCTGAGACTGCTCCTGTGGCATCTGTGGATGTGGATATGGAGTCGGCTAGGGATGCTGTTGTGGTAGAGCCTACCGTGGAGGCCGTGGTGATGGAGGAGGCTACAGCTGATCCTGTGGAGCTTAGTCCTGATGCTGATGTACCTGGGACATCTGCTCCTGCTTGTCCTGCTATGGAGGCTGTAGAGGAGACGCCTGCTGCTGCTGATCCTTCGGTCGATTCATCCCGTACTGATTCGGATACTGAATCTACAGGATATGTAGATACTTTAGGGTATGTTCCTCCTGATCATCCCACTGCTGGCCTTGTGCCTTTATATATGTGGCATGATATTCAGTCTATTTTGAGCAGGATGACTCGTAGCATAGCTCGCAATATTGTGCGGCATGTCTTTGAGCGCAGGCGATCTTCAGGCCGTGGTCAGAGGACGAGGCCATGGCCGTAGGGGCGGACCTGCATGGACAGTAGATTAGGATTCTTCATGTACATTTGTATTTTTGGACAAAAGTGATGTAAACATTCATATATATATAAAATAAATTTGATTTGTGTTCATTTGTGTTCTTTTCTTCTTTTTTTTCAGTATTTATTACATGATGAATGTTAAAACAGGGACAAGTGAAGCTTAGGGAAACAAAGAAATTAAAATTGCCCATTTTTTTGCATTTTTCGGAAGTAACCGTACTTAGACTACGAGCAAGCCGTGCCCGTAATATTAACACGGGCGCACTCTGCCCGTAAATTTTTCACGGTCACAGTGTGTCCGTATTCTTTATATGCGCGCGCTATGCCCGTATTCTAACTACGGATTTTACAGCCTTAACGATTTTTTCTATATAAACTCATAGGGAACGTCATTGTGACACTTTTAACAGTTTGAAAACTCCCTGAGCACATCGTTTCTTGCTTTTCTTGGCTTCTTTTGCGCTTCCATGGCTTCCCTTGCCCCGCTCTCTTCTGCCGTTGAATCTCCTCCTGCAAGACAACATGTTAGATCCAAACCTCCTAATCTCACCAGGTATAATGTTGTAGATTCTTTCTATGACAGATGGGTTAACTCCATGACTCTTGCTAAGGAAAATCATTGGGATTCCATCTACTTAGGCCATATCCTACACATCCCTAAAATTCCCTTTAAGTGGGAGATCATCGAAGCTCTTATTAGGCATTGGGTTCCTGAACTCAATCTCTTCCGTTTTGATGATAAAGAGTTGACTCATACTATAGAAGAGATTGAAACCATCCTTGGCTTAAGATTTTCTGAAAAAGTTGTAAACCCACCCCTAAAGCCTAGCTACAAAAAGGAAGCTCCCACTTTCTTAGGTATAGGGAAGAAAGACCTAAGGGATTCTGACACACTTCTGACCTTGTCTAAAACCTTTTTGACTGAAAAACTTCTAAGGGGTGAGGACAAGGATGCCAGGTTCAATGCATTGACCCTGATAGTGGTTAATCAACTGTTTTTTCCATGGGGTGACGACCAGGTTGACTTGGCTCTTATCTCAGTTATCTGCTAGGTTAGGGAAGGTGAGAGATTGGCTCCTACGATCTTCGCAGAGATGTATCAAGCTCTAACTGACTGCTATTTTAGAAAGAAGAAGCGCTTCCTTGCATGTGCCCCTATTCTACAGGTAAGAAAAACAACATAGAAAATTTTTTTCTCTCTTTTTTTTCATTTTTTTTCTTTTCTTTTTTCTCTTTCTTTTTTTTTCTTTCTTTTTTTTCTCTTTTTTTTTCTTTTTCTTTTTTGAACTGAATCAAGATACATCCCTTTTCCTGCAGCTTTGGTTATTGGACCACTTGAGTCAGGTTGAAGAAATAACTCGCCGCTTCTTTCCAAGATTGAAAGTTCCTGTTTTGATGAGCAACAGGGGCTGTCCTAACATCCATGGTGGTAAGCAAGGTTGGTTCACTTTCTTAGGTACTCTCCAGGATGATCAGGTGAGATGGCGTGGCACTTATCAGCCTAATCCAGAGACAGTGATCAGCTTTAGAGATAGAAATTTTCTGGTCCTAGCAGGCTTGAAATCTGCTGTACTTTATCTCCCTTTGAGAGTTCTTCGACAATTTGGAGCAACACAGGGGATTACGATCCCATCTGGATATGAGGACTTCCTTGGACCACTTACACCAGCCACCATGGGGCTGAATACTCGATTAATGAATGAGTGGTCTTATGTCCGTTTTCTGCGGGGTATAGTCTTTTCTGAGTCTCATGTAAAAGACTATCTTTTTTGGATAAAAGAGCAGGTGCAGAGTCATGCCCCAATACCAGAGGATCCTCCTGCAGTTCTTTCCCCTACCTATGAAAATATCCTGGAGTCTGAAAGGGCAACCCACAGACGGCTTCAAAAAATATGGGTACGAGAAGCCCAGGAACTCAGGATAAAGGGTATTGATATGGAGAGGCAGCTTGAAGAGCAGACATCTCGTCGCATTGCCATGGAAAAGAAGCTTGAAGAACAAAGGCAGGCTCGTTGCTTTGAAGTCCGCTCGATTCGCAGGAAATATCAGGATACCTTGACTGACCTTAGGACTTTAAAGCTCAAGCTGTCTCTTTCAGATGAGGTCATCTCCTTTCTGGGCAATCCAGGTGCACAAGGAGCTTCAAGAATCATTGCAACTCAGGCAGCTCAGATCCGTGAGCTTGAGGAGCAGCTAAAGCATACGGATTAGATTCTTTTATCATTCATCTTTTTTTTTCATACCTTTGTACAAAAGTAAACTCTAATAGTGGAAAGACAAAGGATTTAATACCAAAGTAGGTTTTATATTATTGGCCTCAAAATTCTCAGATGCTTGTAAAAACAAAAGTTTTATGAAAAGTATTTGATTTCTCATCACTAGCCAAAAGTATAATAATAAATTTTTTTTTTTGAAAAACTAATCCAAAGTACTTAATCACTTATAATCAAAGGAATTAAAATCAGGTTGCATAATGAAAAGGGTGGCCCAATCAATAGGGAGATACCAAATCTGTCTATCCTACGACCTTTAGAATCATCCCCTAATGGCTGTTCCTCCATGGCTAATCCTGCTAATCTGCTCACTTGTTTATGCTTATGTTGTCTTCACCTTGAACCACATGATCAACTCAAAAAAAAAAATTTTTTATGCCCCTAGCGCCAATTATGGTTTTCACTAGGGCTGGCTTCTGTATTCCGTCATCTCCAATATTACTCTGATATTTGAATGAATATACTAAAATCACCGAGGGCTTAAGAATAGGACGAAACAAAGGCTAAGCTCGGTTTATGAAATAAAAGATATTAAAGGCTCAAAATTTTCTAAGTGTGAAAATAGGTCAACCGGACTTACAGTCATGATGATTTCAATCCCATTTCCCTTTTTTCCTTGTATTTGGCTTTCTTTATTTTTTCTCTTTGCCCCTTATTGGCTTTGCCCCAGTATAAAACTGTAAGTCCAGCCTAGGTTTATCAAATAAGACGAACAGGCTCAAATTGGCTTAACTAGGGATAAAAATTTTGGGAAATAAGGAAAGATGGCCTCAGATCATTTCTTAGTAATATTCATTCATGGAAAATATCTCTTTACTGCATCAGAGTTAATTGGCTCAGGAAAATCTTTCCCATCCATTTTTGTTAAAATGAGAGCACCTCCTGATAGGACCTTCTGGACAACATAAGGCCCTTCCCAATTTGGTTTGAATTTTCCACGTGGGTCTTCCAAAAAGGGTTAGATCTTCTTTAATACCAAATTTCCTTCTTGGAAAGTTCTGGGCTTCACCTTCTTATTGTAAGCCCTGGTCATTCTCTTCTGATACAATTGGCCATGAGAAAACGCCTTCAAACACTTTTCTTCTATTAAATTGAGTTGATCATGTCTTGACTGGATCCATTCAGCTTCTTCTAATTCAGCTTCCATTAGCACTCTTAGTGAAGGTATTTCCACTTCCACTGGTAACACTGATTCCATTCCATAGACTAGGGAATATGGGGTTGCCCCTGTAGAAGTTCGAATTGAGGTTCTGTAGGCATGTAGGGCAAGTGGCAACATTTCATGCCAATCTTTGAAACTCACTACCATCTTTTGAATGATCTTCTTTATGTTCTTATTTGCTACTTCCACTGCCCCATTCATCTTTGGTCTATAAGGAGCTGACTTATGATGGGTAATCTGGAACTGTTCACACATTTTCCTCATATCCTTGTTCTTAAGGTTCGAAGCATTGTCTGATATTATGGCACTTGGCAAACCATAGCGACAAATGATGTTGTGCTTTAAAAACTTAAGAACGTGACTACTTGTGATGTTTGCATACGAAGCTGCTTCTACCCACTTGGTGAAGTAATCAATTGCTACAAGTATAAACCTGTGCCCATTTGATGCCTTTGGAGAAATCATTCCAATGACGTCTATACCCCACATGGAGAAGGGCCATGGAGATGTCATGTTGTGCAATTCACTTGGGGGTGCATTTTTATTATCAGCATATACTTGGCATAAATGACACCTTTTGACATGTATATAGCAATCGTGTTCCATAGTCGACCAGTAATATCCTAATCGTAGAATCTTCTTAGCAAGCATGTGCCCGTTCAAATGGGGTCCACAAACTCCTCCATGTACCATATCAATTAGCCTTTCTGATTCATTCTTGGCAACACATCTAAGTAGGATATCGTTGTGTGATCTCTTGTATAACTGTCCACCACTTAGTAGGAACTATCCTGCCAACCTCTGTATTGTTCTTTTCTCTATAGAAGTAACAATTTCAAGCAAACTCCGATCATTTAGGAAATTCTTAATGTTTTGAAACCATAGTTCTTCTTCCTCTCGTGCCCCTTCTAGGACAAGGCAATAAGCAGGTTCATCCCTGACTTCAATTTCTAGCGGTTTAATATCAATACCTTCTGGCCTACTAACCATTGAAGCCAATGTTGCTAAAGCATCTGCAAATTGGTTCTTGGCCCTTGGCATATAATTAAAAGAAATTCGAGTGAACTTGGTGCTTATTTCTTCCAAATACTGGTGATAGGGGATCAACTTGTGATCCTTAGTCTTCCATTCACCAGTTGTTTGGAAGATGATAAGACTCGAATCTCCATATACGTCAAGTTCCTCTACTTCATGATCTAAGGCTGCTTGTAACCCAATTATGCATGCTTCATACTCTGCTATATTGTTTGTACATTGGAATCTCAATTTTACTGCGATTGGTATATGCGACCCATCTGGTTTGACCAAAACAGCCCCTATTCCATTTCCATTCATATTGGCGGCCCCATCGAAGAACATTTGCCATGAGCTTTCATTTTCCTCCTCTTCTGTGAACAGTATTTCTTCATCAGGAAAATTGGTCTTCAAAGGTTGGTATTCTGGTAGAGGATGTGCAGCTAAGTGATCAGCAATGGCTTGACCCTTAATGGCTTTCTGTGTGATATAGGTGAGGTCAAATTCAGATAGTAACAACTGCCACTTCGCTGTTCTGCCAGTTAAAGCTGGCTTTTCAAACAAATACTTCAAAGGATCCATTCGGGATATCAATAAGGTGGAATGACTAAGGAAATAGTGTCTTAGTCTTTGAGTTAGGCATACTAAAGCACAACAAGTCTTTTCCAAAGGGGAATACTTTGCTTCATATTCTGTGAACTTCTTGCTTAGGTAGTAAATCGCTCTTTCCTTTCTTCCTGTCTCATCATGCTGCCCTAAAACACATCCCATTGACGTCTCCAAAACTGACAAGTATAAGATCAATGGTCTTCCTGGGGTTGGTGGCACTAACACAGGTGGGTTCAATAGATACTCCTTTATTGTGTCAAAGGTTTCTTGGCAATCGTCATTCCAGACCGTTGGGTTATTCTTTCTTAGAAATTTGAAAATTGGTTCACAGATAGCAGTGAGTTGTGCTATGAACCGGCTTATGTATTGAATCCTTCCAAGAAAACCACAAACTTCCTTCTCCGTTCTAGGTGACAGCATTTCAATGATTGCTTTAGCTTTGGCTGGGTCAATCCCAATTCCTTTTCTACTTGCTATAAATCCGAACAATTTTCTTGATGTAGCCCCAAAGACACATTTTGCAGGCTTAAGCCTTAGACTGTATTTCCTAAGTCTGTCAAATACTTTCTTCAAGTTGATCAAATGGTCTTCTTCTTTACATGATTTGGCTATCATATCATCCACATAAACCTCCATCTCCTTATGAATCATATCATGGAATAAGACTGTCATGGCCCGCTGGTAGGTTGCCCCTGCATTCTTAAGCCCAAATGGCATGACAGTGTAGTGGAAGGTACCCCAAGGTGTAATGAAGGCTGTCTTCTCTTAATCTTCCTTAGCCATCTTAATCTGATTGTACCCTGAGAAGCCGTCCATGAATGAGAACAGGCTATGTACTGCAGTGTTGTCTACTAATATGTCTATGTGTGGAAGTGGAAAATCATCCTTTGGGCTTGCCTTATTCAAGTCTCTGTAGTCTACACACATTCTGACCTTTCCATCCTTCTTTGGCACTGGTACTATATTTGCAAGCCATTCAGGGTATGTGGAGACCGCCAAGAATCCGGCTTGGAATTGCTTAACCACTTCATCTTTGACCTTCAATGTCCACTCAGGTTTTAACCTTCTTAATTTCTGCTTAACTGGCTTAACATCTGGCAGAATTGGTAGCCTATACACAACCATGTCTGTGTCTAATCCAGGCATATTTCGATAGGACCATGCAAACACATCTTTGTAGTCAGCTAAGAACCATATCATTTCATCCCGATGTACCTCAGATAGGCATACCCCAATCTTCACTATTTGTGGGTCCTCTTCGGTCCCTAGGTTTACAGATATGGTCTCTTCAATATTGGGTTGGACCCCCTTTTCATGACGCTCTAATTGATATGTGATTTCTTTTGGAGGGTCATCTTTTTCGTCCTCGGTCTCTTCTTCAACCCCCATTAGGTCAAAGTCGAGCTCGAGGTCGAAGTCATACTCAACCCGATCCAATTCCGTTTGCTTATATGGTTCATAAATGGTTTGGACCTTTTTGAAAAATTTATCTTTTCTATAAAAAATTGAAAAATCTTTTTGTATTTTTTGAGAGCCTTCTAAAAAATCTTTTCCTGAAGACGAAAGCTCATTAAAACCTTCAGGAAAAGGGCCTTCCACTAATGGAGTTTTTTTTTGGAAGCCATGTCTGTTTGCCAAACAAACGCGGCTTCAAAAGTAAGGGGAGTTTCCTCCCAATTATTCAGAATAAAAGAATCTGGGGCAGGGATACAAGCCTGCTCCTCAAGCTCAGGATCCGCATCATAAATCACTAATACTGGGTGAGTTGCATCGCCTGCTTCTTCTGTAGGGCTGGTCCCAGATGGAAGTTTTCCTGCAGCCCAATCAATGAAAGGTAGCTCCTCTGCTCCTTCTTCTTTGTTACCTTCAGTCATGGCAAAAAAGGCTCCAATGTCCTCAAAAAATTCTTGCTCGTGTTCTGTCTGTGGTTCAGGCTCAACCACTGCTTGGGTAGGTGGAGGTAGAACATATGGTTGCAAGGTAGGGACATAAGGCTTTTGAAAAGGATTAACATTATAGTATGGTGGTTTGGTCTGATCCTGGGGAGGAGACAGTTGAATCATATGAGAAAGCTTTGGAAAAGTTTCCCTAATATGAGGGAATTTCATGCCTTCCTCCTGCTTCTGTCCTTTCCAAACTCTTGTCTTGGCCCCCAATCCCGCTCTGTGAACCAGCTTCTTGGCCTTTACCGGTTCTATTCTTCCTTGCTGGTTAACCCCTAGACCTTTTCCAGGGTGGAAATTGAACTTTCCCATCATTTTCTTGACCATTTTCTCTGCACAGGTCAACTTTCCTTCTCTTTCCTGATACCCTCCAGGTATAAAATTGACAGTTTCAAATTGAAAAGAGTGAAATGTCAACTTGTCTACAGTCATTTCCATGTTTATAAAGGGTACCTCAGGGGACCACATGGGAGGAACCAAGCTCTCAGCCAGGACAGTAATCACCTTTTGCCCTCTTATATACTTAACTCGCTGGTGGAGGGTAGATGGTATAGCCCTAGCTGTATGAATCCACGGCCTTCCTAGGAGTAGGTTGAAGGCTGCAGGTATATCCATCACCTCAAATGTGATGTTAAAAATATACGGTCCAATTGTGACCGGCAATTCAACCTCCCCTAGGGAGTGTGTGCGCACCCGATTTCGGTCGCACGACGAGGCGCACGCAAAACGATGCATGCCTCGGGATTGTTTGGAGTCGCCACTGCCTGATGGGGTGCAGGCAGACACCTGGATGCCTAAGTTCTTCTACTAAGGCTTGGTCTGCGGCTTGAGATTCTAAGTAGGTTCTCGGTTGCGGTCTGGGGAAGTCCGTAGACACCCCAGTCCACCCCGTCAAGTGACGGGTCCCATAGGTTCCCCTAGTTTTGAGTCAACTCAGTTGGTCTCTCACTCACCTGATGCCTAATCCAGCATTCAACTTTGGTTTCTGGCGGGACCGCCAAAGTGGTGTGGGTCCCTTTACTTGATTTTATCTCCTTATTATTGAATGAAGTGAGTTTGATTGAGTGGGCCCCGTTGGAAGGCCCACGGATCCCTTGGTGGGCTTAGTTGAGCCCACGTGTCCCTTGGTGGGCCTCAGTCTAGCCCGAGAGGCCCTTTGGGCTTTGGTTCAAGTTAATTGATTTTACTTTAAATTCCAGTTTGATTATTTAAGTGATTTATATACACAAGTGAGCCGGGATTGTTTGTGGGCCCTTGAGTGGGCCCACAAACTGGGCCCTTGATTAACCTTTGCCAAAATGGGCCAGGCTTTGGGCTTGGGGCCTTTTACCTGGGCTTGGGCTTGAAAGCCCAAGGCTTCTTGAGTTAGGGTTTTGAAACCCTAACCTTGGTTGGTTAATGGGCTTGGTGGGCCCGATAGGCCCTACCTTTTGCCTCGGCCAAACCATATCTAAGTCTAGATCCACATGCTTCAAAGTTGGGCTTGGGTGGGCCTCCAATGGTGTGGCCCACTCAAATGGATTGATTTTATCTTTATTTAACAAAAGGAGTTTGATGGGCTTGGTGGGCCCCGTTGGAAGGCCCACCGGGAATCAATTTGGACCGGGTGTCCAAGGCCCATCTTGGGTTTCCGGGTGACCCGGAAACCCTTCTGGTTCGACTGGTTTGATCAAATGAACCAAAAAAACAGCACAAGATCATAAAACAGCAAAAAAAAACATTCTGGTAGTGTAGCCGGCCTAAGATGCCGGTTACACACAGGGCTCTGTGTATCCGGCATCTTTAGCCGGCTACACATGGGTTTCAATTGATCCGGCCTGAGTTGCCGGATCAACCTACAGAAGCCATTTTTTCGGATTTTTGCTATGGGCTTGGATTCTTAGGCCTCTTGGGGTGTTCTAGTGGTTGTGTGGGCCCCTGTGTGGGCCCATAGTGGTTCAAATAGAAACAAATGGCTTCTTTTTTATGGTTTTGAACTCAAGATCAAGGGAGATGGATGAGGGTCCATCCTCCCTCATGGGGACCAAGGCTAGCCAATAAACAGGGACTCAGGTGTCCCTGCTTCGATTCCTTTTTCATTCTAAAAAATCCAGCAATCACCGACCACAAAAAAAATCAACATAAATACCATCAAATGGACTCAAAGAGTATTCTACATCATAAAAATGTGTGGTGTGTGCTCTATGTGTTTAGGAACAAAAGGGACACTTCTATGCATGCAAAGATCAAATTATGAGTTAAAAAAATGTAAGCCAACTACCTCTCAATTCCTTGAAGATATAAATACCCACATGAAGGATAAGATAAGGAAAATGGGGCTAACCTCACATGATAACCAAAACAGCAACCAAACTTGAGTTGGAAACCCAATTAAAGCACATAAAATGGTAAAACAAACATGCTCATCAACTTGCCATACCCTAAGACTAAGCTTCACTCATGCACATGCTTTGAATTCCTAGTCATGAGGGTAAAATTGCATGCATGCCTAACTATAGTCATATTCAAATGAATAAAAAAGGTATGTATCACACATTACTTACATTATAAACCTATGAATCCGAAACCACCCATCTAGCTAAAAAAGGCATCCAAAGAAAGGAATAGGGGGATTATGTTAGGGATACATTAGAAGATCACAAGAGGGGAACATGCTCCCCCCATACATGAGATGGAGACATAATAAACCAGCACCTTAAAGAAAACCTTAAGATCATGTGAAAAACACCACTCATACCCCCATTAGAACCCTACGAAAACCCTCTCCTACCTTGAAGGCTTTCATGGGGGCATATATGCAAGAGAAAAAAGTAAGCTACACACTTGCTTTAACAAAGGGAAACAAACCATTTGAACATGCTCAAAACATTCTCATTTTCATATATGTAAAAGAAAATATGTCAAGGAACAATACCTTAGGGCTTTAAAACCCTTTTGAAGTGTGTAGTCTTGTCCTTGAAGCACAAGTAGTTGCTGGAGCTCCTCCTTTGGCCACCAACAGCAAGCCTCTCTTCTCCTCCAAGAGTTTGAGTGGTGGAGATGGTGGTGGAGGGCTTAGGGAGCCTTGGAAGAGAGCTTGAGAGAGGTGAAGGGAGCTTGGGAGAGATGGAAGAGAAGTTGCAGCTTGGGAGAGATGGAATAGTGGGAGAAAAATATGCTCCACCCCCCATACGTATGGGGGCTTGGGCTTTTTATAGTGGGGTGGTATGGGTATGCATGCATGTGATGTGCATGCATGCATGGGGGACACAATTATGGGGGAGAGAGAGAGATAGAGGGTTATGGATGGATGGCATGCATGTATGATGCACATGCATGCTCATCAACCATGAGAGAGAGGGGATGCATGTATGGATGATGATGTATGATCATGGGGGGAGAGAGAGAGAGAGAGAGAGGGATGCAAGCATGGATGATGCCTATGCATGCCCATAGAGGACATCAATTATTAGTAAATCCTAATATTTGTGGATTGGTCCCTGGAACTTTGGATTTTTACAGATTTAGTCCCTAATACCTTTGGACAATTACAGATTTAGTCCTTGATACTTTTTATATTTACAGATTTAGTCCCTGATACTTTTGGATATTTACAGATTGGTCCCTAGGATATTTGTTCAAGTTTTGATACTTATGGATCTGGTCCCTGATACCCTTGGGTATCTGCAGCTTTACCCTTGAGATACTTTTCATTGATTAGGGTAATTACAGATTTAATCCCTGGGACTTTTTGCTCTGCTGCCTGCCACGTGTGTAGACTTTTGCCATGTGTGCAGTTTTCCAGCACGCTGCCATAGAACTTCAACTGCTTACATCTTCTTCATCCGGACTCCGATTTGGGCAAACTCAGTTGCGTTAGAACCGTATCGGAGTCCTCTATCCATGGGTGTAGGTTTAAGCAGTTGATTCGAGGTTTAGCAGAAAGTCAACTTTCAGCTCCCCTCAAGTTTGACCGGCTCACAAATCCTTCATCCGGACTCCGATTCCAGCGAACTCAGTTGCGTTGGAACCGTGTCGGGATTCTCTATCCACTGAGATAAATCAAGGTGGCCAATTATCACTTGATCAAAAAGTCAACTTTTCACCCCTTAGGGTTTGACTTTCTGTCTAGGGTTTGCATTTTCGACACTTCCGGGGGTGCAAAAATGAGGTGCTTACAGAGTATGTTTTAGAGCTATCAAAGGCTCTTATGATTCTTCCATTCTGTTTGATTTTATTTTGTTCCAGACCGAGCTTAACAAAGGTTATTAATGGGCAGAAATTCGGAGCCGACCCATTATCAATCAAGACCCGGGCTATCATGCAACCCTTACTGAGCATAGCTATGTGCAAAGGATCAACATGATGGTATCCTGATGGACTGATTTCAGTTTCAGAAAAGATTATAACATTATGGGATAATATCTGCCCAACCATCCGGCCTAGTTGGTCTGGTTCAATATTTTTAGGCACATGGGCCCCCTGAAGTACCCTTAACAAAGATTCCCTATGTTTTTCAGAATTCAACAATAAACCCAGTATTGAGATCTGGGCAGGGACCTTGTTCAACTGCTCAACAACATTGAACTCACTCTTTTTTATGATCTTAATGAGCTCAGCAGCCTCACTATCAACTACCTGAGGGGCATCTTCCCCTACCTTGGCCTTTCCTTTATTTTTCTCTTCTTCCTTCTTTTCTTTTCCCATTTCTTTCTGTTTTTCTTCCTCCCCCATACCTTTTCCTGACCTTGTCATGAGGTTTACTTCTTCTTTGCTTTAAGCTGTAGGGAATGTAGTAGTAAATGCTTCACTGTAGTTCCATGGTACAGCCGATTCAGCGTAGAAAGGCTTAGGGACATTTACCACTAATGGGGGAAGTTTGGACTTTGTTATGGAAGTCTGAGTAAGAGGAACATTAACAACCAATGGTGGAAGTTGTTTTGATTGAGGGGTTGCGGAAGTGACTGATGTACTAAGAGGGTCACAGTTTATGACCAATGGTAACTTAGACTGAATGGGTGAAGTAAAAGTGGATGGACTGCAATTGATGACCAAAGGTGGTTTTGCAATGTTCATTTGGGCCATGAGAGACGAGACCCGGTCCAAAGAAGAGATAATGTTCTTCGCAGCACTATCAGTCCCTTTTGAAATCACATTTACTTCCTTACCTTCATTTCTTCTGTCAAAATACACTTTGACCGTTGTCCCTATAGGAGCAATTAATTGGGATGGGTCAAAGGTTATTTTGTCAGAGGAGATGACCCCTATGACATTAGATGGGCCTGCCCCATGATGCTGGGGCAGCGGGTTTTGTCAAATATCAGTTCTTGGAGGATTAGGAGCCCCTGTATTGAAAGACAGGGTATTCTGGTCTAATAAATCCTGAATAGCATGTTTCAAAGGCCAGCACTTGTCAGTAGGGTGCCCAGGTGCACCCATATGGAAATCACAAGTGGTGGAGGGGTCATAATTTCTCCCCTTAGATGCATTCGGATTGGGCTCTCTTAAGGTGATATACCCTACCTGCAATAAAGTGGGCAGCAACTGAGAAGGAGTCATGGGAATAGGGGTAAAACCCTATTTCTCCTTGCCGCAAAATAGGCATCCTTTTCTTCCTTAGTAAAAACCCTTTTTTGGTCTGAGGGTGCTGCTGGAACATTAACCCTCATAGGGGCCTGGGTAGATGGAACAGATGGAGTAGGAAAATGAGCAGGTATGTTGATTTGTATGGACTTGTTAGGGCCAGATGGTGGCTGTACCATGTTCACCTCCCCTTCTTTCTTGTTCCCATTCTTCTTCATCCCGTTTCCTTTCTTCAGATTAGGGTCCTGGTGACTAACCATGGCAGAATGGTCAATTATCTTGCCTGACCTGATCCCGTCTTCAATTCGGTCAGCCACTTGAACCAAGGCAGCAAAATTCGTGGTGGTCTAACCCACCAAATGGCTGTAGAATGGTTGACCCAAGGTACTGATGAATGTAGAAATCATCTCCTGTTCTAGCATAGGTGGCCTAACTTGAGAGGCAGTCTCCCTCCATCTCTTGGCATACTGCCTTACAGTCTCGTCCCTTCCTTTGCTCATTCTCATTACGTCGTACCTGTCTGGCACGATTTCTGAATAGAACCGGTATTGAGCCAGGAAGGCATCTGCTAGGTCCTTCCATCTTCTAATCTTTCCATGGTCCAAAGTGGCGAACCACCTTAAAGCAGTTCCAGTCAGGCTCCTTTGGAAGAGCTGAATCAAAACACCTTCATCTTGACCAAACTGGCATAGGGCGCCACAGTACAACTTCAGGTGACTCATGGGGCAGCCTGTGCCATCATACTTGTCTAGGTCTGGGCACTTGAACTTAGCCGGTAGGTTAACATTGGGGTATAGGCATAAGTCCTCAAAATTGGTGCCCCCGAAGTTGCTTACCCCTTTTACTTCTCTAAGTTCATCTTGGATCATTTCTAGTTTATGCAGGAACTTCCTTTCAACTTCTTCCCTCATCCTTTCCTTTTCCTTAGCTTTGTTTGACTCAACTGTCTCATCCCTAATCAGTATAGGTTCAGGGGTGGGTTCATAGACGGGTTCAGGAATTGGTTGAACTGGAGGGGGAATATTGATTTGGGGTGGAGGTGCAGGGTTGGAAGTGGATGCTTGATTTTGGGCCTGCACTTGTTGGGCCTGCACGGACAGTATGTTCTCTAGCATTCGGGCTAGTCCTGCTACTTCCTCTTGGAGCAGGGCAACATCTGGATGAGGAGCATCAGCTTCATTCTCAATGGGATTCATGGCGCGAGCTCTTGATCTGGTTACAGGAACTATGATTGCAAGTGTACTTGGTACCTGGCAAAAATAAACAGAATATATTAATGCCCATTTAATCTCCTTCACCTACTGTGGAATGCCTATGTGCAAGCTGGGTGAACACGAGTTTGGATTTGTTTTTTATTTGCTTCTTTTTTTTCTTTTTTTTTTGAATTATATTGAATTGTTGGAATATTCTAGGGCTTCCAACAGGTCCCAAAAAAGAGATAATGATCTGAAATTCAAAGGCTTTTAGAGGCCTGGGGAGATTTTTGAAAAAGGTCTGAAATTCAAAGGCTTTCAGAGGCCCAGGGATATTTTTGGAAAAGGTCTGAAATTCAAAGGCTTTCAGAGGCCCAAGGAGTCTTTGAGAAAAAGTCTGAAATTCAAAGGCTTTCAGAGGCCCAATGATCTGAAATTCAAAGGCTTTCAGGGGCCCAAAAGATCTGAAATTCAAAGGCTTTCAGAGGCCCAAAGGAAAAAGATCTGAAATTCAAAGGCTTTCAGAGGCCCAAAGGATCTGAAATTCAAAGGCTTTCAGAGGCCCGAAAGATCTGAAATTCAAAGGCTTTCAGAGGCCCAAAGGAAAAAGGTCTGAAATTCAAAGGCTTTCAGAGGCCCAAGGATTTTTTTTTGAAAAAAGTCTGAAATTCAAAGGCTTTCAGAGGCCCAAGGATTTTTTTTGGAAAAAGTCTGAAATTCAAAGGCTTTCAGAGGCCCAAGGTATTTTGAAAAAGGTCTGAAATTCAAAGGCTTTAAGAGGCCCAAGGATTTTTTGGAAAAAGTCTGAAATTCAAAGGCTTTCAGAGGCCCAGGGGTGTTTTGAGAAAAAGTCTGAAATTCAAAGGCTTTCAGAGGCCCAAGGAGTTTTTGAAAAAGATCTGAAATTCAAAGGCTTTCAGGGGCCTAACAGGTTTTTTTTATTTATTTACTTTTCACTTTTTTTTGTTTTTTTTGTTTTTGTTTTTTTTGAAGCATTTTATTCAAACTCATCTCCCTTTCATCATTTAAAGGTTAAAGGAACAGGATTTGGTTGAGAAAAACTGATTATAATTGAATCCTCCGCTAAGACCGTATATACAGTACGGTCCGGCTGTGCCCGTATTTAAATTACAAGCAAGCCGTGCCCGTATGGTTAATACGGGCGAGCCCATACCGTATAGTTACTACGGGCGAGCCCAGCCCGTATTAAAACTATGGTTTTACGGAGCTGCTTTATGTTTCTTCAGTTTTTTCATGGTTTGATCACTTTGATTGCTCATCCAAACATACGGTTCACCCATGCTAGGCCTCTAAGCTGTCCCAAAGTGGAATTTGACACATTTGTAAAAATACATGCTTAGGAGGGCACATGTTCCCTCCAAATAGACACCATACTCATACTTTGGTACCCTTTTATTGCCTCTTGTACAAACATTGGGTAGGATTGATTCTAAACAGAATTAGAGACTCTTCCAATGGGCTACACCATGCTTAAGAACCATGCATATCTGGGACCAATTTTGTCCCCAAACCAATGGGCACCATGACACCCCTATGACATGAAAATAATGCAAAAATTAAGGCTACCTTGTTACCTTGTTTACCTTCAATATGGCATCCACATTATGCCCTGGTTTGTAAGCCATGCAAACGGCCTTCCCTCAATTACAAACCCATATTCCCACGTAATTGTTTACTTTAGCCAAAAACGTGTATCTCCATCTTCAAGCGTAGAGGTTTTGGGTTTTGGCTTAATAGCAACTTAGAACTCAAGCCTAGTGATGACCAGAATCCCAGATCCACATTATCATCACATCATTGGCCCAAAGTTCTAAGGTGAATGTTTTCACTTTCGCTTTCCAAAGTAACGACCTCGGTGCGCCAAGCTACACACATTCGGGTTCAACTTCCTATAGGTTAAGGGTAGGCTGTGTAAAAAAATAAAAGGTGCACAATGCATTGTAAAAATAGGGTGCATTCACAACGTCCCAACCCTTGCCACTCTTTTCGCAGCCATGCATAAACAAACCAAGGCATATTGGGAGCATATTAAAGCAAGTAAACGTAAGTAAACAAACAACCCTATAGCACCTAATCATGCTCACAAAAATCATCCAAATCATGCCAACATGTGCTCATATTATATATCTAAAATACATCATAGAAAACATGCTGGAAATTAAAACATTCATATTAAAATACAGCAAGGAATAAGCATGATTTATCAAAGTAAGCGTCCCCTACGCATGTTTCTAGAAACAATCCTATAAATCAAAATTAAGCATGTTTCTACCCCCATGAACCCTTAAGCAATAAATTAGATTTAAAACATACCCCACATGCTAAGAACACCAAACAGCAAGCAACACAAAGACATGCTAAAAATACAAAATAGCAAGCAAATCCAAAACATCAAAAACATGAACAAACACCAAAAGGCTCAAATCCACAAGTCCCCAGCAAAGTCGCCAGTTGTGAAACATGGGGAAAAATCAATTTAATGACTTCCCTCATCATCACGCGGGATTCATTAAAAACAAAGAGTCTCCACCATTCAATCTAGGTGTGAATGGACACCAAAATATCAAATAAGCACAAAAGGCAAATTTAGGGTAAAAATAACCCTCCTAAAAAACAACCAGAGATGGGTCAGGGGATTAAGTTATGAACAGGGGAAGGTGTTAGGCACCCCTATTCGTCCACACAAGGTGGTTGCTAGGTATTGTTCATGTTAAAATAAAGGAAAAAGGCTTGCTATAAAAAATCACAAAAAAGACAAACATGTATGGTTTTCTCATACGAATAGTCTGATTGATCCAGAACTTTCAAATATGATCATACCACTCCTAGGGTTTCATGATTAAAATAAAATTGAAATAGAATCAAATAAAACCAAAATAAAGTGAAAAATCCAAAAATCTGGCTTCAAGTCAAATTCTAGAAGTCTAGAAAAATATGATTTCTATAAAATATTTCAAAATTGAACTTGAACAGTCCAGGACATAGATAAAGCCCAAATTTCACATTAAATCAAGAAATAAAAACCAAAAATACTCACATTAATGAAAAAACATCAAAAGGGGAGAACTTAAACCGTAGGGTCTTATCTCAAAAGTGGAAAACCCAAAAACCACATCATGAAACCCTAGAATTTACTTTCAGGCTTCTAGATCCAGATCTATCATATTGATCATGATAAATCCAGGATCTTAGCCTAAAATCACAAAAATCACGAAAACAGTGCTGTAGGTGCAAAAGTGGTGAAAAATCCAAATTTTGGAAAAAGAGCGGATTTCATGCTATAATCACCATGAACTCATAGGATTAATCCAGATATAAAATATATTCATTAAAACCTGATCAGGATATCAAAAGCAGCCACATCTCACAAATTAGAGCACATGGGGGCCTACCCTACGGATCCACCTGTTCTCTTTTCCCCTAGCTCTCTCTTCACGTTTTACGGCTAGAGAGACTCTTGAGGTACTTGGAGATAGGTTTGGGTACACAAACACAATCAAAGGCCTTATTCTATAAAAAAAGACAGAAAAAATAGATATAGGGTTCTATTCTAGGGATCCACCTGTTCCCCTTTCCCCTAGCTCTCTCTTCACGTTTTACAGCTAGAGAGACTCTTGAGGTACTTAGAGACAAGTTTAGGGATACAAAATAAAATAGATGGCTTTATTCTACAGCAATGGAGAAGATCCTATTACTTCTAGAATTGAAAATATGAAATAAAAAGGAAAAGGGACTTACCTGGATTGAGCAAGCAGAGCAGCAGGGGTTCCTCTCTTCTCTTGGAGCTTCTTAGGCTTCAAATTTTCGTGGCCTTTAGCTTGAGAATCTCACCTCTATTTATAGGCAAGCACAGGGGCAAGGCTGGTCCAGAAGGATATATCCTGATCCTCAAGATAGAGTCAAAAACATAGATAATGCCCATCCATAGCCAACCAAGGTGGCTTCAACGAATAAAAGACATAATTCGCTCATTTAAAGGGATATTGGACTAAAGATAAAGCTCGGAAATCGAGAGAAGAATAAAACTCGCACGAGTATTTAGTGACCGTAAATGATACACGGTCCAACGATGACCGTATTTCCAATACGGGCGCGCCTGTCCGTAGAGATATCAGGTGCGACCGGCCCGTGAATAAAATACGGGCAAAGCCTGTTTGGTCAGATTTTATGCATTTTTGACCTGTTTTAAGTTTTAATTACATGTTTTTATTACTTTCTCATTCTGTAGTGCAATTTGGGGTGTCTACAGGCGGGACCACCTGAGTGGTGTGGGTCCCTTTAATCGCTTTTATCTTGCTTAATTAGGTGATCTGAATCTGATTGGGCGGGCCCCGTTGGAAGACCCACGGTGTCCTTGGTGGGCTTAGTTAAGCCCACATGCCTCTGGTGGGCCTCCATCTAAGCCTGGGAGGCCCTTTGGGCTTTAGGTGAAGTGAGTTGATTTTACATTAATGGTTCAGATTTTGAAGTTTTAGTGCTTTCTATGCAAAAGTGGGTCGGCTTTGGTTTGCGGGCCCTTAGGTGGGCCCCCATGGCGGTTGCCAAAATATTTTTAGATTATCTTGGTTTAATTTGCCAAAAGGATGGGTTGGACATTGGGCTTGGGGCATGTAGTCCTAATTTGGGCTTTGAGAGCCCAAGTTACGTGAAGTTAGGGCTTTTAAACCCTCACCTGGTTTGGTTTGTGGGCTTTGGCAGGCCCAATAGGCCCTAGCCCTGGGTCTCGGCCAAACCATGCAGTTAAAAACACATCATTTTGCACAAAACAAGCTCAGGGGGCCACATTGGGTTTGGCCCACCCAGATTTGTTCAGTTAATTTGTTTATCTTGCTTAGGTCACATGCATGTATTCCATTGTGCTTGTTGGGCTTGGTAGGCCCCGTTGGAAGGCCCACTAGTGTACCGAATTGGACCGGTTCCCAGATGGGTTTCCGGGTGACCCGGAAACCCTATTGGCTTGGTTAGCTTAGTGAACAATGGCATTTAACATGACACACAAAGGGGGCACCAAACAGCACTTAGCAGTCCGCTAGAACCTAGGTTAAGCAGGCTTACAAGCTGGGAATTAGTTACCAAACATGGATGAGCAAAAAAAACACTAAACTCATGGCATCAGAATAACCAAATAAACTACCCAACAGCCCCTCAGATTTCACCTTTGGGACTCTTAAATCCTAAAAAAAACTGCCGAATAAACTCCAAAGGTTTTTTTGAGCATTTTTAAGTGTCTCTAGCATCCCAAACATACTTCTAGCTAAGAGGCCGAAGCCTCGGAGTGCACAAAAAAAAGACACAGAATGGTCAGCCGCACCACACCCAAAAAAAATGGGTGGGTGCGCTAACCTCGAACAGGTTGGCGCGAGATCAGCTTGAACAGGTTGGTGCGAAATCGGCGGACAAGAAAAGTGCCGGGTGTGAGCTCAGTGCGAAATCGGCGGACGGGAAAAGCGCCAGGCGCGAGCTCAACACCAGCTCGGCGAGCGCAAAAAGCGCTTGGCGCGAGGTCAGCGCCAACTCAGCAAACACCCTTTGGCGAAAACGACTCTCTGTTTTTTCGGAAACTCCATGACTGACTGGGTTTCTAACCTCTGTAATGCTTCCCCAATGCTTCTACCACTCCCAGAAGACACTTAAACGCAACTCGAAATTAATCTAGCCTACTTCACACCACGACTCAAAATCTCTTCGAAGAAACCAAGTCCGACTTATATGAAGATGATATGAAGACAACTGCATGCTAAGGGTTGCAGGGGTAATGGAGCATGCTTACATGTGCTAAATAACAGGTGAGTGAGGGAAGAGATCATGCTCTCATGCACACACAAAAAAACAATAGATGGCAGGGGGGTTAGGGAGCACTTCCGGCGGCAACACAAGAAAGAAAACGCGTTAAAAAAACAGAGACCGCATGCATAAGAAAAAAATAGATTTGCACCTACGCCTAGACTGGACCTCCGTGGATACACACAAACATTCGAAGAAAGGAATTAGGAGAGGGGTTACATTGGATGTGCTTTAAGTGAGGGAACATGCTCCCTTTACTGAATAATCCGAAAGCTCCCAGGACGGGAACCTTGGTGGCCTAAGGTGAAGCAAACGAGCTTCTCATCATCTCATGGGGGTCGTGCATGGGATCTCCCTTACCCTTGGAGATTTCCATGTTACCAGAAGGAATGGGAAGAAATGCATGGAGAATAGGCATTAGCATGGATGCACAGTAACGAGCAAAACTAGACCCATTAACATGTTTAGCATGCCCTCGTTTACATATATGTAAGGTAAAATTTGATAAAGAGCAATACCTGAATGTTCTTGAGCTCTTGTGCAAGATGAAGGCTCCTCCGGAAGATTAGACAGCGGCTGGAGCTCTCCTTTGAATCACCAACAGCAACCGCTCTTCTTGTACTTTGGTGGGAAAGTGAAGGAGAAGAGGAGAAGAGAGAGTCGGAAGGCAAGGTGGAGTGTTTGGGGGGCTATGGAAGCAATGGGAGCTGGGGAGAGAGGACTTTGGGTGAAGGAAGGTGGAGGAAAAGTGAGTAAGTCCAGCAATCCGAAGGGAGCCAACGAAAAAAAAAACCAACCTAAAAGAGCCAACGAAAACCAAAAAGCCAACCCCCATGCAAGAGGGTGGCCGCGGGTTTTATAGGCTAAAAAGATGGGTCCGCAGGGTTGGCGCCGAACTAGCGCCGAGTACCAGAGACTTGGCGCGAGAGAGGCATCATCATTCCAAAAATTAAATGCAGCCGCTAAATGGTCGGGAAATCGGGTATTTATGGATTTAGTCCCCGGATACTTTGGATTTAATCTGATACTCTTGGATATTTACAGATTTTGATTTAATCTCTAGGATATTTCATATGTTTGGATATTCGCGGATTTGATCCCCGAGATATTTCCTTGCGCTACTTACCACGTGTGCAGCTCTTTGCCACATGTGCAGTTTTCCGGTTTTGCCGCTCGGAAACTTTGACAGCTCATATCTTCCCCATCCGGACTCCGATCTGGGCAAACTCAATTGCGTTAGAACCATATCGGAGTACTCTATCCAATGGCATAGGGGTAAGTATCTGGATCTGGGTTTAGCAGAAAGTCAACTTTCGACTCCCCCTCAAGTTTAACCGGCCCATGGATCCCTCATTCGGACTCCGATTCCAATAAACTCAGTTGCATTGGAACCGTGTCGAGATTCTCTCTCCATTGAGATAAAGTAAGGTGGCCAATTATCACTTGATCAAAAAGTCAATATTTGACCCCTCAGGGTTTGACTTTTTAGTTGGGTTTTGCATTTCCGGTTCTTCCGGGAGCGCAAAAATGAGGGGCTTACAATGAGGGAATTTCATGTCTTCCAATTGCTTCTGTCTTCTCCAATCTCTTGACTTGGACCCCAATCCTACTCTATGAACTAGCTTTTTAACCCTTACCGGTTCCAACCTTCCTTGCAGGTTAACCCTTAGACCTTTTCCCGGGTGGAAATTGTACTTTCCCAGCACATTCTTGACCATCTTCTCAGCACAAGTCATTTTCTCTCCTTTTTCCTGATACCCCCCAAGTATAAAATTGATAGTTTCAAACTGGAAAGAGTGAAATGCAATCTTGTCTGCAGTCATTTCCATGTTTATGTAGGGTACATCAAGGGACCACATGAGAGGAACCAAATTTTTGGCTAGGACTGTAATCACCTTTTGTCCTCTAATGTATTTAACTCTTTGGTGGAGGGTAGATGATATGGCCATAGCCGTATGAATCCACGGCCTTCCTAGGAGTATGTTGAAGGCTGCTGGTATATCTATCACTTCAAATGTGATATTAAAAATATACAGTCCAATAGTGACCTGCAGTTCAACTTCTCCTAGGGAGTGTGTTTTTGAGCTATCAAAAGCTCTTATGATCCTCCCATTTTGTTTGATTTTGTTTTGCTCCAGACCGAGCTTTACAAAGGTAATTAATGGGCAGACATTCAGAGCCGACCCATTATCAATTAAAACCCACGCCAACATGCAACCCTTACTAAGCACAGTTATGTGCAAAGGATCAACATGATGGTATCTAGCTTGGCTGATCTCGGTTTCAGAAAAGGATATGACATTATGAGAGAATCTGCCCAACCATCATTCCAAGTTGGTCCGGTTCAATATTTTTAGGCACATGGGCGCTTTGAAGTACCCTTAACAGAGAGTCCCTATGTTTTTCCGAATTTAACAATAATCCCAGTATTGAAACCTGGGCAGGGACTTTGTTTAACTACTCAACGACATTGAACTCACTCTTTTTAATTAATCTGATAAGGTCAGCAGCCTCACTGTCAATTACCTGAGGGGTATCATCCCCTACCTTGGCCTTTCCTTTTGTTTTCTCTTTCTCAACTTCTTCCCTCCCATTTTCTTTATGTTTCTCTCCCTCACTTGTGCATTTTCCCGACCTCATCATGAGGTTTACTTCTTTCTTGCTTTCTCCCTTAACTACCGGAAATGTGGTGGTGTAGCCTTCGCTGTAGTTCCATGGTACAACTGATTCAGAGTAGGAAGGCTTTGGGACATTTATCACAAGGGGAGGAAGCTTGGTGTTAGCACCTGATTTTTGTACCCCTAAAATAAAGAAAAATGAAAGGTCAAAAGTCAAACCCTGAGGGGGTCAAAAATTGACTTTTTGATTCAAGTAAATTTGGCCATCAAACTTCATCTCATTGAAAAGAGCATTTCGACACGATTCTAACGCAACCGAATTTGCTGGAATCGGAGTCCAGATGGAAAAGATATGAGTTGGTCAAACTTTTGGGGAGTGAAAAGTTGACTTTTTGTTCGACCCCAATTCAGCTGCCAAACTTGACCCCAGTGGACAGGTGGTTCCGAGCCGGTTCCAACGACACTAAGTTTGCTGAAATCAAACACGGGGTGAAGAAGTTATGAGCAGTTGAAGTTTCAGGAAAACTGCCCATGTGGCAAAAAAGGCAGCAAAAATGGAATAAACCAATAAAATAAATAAGATAAATGTGTTTAATAATATTTTAATAAAGAGAATCTCGCTTTTTAATAAAATAATCGGAAAAATCGAATAAAAATCTTGCAATGAACCAAATTGAATAAAGGTTTGAAATCCAAACATTTTAAAAACGTGCGGGACCGTATTTGAATTACGGGCAGGGCATGCCCGTATTTGAAATACGGGCAAGATTCTCTAAGCAGACACGCGTCGTTGTACGGCGGGACACGCGTCCCGTACTGCCGATTCGCGAGATTCGCACATGTGCGTTTTTCGCCCGTATTTGAATTACGGGCAAGGCACGCCCGTACTTGAAGTACGGGCAAGGCATGCCCGTATTTCAAGTACGGGCACGGAAATTTTGCCTATAAATAGAGAGGCCACTCCCCTCATTTGGACAAGCCCTTTCCTCTGGCCTACCCTCTCTCCCTCCTGGTGTTTCCCACGGCCAAGTCCTGCCCAGTTGCCACCACCCTACCCAAGCCAACATAATGTCCAAAATACCCTTGCCTCCCCAAAACTATGCCTAAACCTCCAAAAACCTCTTCTTAAACCCAATCTCCTGTCAAATCCCTTTCAAGTTCAATTTGTAAAATCTAACGAGATGTGGAAGCGCTGCCGAATTCACTTGGACTTGGAGGAATCATCATAATCAATTAGACATTGCATTGTAAGTATCCTTATTAAATTAAGAGAACTTTTAATCACTTTTCTTTTCTTCTTCACTTACATTTTTTTTATTATTATGTCATGGCTAACACATTTTGGCTGCTGTATGTGATGAGCATTTGATTCAAAATGGTCATTCCTATGGAAAAGAGGAGAAAATAACCAAAGTTATCAAAAGAATGATACTCAACATAATTTGGTTGCAATGTTGAACATCTTTCAATACATGATATACCCTGTAATCTCCCCTCTTCCCTCCTGAACGATGGACATGGTTGCTTGAGCAAACAAAAAGAAGAAGGAAGATCATGACCCCAAAGAAAGTGAAAAGAGAAGAAATGGCTTTACAAGCCAAATGAAGAAAAATGTAAAATCTGGGAAGACAGCAGAAGCCATTGGAGGTCCCAAGAAAGCCACGGAACTGATCCAGATCGAAATCGGCAGCAAATATGCAAACTAAATCGCGTCCGTAAACTCAGGCCGGTCCAACCTGGACCGTGTTTGATTCACGGACAGGAGAGACCGTAGTCAATTCACGGTCAGGTTGGACCGTAGAGAAAAAACGGGCAAATGCAAAAATGATGTAAAAGTGTAATTTCTTGGTTCGGTTGGACTTGATCCGGTCTAAACCATTCCCTTAAACCACCTGGGCTGCATTAAGCCCATTTTTGGACTTTGGGTCTAGATAGGCCCATTAAGATCCCTTTGGCCCACTAGTGGGGCCCACTTTTGACTGGCCCATACCAGGCCTGTTTTCAATAAACAGGTCCAAGGCCACTTAACTCTTGGTTAATGGGCCAAATCCAAGCCCACTAAACCCATGGAATGTGTAAGTAAATAAAATAACCAAATGGGTTACCCAATAATCCGACTGGGCCCAAGGCCCAACCATGGCAACCCACGGGTCTTCCAAAGGGACCTGGGTCCGACCCATTCCACTCAAATCAATAAAAAGATAAAATCAACTAAAAAGGGACCCACACCTCCAGCGGGCCCCGCCAGACCTTATAAGTCAGTATGCTGGTCTAGGAAAAGGGTGAAATTGACTCAAAAACCAGGGAGACCCGAGGGACCCGTCAAACCGACGGGGCGGACCGGGGTGTCTTTAGGACTTCCCCGGACCGTAACCGAGGACTTAGCTAGAACTCTGAAAAGCCGCAGACCAGACTTAGACCCGATTAGGGCAAAACCGTGTCTGCCTGCACTCTCAGGCAGTGGCGACTCCGAAAATCCCGAGGCACGCGCCAAAGACGCGCCCGGTGTGCGATCTAGGTCAAATTTAGGTGCGCACAGCTTGGCAACTCTGCTGGGGACCCCCTCAACCCAGTCGGACCCTGGTTATCAAATGAGTGAACTAGGTGGATATAAGCAGATTTAGGAAGTACTTCTTGTCCAACTTTAGTGGTTTATGGAACTTATGCAATTACATAATATTGGGGGATCCTGTCACAAGGACGAGATAATTGCCTAAGGAAAGTGGAATTTAAGCGGTTCCCTGTGACCCTCCACTTACTTGGGGATCCACCCAAACATTGTATTGCATACTGTTCTGTATTCTCACTATAAAAGTGACATTAAGGAACCCTTAATCAGCCTATTATCCGAGAATCACCCGATTAGACACAGCACTTGGCCCCATTGCACATACAAGCACTTCACTACACCGTGAATGAATTTTTTTAACTACATGGGGTGACATGCACGAGGGAGTCTGCATGGATGATCCGAACTGAATGCTGTCTACAACATGTGAATGCTCTTCTTAACCAAAACCTAGATCTCTCTAGCAGCCACCCTTCTTCAATCGAGAAACTTTCTTTTGGGATGGTATTAGCCCTACGCTCCCGTGGCTTGCCGGGGAAAGCAGGGTAAACCCATCTCCCCAGGTTTCTAGATTCTTCAAGCGCCATTGGTTTCTTGCCATGGTACGCGAAGGATCTAGTACTTGGCTCAGACCCTTGAAGGCAGGTGCCTTGGGCTGGGTATCCTTCCCCACCTATTACTTCTGATAAACCCTGATGTGAGCATGAACATGAATAAACAAATAAGGGTAAAATTAATCTGGGGCATTAACCCCCACCTGTGTTGGTCCTAACCCTAATTTAAGGAAATTAACTCGATTTAATCCATGCATTCAAGTCGGTCTTGGTTCAGTCGAAAGCCGTCCAGATCAGACAGAAATGGGTCAGAACAGAGGCAGAAAAACCCTAGAGGTAGGATTTCAGCCCACCTGCCGAATGGCAAATTTGTACCCTCCTTTTGGGTTCTCAACAACCCTAAAGGTGATTCTCTTTTCAGATTTATTTTTGTAAATTTCGCCCTCGAAGGCAAGTTGTAAATATTGTTTTCAGTCCGACACTAGGGGCAGATGAAAGAGCAGATGAAAGAACAGATGAAAGAAAAGGCCGGCTAAGACCTGAATGCGTTTTCCAAACATTTAAAGGACATAACCTTTAAAACCCCATAACTTGAATGCTTGGATTTGATTTTTGATTACATAAACTGCTTAGGCATTGATTTAATTTTTGCATATCCTGTTGCATGCCTTAGACTAATTTAGAGTTTTTGGTGGAAAACCCTAAATTGACTTGGAATTTCAATCAGATAGTCGGCATGGCATCTTCATCCTCGACTGAGAGAGTTCGCTTCCCTAGGATAGAGAAGTGTGCCTTTGATACCCCTTGGATCCGTTCTTGGACAAGGCAATTGCAAGGAGATGAGCAAATTAAATGGGAACAGAAATACCATATGGGACAAACTCTGTCCCTGTTAAATGTGCCCATTAATTGGGACATGATTCAGGCGGCCCTACCTTTCTGGGATCCCCAACTTTCACTCTTTAGGTTTGGAACTAATGAGTTGACACCCACAATTGAGGAATTTGAACTATTCCTCCGATTTCGTGACCATGGAGAACCAGCTAGGCCAAGTCTCAAAGATAGCTACAAGAATGAAGCTTGTACTTTCTTTAGCCTACCAAGAGGAGAATTCCAGACTTTAGGAAGTGACCAAGCATTCACGCGGGTCTCTAAAACCTTCCTTGCTGAAAAGATAAAGGACAAAAAGCAGGAAAGACCCCGTATTTGGTGGGACACCTTCACCCTCGTGGTTCTGTCACAACTCTTCTTTCCTACTGAGGGAGACACCATTAATTTGGCCCTCATGGAAATTGTAGACCAACTCCAAGTGAAATTCCGAATTGCACCACTGATCCTTGCTCAGCTATATCATACCTTGACAATGACCAAGAACGGAACTAGGAGGTTTCAGGGATGCGCTCCTCTCCTACACATTTGGCTCCAAGATCACCTGATGGTTGCTGAACCTGTCAGCCCACGTTATGGGTACGTCCGTGACAATGTCACATTGATGGCCCGAAGAGAGATTAGACCAGACTTACCCTCCAGAGAGGATTGGTTTGACCACTTTCTCCAACTGAAAGGAGAAACGGATATAAGATGGGGAGGCACATTTGACCAGACATATACCCCCGTCATAGCTTTCAGGAAAAGACATTGCCAAGCCTTGATAGGCTTAACCCATGCCATGCCATACTATCCGGTTCGAATTTTGAGACAGTTTGGGAAGTCTCAGGGAATACCGATCAAGGATGAGGCGGAAGGATTAACTGGCCCACTTACATGGGAATTGAAGAAAAAATTGGTGAAGGAATGGCAACACGTGCACATACTCCAAGAGGACATTTTCACTGCATCCGACGTTCGTAATTACGAACAATGGATTGCTCGAGAAATTGGCCTAGACAGCCCACCTCCTCTTCATATCGTCACCTCTAACGATATCCCAGTTCCGCCCCCTGACACATACAGGGATAGGGTGGCCGAACTGCGGGAATCTCATTCTCGGATCCACCGTGCATACGTGGATTCCGAGCGTAAAAACAAGCAGGCCAATGAGGCCCTTCAACAGCAGCTTGACACCATGCGCAGACGCGCAAAAGAGGACCGACGTCTGCGGAATAAACTTTTGCGTGCCTTGAAAAGGCGAGACGTGTCCTCTCATTTTGATGATGACCAACCTAGCTAGACTCTGGGTTTGTTTGTTTTGTTTAATCTTGTAATTGCTTGTTCTGAATTTTGGCATTGTACTTCTTTTTCCATGAAAAATTTGGAGATAAATTTAATGAAGTCGATTAAGACATTCCCCCCAATTCCTTTTTCAAGCAATCTGGCCCCAATCCATCAATTTCAAAACTTTTAGGTGATCTGAATAAGGAACTTGTCAAAATTTTTTCTTTAAAGCCCAAGGGTTCTGAATAAAGAACACTCAATCCCTACCCAACTTTCAAATCTTCAGATTCTGAACTTAAATCTTTAAGAGTTCTAAATAAAGAACACCCCATTTTCTTTACCAACTCCAAAAATCTGATTAAAGAACTTGCCAAAGGGGGTTCTGAGTAAAGAACACCCCATCCTTACCAACTCTCAAACTTTCAAGTTTCAAGTTTAAGTCTTAAAACCCTAGGGTTCTGAATAAAGAACACCCAATCTCTTGAGCTCAGATCACACCCGTCTGATTTAAAAGATCATACGATCAGCCTATGGGGCACTGATGCCACTGGTGTTTAAGCCAGAAAATTGGCAGAGGATCGTCTTGGCATAGCATACCCCGTTGTGTGGCACCAAGGTCAAGCAACTAAGCTAACAACTAAGGTACGCTTGGGTATCCCTAGCCGAACTCTTAGGGCACTGAAGCCACTGGTAATTAAACCAGAAGATTGGCAGAGGATCGTCCTGGCATAGCCTTCCCCGTTGTGGGGCGTCAAAGTCAATGGTGATTAAACCAACGACTAGCCAAGACACGCCCGGGAACTACTAGCCAAAGTCAGGTGCTAAAACCATCAGAGATTAAACTGAAAATTGGTTAAGGTACACCTGGATGTTGCTGTTTAGCTCATCCCCTGCGGAGACTTAACATGGTCCAACCTCGTGATACTGAGCTCAAACCAACCTTTTAAACCGGGTTCTCTCCCCCAGCCGTTTGGCTAAAACAGACCAGTCTAAACCAGGTTCTCTCCCCCAGCCGTTTGGCTAAAACAGACCAGTCTAAACCGGGTTCTCTCTCCCAACTGTTTGGTTATAACAAATCAATTTAGGGTTCTCTCCCCCAGCCGTTTGGCTAAAACAGACCAGTCTAAACCTGGTTCTCTTTCCCAACCGTTCGGCTAAAATAGAGCAAGCTTAGGAATCTCTATCACCTTCAAAATAATCCAAATGAATTAATCTTTGATCATGTATTATGCCTTTAATATAAGTTGCACTAATATCCGCTGGTTGCCCTTCCCAGGTACCAAAATTGCTTCTCGAAGCCCTTACTTGTTAAGATCCAGGAGTAGACTTGAGATGGAGCAGCCAAGAGAACAGACCTCACCAGGACAGGACCAGGCAGAGTCCAGCCAGGCATAGATGGTGACTGATCTACAACAGAGGATTGACAGTATGGGGACTATTATTCAAGAGTTAATGGCAGAACGAAGAGAACTCAGGATGGCTCCCCCAGCTGCACCAGTAACCCTGCAGCAACCAATTGCCCCACCGCAGATGGATGCTCCACCACCATACCCTGCGTACCCAGCTCCGTTGGTACCACCTCCACCTCCGCAAGCTGTGCCTCTTCCACAGGTTATTGCACCTGCCCAACTGGGGCAAGAAGAGGAAGATTGGTATAGAACACAGCAGGCCCAGTTTGATGAAAAGATGGCAGCCACTAAGTCAGAGGTAGACGCTTTGCGTGAAGAGCTAAAAAGCCTACGACCCAGTGCGGTCCCCATGGAAGCTACTTTAGAAAGCCTCTGCTTCTTCTCCGATGTTCAACTTCCACCAAAATTCAAATGCCCTGACTTGCATCAGTTTGACGGCACCGGGTATCCGTTAAACCACCTGAGGTCATACTCTGGAGATATGTGTCAATATGCTAAAGATGAAAAAATTATGATACAGTTCTTTCAGAGGTCGTTGACAGGAGCAGCATACACTTGGTTTTTGGGTTTGGATAAGGCTAAGATCAAGAGTTGGAACGATTTAACTGCCAAGTTCATTCAGCAGTACCGTTTGAACAGTCAGATTGTGCAAACTAGGGCTGAACTACAGAGGCTGACGAAGAAAAATCCGGAATCTGTACGAGAGTATGCCAAGAGATGGAAAGAATTGGCGACCCTAGTCCAACCCCCACTACTTGAATAGGAGATGACCTCCTTGTTCATTGCATCACTTGGACAGCCATTCTTTTCCTTGCTACTGGGGCAAAGTACTTCCAATTTCAATGACTTGATTCTGACGGCAGACAGAATTGAGGATGCGGTCAGGGCTGGAAAGATAGATGGCAGTGGCCAAGGCCCTACACAGAGAAGGGCTGCGACAGGACAAAGTGGCAGAAGTCAGGGGCAAGAACCTAGGAGGCAGGAAGCTCAGGCTATTAATTATGTATAGCCAGCACAGCCCTATCACATTGCCCAGAGGAACGAAAGTCAGGGGCAACCCATGAGAAGAACCAGAGAAGAGGCAGAGGCAAGAATGAAGAGGGTTTTTACCCCGCTACCTTATGCACCTACAGAACTATTGGCTACACTGCTGAACAAGGGGTACTTATAGATCAAGCCTCCAAATCCTCGAATGGTAAATTCACGAAACTATAATGCGGCAGAAAGATGTGAATACCATTCTGGAGCTCCCGGGCATTCAACTAATCGATGCTGGGACTTGAGGCATGATATACAGGATCTACTAGACAGCAAGAAGATCTCTGTAGATCCCCCAGCACCAGCAGCACCTACTCCTCCTACTGGTACAACCACCAACCCCCTCCCCGACCATAATAAGGCTTCTGGCAGCGGAACAGTACATCAGGTCATCAGTGACCAGGGCAATGAAGTACAATTTGATCCCTCTATGTTGATTGGGCGACCGGGGCAAATTGTCAGGATATACCTCCAAGAAGAGATAGTAAAGCAGCAAGTATGCGTCATTAACGGAGAGGATGACGAAAAAACCTTCTTGGGGTTCCCTCTGATGCATTTCAACTTTCCCGAACCAAAGCCTTTTTATCCTCCACCTGTCCCAAACTCACCCCCATTAAATATCTTCGACATGATGAACCCATTCAATGAGCCTGTGGACTTCTTACTGGAACCACCCACCCTCAACTTACACCACCTTCACCTTGACCCAACCTACTCCGCTGTGCCTCCACCTTACCAATTCCTACCCATGTACCATGATTCTACCATCACTTCCACTGAAAGAGAAGTCGATCGGATTACCCGTTCTGGTCGATATATCAACCCTAACCCTCCACCTGCACCAGAGGAAGAAGAAAGGACAAGGAAAGAAAAAGGGAAGGATGTGGCTACTGAATTGCCACAGACCCACAAGAAGAAAGGGAAGGCCCCAGAAGAAGAGATTGAAAAACTCCACTATAGTGCCTTCACTCCGGAGTATGATCTAGTGCAACAATTGAATAAGACACCAGCCCAGATATCCATTATGCGTCTCTTGTTGGATTCAGACAAACATAAAGACGTACTCATGAAAATACTGGGCGATACTCATGTGCCTGAGGACATCAGCCCTGAGCAGCTAGAGACAGTAATGTCTATAATTGCTACACCAGAAGCAATCTCCTTTTCCTCAGCAGACTTGCCCCCTGAAGGTTATAACCATACAGAGCCTCTGTTTATCACTGTAAGATGCTCCGACTTAATGGTGAGACGGGTCATGATCGATAACGGGTCAGCTCTGAATATCTGCCCAGTCAGGACCTTCCACAGTCTGCAGCTGAACGCTGAGTTGATCAAACCTAGCTCCAACAATGTCCGCGGGTTTGACAATGCCAAGAAGGATTCCCTGGGGGAAGTTAATCTGGAAGTTATAATCGCTGAAAGGGCCTTCTTCATTACCTTTGAATTGATGGACATCAATGCCTCCTTTAATTTGCTGATTGGAAGACCTTGGCTACATCAAGCAGGGGCGGTCCCGTCCACCTTACATCGAATGATCCGATTCATCTCGGGAAATCAATTGATCACGGTGCATGCAGAAAATCACAGAGAATTTGAACAAGGTGGGGTACATGTGATTGATTATGAACTACCTACCTCCCTAAACTTTCAAGCCATTGAAATGGTGCAGATAAACAGCATCCCTACCCCTCTGCAATCAGACTTGTCCCGCAGAAGGAAAAGGAAGAGCATGTTCGGTGCTGCTGAATGCGCCGACTGGGGCCTCCGAGTAGGAGAAGGTTTAGGCAAATACAAGCAAGGCATCAAGTCTGCAATCCAGCCATGTGACAAATCTGTGGGCTTTGGATTGGGGTTTGTTCTTGAACCTGAAGACTATGCCAGGCTATTCGGCAGGAAAGCTGAACGAAAGAGGGCACGAGCAGAAGGAAGAGACCCACACTGGCCCATCTGTGTACAGGGTCAGTTATACCATCACTTTGCCAATATGGAGAAGGAAGCCGCACAAGCCATTCAGAACATAGTCCCCCAGGGATGGGGCGATGAGTTCAATAATCCAGTTGAGCAAGCGGAAGATAATTATCTGCAAAAGTTATGGGTTGAACCTCCCAGGCCCCAGGAGACAGTTACAAAAGAGAACTCAGAAGCTCTCAGTGGGATGATGGAAGAACTGTCTGCTCTATTCTCTTGGCAGTCAGTTGACACCGAAAAACCGGCTATCCCAGAAGAAGCATTTGCCTATCCAACAGATGATGTCGGGGCACCACCAACTGGGGTTGAAGAAGAAGAACCGGCTCAGTACATCTACATGATGGAAAGCCAGGATAGTTCAGGAGAACCCACTCTAAGGCAAAGGTCTCCCCCACCTCCTATCTGCATTATACACCCAAGTACCAAGGATGGTTTGGGTCAGATGTTCCAGAATATGCCCCAAGTACTGGGACTGCCCACTGAGCTGGCTTATCATGAAACTTATGGTAACTGGGCCCCTGATGAACATTCTTCCAGCAGGAGGGATGAATCATCAGGAAAACCTGTAACCAAGGCATTGCCTAAGGTGGAACCACCCAACGAAGTCACTATTCGGGTACCAGGGACTGTCATCCGCTGCGGGGTATGGATCAGTGTATCATCAGAGGATTCGAGTCAGAATCAACCAAAGAAGGGCACAGCTGATGACCCCGTTTGCATCTCCTCTGACAGCAGCATCAGCATGATACAGACTGGAAAGGTGAATGCGGTGACCGCTGTAACCAAGGACAAACACGCATTGCAGAACTGGAGTTCGACGCCACTTGCCACTCGCAAAGCCGAACTACCACAGGGAGTTTCTTCCACTTCTGAAATTCCCCCTGTAGATATTGCTGCACTTTTTAATAAATGCGTGAAGTCTTTTGATTATTTTTCTGCTTCTGTGAATAATTCTGCAAGTAAGCAAACTCAAAATCACAACCTTAGTGTCAATCTCGACGCACACCCGAAAAATTCGGAGCACGAGATAGATAATCAGGCTGCCAAAATCAAACAAAAACAAAAAGGTCAAAAAGAACAAAAAGAAATCCAAAGTGTCGAACATGAATCAGGTAACAACACTTGCTCATCACAACGCGATGATTCAGAAATTATCCCCAGTGATTCTTTTGAACTTGAGGATAATGATGAATCATGGGAGACCCCACCAGAAATTCAATTTGCCTTGGACAGACATGAAAAAGGTCTCCAGGCGAACATTGAGGAAACTGAACCTATCAACATAGGTGACACAGCACAACCAAGGATTCTTCAAGTTGGTAAAAAGCTGACATTATTACAGAAAACACAGATAACTGATTTTCTAAAATCCTACACGGATGTGTTTGCATGGTCATATGAGGATATGCCTGGGTTAGACACGGATTTAGTTGTGCACCGGTTACCTATAAAGTCTGAGGCCACACCGGTGAAGCAAAAACTCAGACGTATGAAACCAGAATGGGCCCTGAAGATCAAAGAGGAGGTCACCAAACAGTTAAAAGCTGGGTTCTTGAAAGTAACAGATTACCCAGAGTGGTTAGCAAACATTGTGCCAGTCCCCATGAAAGATGGGAGGGTCAGGATGTGTGTTGATTATAGGGATCTGAACAAGGCAAGCCCAAAAGATGACTTTCCATTACCACACATAGATATATTGGTTGATAATACTGCAACTCATTCCATGTTCTCCTTTATGGATGGATTCTCCGGGTACAATCAGATAAGGATGGCACCTGAAGACATGGAAAAGACATCCTTTATCACACATTGGGGCACGTACTGCTACAAAGTGATGCCATTCAGGTTGAAAAATGCAGGCGTCACATACCAGCGGGCAATGACTTTGCTATTCCACGACTTGATACACAAAGAAATAGAAGTATATGTGGATGACATGATTGCAAAGTCAAAAGAAGAGGAAAATCATTTGGTGAACCTTGGAAGGGTGTTTGGTAGGCTCAGGGAATGCAAGCTCAGATTGAACCCGAATAAGTGTGTGTTCGGAGTTGCCTCAGGGAAGCTGCTCGGATTCATCGTTGGAAAACGAGGCATTGAGGTTGACCCTGTCAAAGTAAAGGCCATATTGGAGATGCCTCTGTAGACACCTGATTTTTGCACCCCAAAAAATGAAGAAAATGGAAATTTCAACTAAAAAGTCAAACCCTGAGGGGGCCAAAATTTGACTTTTTGATCCAAAGAAAATTGGCCATCAAACTTCCTCTCATTGAAAAGAGCATTTCGACACGGTTCTAACGCAACTGAGTTTGCCAGAATCGGGGTCCGGATGAGGAAGTTGTGAGCTGGTCAAACTTTTGGGGGAGCGAAAGTTGACTTTTTGGTCGATCCCAATTCAACTGCCCAATTTGATCCCAGTGGATAGTATATTCCGAGCTGATTCCAACAACACCAAATTTGCTAAAATCGGACATCAGACGGAGAAGTTATGGGCAGTTGAAGTTTCAAAGAAAGCTGCCCGTGTGGCAAAACAGCAGTAAAAAAGCAGAATAGATGAATTAAATAAATAAAAATAATCTTTTAATATTATTTTAATAAGAGAATCTCGTTTTATAATAAAATAATCAAAAAATCGGATAAAAATCTTTAAATAAACCAAATTGAATAAAGGTTTGAAATCCAAGCATTTTAAAAACGTGCTGGACCGTATTTGAAGTACGGGCGAAGCATGCCCGTACTTCAACTACGGGCAAGCTTCTAGAAGAGGACGCGTGGCGGGACACGCGTCCCGTACGGAAGAATCTGCGATAATTGCAAATATTCGTTTTTCGCCCGTATTTAAATTACGGGCAAGGCACGCCCGTACTTCAAGTACGGGCAAGGCATGCCCGTGGTTCAAATACGGGCACGGGATTTTTGCCTATAAATAGAGAGGCCACCCCCCTTCATTTGGACAAGCCCTCTCCCCTGGCCATAACCCCTGCCCTCCTGAAGCTACCCATGGCCGAATCCTGCCATGCCACCACTCCACCACCCTAAACCTTTTTAATGCCCAAATTGCCCCTACATCCCAAAACCATGCCCAAACACCCAAAACCTTGCCTAAATTTTGGCCTTTCACCTTCTTGGATTGAAGAACCTAACCAAACCCTTTCCAAACCAATCTAGAAAATCCAAGGAGACGCGGAAGCGCTGCCGGATTTCTCGGAGAATCCAGACATCAACAAATCCAGGAGTAATAGTGTGGTAATGACCTTAATGGTTCTTTTCTTTTAATATACATGTGAATTCCTTCATTTGAATGATTTTGGATTCCTTTTTATCTTATTACCTGCTTACTAATCAATTTGTTTTGTTTTGATGGAATCCCCTATGAAAATGAGCAATATTACATAAAGGATGGACTCATAGAACAATAAAAATAAAATATAGTATTTTAGTTAATGATGCTTGCAAATTCAAGAGGAGTTTGTCCTCCTTAAACCTTCCCCTGTAAACTCCCCTTTTCCCATTCTTGAACTTGGTTTCTAACAATCAAGAGGGGGTCTAGTTGCTTCAAGAAGAACAAAAGGAAGGAGAAAAATGGCCTCTTTAGGCCAAATGAAGGCAATATAGCATTTGGAGGAGCTGAGAAAACCAACTGACATTACCAAAACACCTGAGAAGGCCACGGAACAGATCCCAAAAAGAATCGGCGTCTAAAATGCAAAATTGGAGGTGCCCGTAAACTCAGAACGGTCCCGTCTGGACCGTGTTTACTTCACGGGCAAGGCCAACCGGTTTTCATTCACGGGCGACGGTGGACCGTATGGAAAATACGGGCGATTGTAATGTAGCTTAAAAAATGTAATTTCTCGGCCTGGTTGGATCAATTCCGGTCTAAACCGGCCTGAACCGACCTCTGTAGCATTTTGGGCTTTCTTAAGCCCATTTTTGGACTTTGGGCCTAGACAGGCCCATCAAGACCCCCTTTGGCCCACTTGTGGGGCCCATCTCCAACTGGCCCAAACCCGGCCTGTTTTCAACAAACAGGCCCAGGCCAATTGACTTAGGCTAATGGGCCCATTCCAAGCCCATTAAGCCCATGAAATATGCAAATAAATAAAATAACCAAATGGGTTACCCAATAACCCAACTGGGTCCAAGGCCCAACCATGGCAACCCACGGGTCTTCCAACGGGACCCGGGTCCGACCCACTTCACTTAAATAAATAAAAAGATAAAATCAACTAAAAAGGGACCCACACCTCCAGCGGGCCCCGCCAGACCTTATAAGTCAGTATGCTGGTCTAGGAAAAGGGTGAAATTGACTCAAAAACCAGGGAGACCCGAGGGACCCGTCAAACCGACGGGGCGGACCGGGGTGTCTTTAGGACTTCCCCGGACCGTAACCGAGGACTTAGCTAGAACTCTGAAAAGCCGCAGACCAGACTTAGACCCGATTAGGGCAAAACCGTGTCTGCCTGCACTCTCAGGCAGTGGCGACTCTGAAAATCCCGAGGCACGCGCCAAAGACGCGCCCGGTGTGCGATCTAGGTCAAATTTAGGTGCGCACAGCTTGGCGACTCTGCTGGGGACTCCTCAACCCAATCGGACCCTGGTTATCAAATGAGTCAACTTAGGAGGATATAGGCTAATTTAGGAAGTACTTTTTGTCCAGCCTTAGTAAGGTATGGAACTCATGTAATTACATGATATTGGGGGATCCTGTCAAACGGACATGATAATCGCCTAAGGTAAGTGGTTTTTAACAGGGACCAATGTGACCCGCCCACTTACCTGGGGATCCACCCAAACCTTGTATTACATGCTGTTCTGCACTTTTACTATAAATGTGACATTAAGGAACCCTTTGTTGGCCCTTATCCGAGAATCACCCGATTAAACACAGCACTTGACCCCACTGCACATACAAGCACCTCACTACACCGTGAATGAATTTTTAAACTGCGTGGGGTGACATGCACGAGGGAGTCTGCATGAATGATCCGAACTGAATGCTGTCTGCACCATGTGAATGCTCTTCTTAACCAAAACTTAGATCTTTCTAGCAGCCACCCTTCTTCAATCGAGAAACTTACTTTTGGGATGGTATTAGCCCTACGCTCCCGTGGCTTGCCGGGGAAAGCAGGGTAAACCCATCTCCCCAGGTTTCTGGATTTCTTAGCGCCATTGGTTTCTTGCCATGGTACGCGAAGGGTCTAGTACTTGGCTCAGACCCTTGAAGGCAGGTGCCTCGGGCTGGGTATCCTTCCCCACCTATTGATTCTAAAAACCTTGACACTCTGAAGGTGAATGGATCTGAATCTGAATGTGAATGTTGGAACAAAATAAGGGAAAAATCAATTTAAAACCCAAGAGTTCATCAGGGGCAACAACCCCGTCCTTTTGCATCAGACTGAGTAAGACCTAGACCATGGGTTGCCTTAACCCTAATTTAGGAAACCAACCCAATTTGATCAGGGGTCTAACCCCAGATCCATGCATTTGAGTCCTGTGAGCCGTGGGCCTCGACCCATTGAGTCCGTTGGAAGCACTTTAAGTCTTAGTCGGCCTTTTGAGCAGATGAGAACCGGCCAGATCAGACAATCAGACAGAAACAGATCAGAACAGGGGCAGAAAAACCCTAGATTTAGGATTTCAGCCCACCTGCCAAGAAGTAAACTTGTACCCTCCTTTTGGGTTCCCAACAACCCTACAGGTGATTTTCTTTACAGAATTATTTTTGTAAATTTCGCCCTCGATGGCAAGTTGTTGTGGTCTGACACTCAAAAGCAGATAAAAGAACAGATGAAAGAAAAGGGTTGATTAAGACTTAGGAGTGCTTCCATACACAAGTATATCTAGGAGTCGTGCCTTAATTGGCACCAACCCTTCTAGGACCATGCACACACTTATGAGTGTTTCCAATGTTTGTTAACATAGGCTTTTAGGATGGTAATAGTATTCAACTTTCATTTTACTTGTGTACCTACATGTTCATGTGTTAAGCACAAGCACTTGGAGATCATTTACACCAACCTGTTTAGTCGAACTGTTTTAAAAAATGCACAAAATATTTTCCGGGCATGCATTGAGCCAGCTTCTAAGGTGCTCATCAAAATTGCTTTTCAAAGCACACAACAAAGTGGCCTTCAGGCCTACATTAAGTCGTCTTTCATGACAAACATTAACTTTGTCTCGTGCTACGCGCAATAAAACCGTCATTTGTGGTCATATTGAGCTAGCTGTTTAGACATAAATCAAGTCGCCCACCTTGCGGCGTAAATTCTTCCTGTCATTCATGGCATGATTTGTTTAACAGTCATTACCCATCAAGGCACGGATGTTGAGGTATAATCTCCGCAACATGATTTCCTAAGGTTTGCGCTCATAAAGCATGTGTTGCACGGTTTTGAAAACCATCAGACATGATATGATCTTCAGAGTCTCAATCTCTGAAAGACCAAACCACAAGCTTTTTTAACTGCACAATTCTCCGAAGGAATTGTTGATTGACTGGGGCATTATCTCACACTCTCCACAGTGATGTTTTTCATGCATGAGCCGTTTTGTATTTGTTTTACCATGGCCCAAGAGCACCACTTACGGTGTAAATGATCTCGTCACACACAACACCTTGTTCATAAGTTGAAAAGAAACTGATTGAGATCTTTTATGAACAGGTACAATTCAGGTACTTCACATTAAAAGCACTACCCAGAAAGCTGAATTTGCAATAAGAAAGGACTGTAATGGATTCATCGGAGGCCTCAATTCCATCATCATCACAGCAAAGGGCTGAGGAACAGCCAATCACAATGGACTTAAGTCAACAAGTGACCATGACACATGCCATGGGGATTCAAATGCCAGAAATCTAGCAAGGGCAGCCATCTCAGCCAGCATTGATGACGGCACATCTGCCACCGCAGGACATTCCATTCCCACACCCGATAGCAGTACCAATCCATCCACTACCACAAGAATGGCCCGCGCCTGTCCAAACGAAACAAGACAAAGTGGACTGGTACAGGACCCAGCAAGTCCAGTTTGAAGAAAAGATGGCAGTGGTACAGGAAGAAAGCAAAGCAGAGCTAGCGGCCATGAGAGAGGAATTGAAACAGCTGCGACCTAGTACGCTCCCAAGCGGGGCTACTCTGGAGAGCCTCTGCTTTTTCTCAGATATTCAGCTCCCACCCAAGTTTAAGTGTCCGGAGCTACACCAATTTGATGGCACTAGTTGCCCATTGAACCACCTCAGATCTTACTCGGCCGATATGTGCCAATACGTGAAAAATGAGAAGATCATGGTACAGTTCTTCCAGAGATCTCTAACTGGGGCAGCATACTCATGGTTCCTCAGTCTGGATAAGCAGAAGGTTAAGACATGGAATGACCTTGCCGCTGTGTTCATCCAGCAGTATCGCTTAAATAGCCAAATGGTTCAGACCAGAGCTGAATTGCAGAAACTGTCAAAAAGGAATAGCGAGTCTGTAAGAGACTACGCTAAAAGGTGGATGGAACTGGCGAGCGTGGTGCAACCCCCTCTCCTTGAACAAGAGCGGACTTCCTTGTTCATCTCATCACTGGGGCAACCATACTTCACAATGCTGTTGGGACAGTGCACTGTGAATTTTGCCGATCTAATTATGGCAGCGGACAGAATTGAAGATGCAATTAAAATGGAAAAGCTCGGAGGTCCCATGATAAGCTTGTTGCATGGAAACACCTCAAGTGGCAAAAGACAAGAGGGTGATGACAACACAAGTGCAGTTCACCTTGTGCAACCTCCTGTGCCATTTCACATCCCTTCTTCAAGAAGTATGAGCCTCCCCTCCACTAACAATACAGCGGCCCACCTCAGGAGGCGTCTCACCAAAGAGGAGAGAAAGAACCGAGAGTTCACCCCGCTCCCATATACGCTGGCTGAGTTGTTACCGACTCTCTTGAAGGAAGGACACCTACAACTGGCAACGCCGAATCCCAAGGCGTCAAAAATGAGTGGCTATGATCCAAGCAAGAGCTGCGAATACCACATGGGCGCACAAGGGCATGATACTGATGGATGTTGGGGCCTTCGGCATGCAGTCCAAGACCTTCTTGAAGCTGGGGAACTCAAAATTGATCCCCTACCAAAATAAAAAAAAATGAAAAAAATGAAAAAAAAATGAAAAAAAAGAGGAAAAAAGAAGAAAAAAAAGAAAAAAGAGAAAAAGAAAAAAAATCATCTCTATGCAGCCTAGCATTTCATGGATTCTGCTTTCTGATGCTTGTTTCTTCTGGCAGGAACCCCGTCAGTAAGTCGACATGGACCACACTTCAGAGACAAGTCGTGATGCGGCCCAACAAATAACCAGTATAGTGGCCTCTCTATGGAGCCTACTACGAATGATAACAATCAGGGAAGAAACATGGAACAAATGCTGGGAAGCATTAGGAGAAGAAAATTTTGAACTACGATCTCGAGTAAGAGATCTTGAAAGAGAGATCAAGAGCTTGAAGGGAAAGGTACCTCTAAACAGTCAAGAAGTATGCCACCTACTAACCATAGTAGGTGGTCAACAGCGGAAAGAGAAAGGGAAAGCTGTAGCAGCAAATGTTCCTCAAGTCATGAAAAAGCAGAATCCTTTAGATGATTCCCCAAGGAGAACAAAAGAGGAAGCAGAGGCCAGAATGAGGAGGATTTTCACCCCTTTACCATATGCACCGGTAGAATTGCTTCCAACACTATTGAAGGAGGGGTATGTGCAGATTAAGCCCCCGAACCCCCGAATGATTCGGTCCAGAAACTACAACGCTGCAGAACGATGTGAGTACCATTCTGATGCTCCAGGACACCACACAAACCGGTGTTGGGATCTGCGGCATGATATTCAAGATCTGATCGATCAAGGATTCTTGAAGGAATTGCTTGAGAAACCAGGGTCTGACATCTCTGACAAGTCGGCACAGGTCCGAATATCTGAATCAACCATCTTCCCGCAGAAAAGAGGAGATGATGCGGAAAAGGAGGATGAGGAAAGCACCTGAAAGCTTCCTACCACAACAGGCAACTGAATTCCAAGAATGCTGATTCATATCAGCCACCTTTTGCATAAATTACTACTTTACTTTTGTTTATGCTTTCTTTTAATTTCCGAACTTGATAACATGCTTCTTTTTGCAAGCTTATGAAATCTTTTGGGAAATCACCAAAGTATTTAACTACACCCAGGCAAGATTGTGATCTCGGGACAAACCTGAACAATCAAATTTGAAAAATGGAATGTGCCAAACAGCACAAGCTGTGCGGGTTTCAACATAGCCAAAGGATCCCCCACCAACACCACATTTGAACCCTACCTTGCCAAACAGTGGGGCAAGCTGAAAGAAGGAAAGAGGAAGACGAGGCAAGGTGCCCATACCAGTTAAAGGTCACTGACATGATCCAGGATCAATAATCCCAATGACATGGTGAGAGGCCATTTTTGGCTGAAATACTTCAAACAAATTCCGCTAGTCAAACGTGATTGAGCTTGATCGTCTCATTTCTAACCCATGTTATGTCTAGCCACCCCAAACTGGGGCAAAGTCAAAAAGAAAAATGAATAAAGATGAAAGTGGTTCTCGAGCCAGTTAATTGTACAAAAACAAGTAAGTGTTACATTCTCTGTAAAAGGATGAAAGGCCATCCTTGATTTTCTCCCAAAAATCATCTGACACAAGATGAAACCCTAGCAAAACACTTTGAGCCTAACAATCTCTTCATTAACCCTACCATGTCCTGTCTTCAAAACTGGGGCACGAAGCTTCATGAAAGTGGAGACACGAGAAAAACAAAGGTAAAGCAAAAAGCACCAAAGAACAGAAAGAAGTGGAAAAACCCCAGAAAACAAGAATGTGAAGAAAGAACTGGGGTAATTCCTTTTGAGAGAAAAAAAAAAAGAAGAGAAAAACACAAAAGCTGGGGCAAAACCCCAAAAGCAAAAGTCAAGAATTAGGGCAAAGAACCCAAGAAAAGAAAAGAACAAAGATGGAAAAAATGGAGAAGCAGCTACAAAGCTGAAGGGGCAAAAGATGAAGCAAGCCCTAAGCAAGAAAAGTGGACAGGACACGGCTCTTACCCTGCTCACAAATTTTGAGCCTTTATATCCTTTCTTCTGGACCCATAAACCTAGCCTACGTTTCGTCCTGTTATGAAGTCCTTTCTGATTACAGAAAATGTGACACTAACTCCTAGACAAACTGGCAATGACAGAATCAAAGGAACAAAAGAACTTTGCTAGACATAATGATTACCTATAGAATGGAGTTATATAGGATTTGAGCCCATTTATCCTCCATTTCTAAACACTGGAACCAAAGCCTACATTTCGTCCTACTAATAAGTCCTCTCTGATCGTTGGATCATGACCCATGAAAATTGACAGGGCCCTCAGACTGGGGCAATGCACCGAACCTGAATAAGGGAACCAAGTGAGAGAAAAACCATTTCAAAACCCCCAACCAAGGGTGGAAAAAAGGAAAAAACAAGAAAGTGAAAATCAAAAGAACTGGGGAAGGGCAGTGCCAAAGAAACCCCACTGAACCAAAACAACTCCCCCCATTTCAATCTGGGGCATGCCATTGAAGGCAGAAATGTTGATACCCTTGCAGGGAGTGCCGGGAGCACAATTTCATAAGTCTAAATGAGAGTGTCAGGTGACTGACCCAAAGATTACTGGTCTTGTTATGGACCCACTTTGAAAAGAGGAAATTCCAAACATTTTGGTGGATTTTCAAAAGATTTTAATGGCATGGATTTTGCACATAATTTTGATGGTAAACAAATTCTGATTAACTAAATTTCACTTGAACTTTTGCAGGTACCAACAAAATTGGAAACAAAAAGACAAAGATATCCCAGCACATTCCACGTGTTGGAAAGAAACTGAATGACACAAAAGAGTGTCCCTTAAGGAGCAAGGCGTCTCCCTACCTAGATAGAGCAAGATGTCTCCGAAAAATTGAAAACAGAAAGGAGTAAGGTGCCTCCAAAATTAAATACTAAGAGGAGCAAGGCGACTCCAAAAGAGAGCAAGGCGTCTCTCAAAATTAAAAGGGCAAGGCGTCCCTGGAGCAAGGCGACTCCGAAACTAAAAGGGCAAGGCGTCCCTGGAGCAAGGCGACTCCGAAACTAAAAGGGCAAGGCGTCCCTGGAGCAAGGCGACTCCGAAACTAAAAGGGCAAGGCGTCCCTGGAGCAAGGCGGCTCCGAAACTAATAGGGCAAGGTGTCCCTGGAGCAAGACGACTCCAAAATTAAAAGGGCAAGGCGTCCCTGGAGCAAGGCGACTCCGAAATTAAAAGGGCAAGGCGTCCCTGGAGCAAGGCGACTCCAAAATTAAAAGGGCAAGGCGTCCCTGGAGCAAGGCGACTCCGAAATTAAAAGGGCAAGGCGTCCCTGGAGCAAGGCGACTCTGAAACTAAAAGGGCAAGGCGTCCCTGGAGCAAGGCGACTCCAAAATTAAAAGGGCAAGGCGTCCCTGGAGCAAGGCGACTCCGAAATTAAAAGGGCAAGGCGTCCCTGGAGCAAAGCGACTCCAAAACCAAAAAGGGCAACCCCAAATTAATGGAGCCAGTATATCCCAAAATTGAAGACATAAAGAACAAGGCGCTTCCTAGCCACAAAAGGCAAGGCGTGTCTCAAAAAGCAAGGCATCCCTGGAACCAGGCAACCCCAAATTAATGGACTCAGTAACTCCCACATTTGAAATCTCTAAGGAGCAAGGCGACTCCCACATTTGAATCTCTAAGGAGCAAGGCGACTCCCACATTTGAAATCTCTAAGGAGCAAGGCGACTCCCACATTTGAAATCCATAAGGAGCAAGGCAACTCCCACATTTGAAATCCATAAGGAGCAAGGCGACTCCCACATTTGAAATTTCTAAGGAGCAAGGCGACTCCCACATTCGAAACCTCTAAGGAGCAAGGCGACTCCCACACTTGAAATCCATAAGGAACAAAGCGACTCCCACATTTGAAATCCATAAGGAGCAAGGCGACTCCCACATCTGAAATCCATGAGGAGCAAGACGACTCCCACATTTAAAATCCATAAGGAGCAAGGCGACTCCCACATCTGAAATCCATGAGGAGCAAGGCGACTCCCACATCTGAAATCTCTAAGGAGCAAGGTGACTCCCACATTTGAAATCTATAAGGAGCAAAGCGACTCCCACATCTAAGGAGCAAGGCGACTCCCACGTCTGAAATCTCTAAGGAGCAAGACATCTCCCACCATTTGAAGGAAAGCCGTCTCCTACTTCTGAATGACGCGGAAATATGTCCCTTAAGAAGCAGAGTGTCTCCCTAGATTGAAGAACAAGATTGAACAAAATAACAAAAGAATCGGTGGTGAAAGACAAAATGACAGAAAATCAAGACTGAAGGACAAGGTGTCCATAAGAAGCAAGGTGCCTCCACGAAGAAAGAGGCTGGCAGAGAAGAAACAACAGAAAAAGGAGAAAAGCAATAATGGGCAAATTCGCCTCCTTTTGTAAATTTTGATTTCCCACTTTTGTAAATAGCATAGGCTAGAATAGGTGTGTGTGGTCTCCGAGATGATGGACAGCAGCGCGGAAGCTTCCTCCCGTCCTCCCACCTGCACTCCCAAACCCATACTCTGGCCTACTTAAAAAAAAAAAAAAAAAAAAAAAACCTGAAGTCACTAAAAGCTTTAAAGGAACAAACAAAAAGAAAAGAACATTGTTAAGTGCCTTGCATCAACGCCGAAACAGGCTGATGAGCTCAAAATTTAATCCTATCTTTCTCAAAAAACTAAGGAACAACCCTATTCAAACCCGAAAGAGGGTATAGGGATTTCCAAAGTCAGGAAGTGATACCAGACATCTGACACTTCCCTTTCATTACAAAAAAATTCAGTGATTGAGCTCGTCGACCATGTCGACAGAAATGCAAGGTGCAAAAATAAGGTTCTTTCTTCTTTGCCGTTCATCCCCTAAGGTGACTCCGGCAAAGAGGGACAGCTGTAGACACCTGATTTTTGCACCCCAAAAAATGAAGAAAATGGAAATTTCAACTAAAAAGTCAAACCCTGAGGGGGCCAAAATTTGACTTTTTGATCCAAAGAAAATTGGCCATCAAACTTCCTCTCATTGAAAAGAGCATTTCGACACGGTTCTAACGCAACTGAGTTTGCCAGAATCGGGGTCCGGATGAGGAAGTTGTGAGCTGGTCAAACTTTTGGGGGAGCGAAAGTTGACTTTTTGGTCGATCCCAATTCAACTGCCCAATTTGATCCCAGTGGATAGTATATTCCGAGCTGATTCCAACAACACCAAATTTGCTAAAATCGGACATCAGACGGAGAAGTTATGGGCAGTTGAAGTTTCAAAGAAAGCTGCCCGTGTGGCAAAACAGCAGTAAAAAAGCAGAATAGATGAATTAAATAAATAAAAATAATCTTTTAATATTATTTTAATAAGAGAATCTCGTTTTATAATAAAATAATCAAAAAATCGGATAAAAATCTTTAAATAAACCAAATTGAATAAAGGTTTGAAATCCAAGCATTTTAAAAACGTGCTGGACCGTATTTGAAGTACGGGCGAAGCATGCCCGTACTTCAACTACGGGCAAGCTTCTAGAAGAGGACGCGTGGCGGGACACGCGTCCCGTACGGAAGAATCTGCGATAATTGCAAATATTCGTTTTTCGCCCGTATTTAAATTACGGGCAAGGCACGCCCGTACTTCAAGTACGGGCAAGGCATGCCCGTGGTTCAAATACGGGCACGGGATTTTTGCCTATAAATAGAGAGGCCACCCCCCTTCATTTGGACAAGCCCTCTCCCCTGGCCATAACCCCTGCCCTCCTGAAGCTACCCATGGCCGAATCCTGCCATGCCACCACTCCACCACCCTAAACCTTTTTAATGCCCAAATTGCCCCTACATCCCAAAACCATGCCCAAACACCCAAAACCTTGCCTAAATTTTGGCCTTTCACCTTCTTGGATTGAAGAACCTAACCAAACCCTTTCCAAACCAATCTAGAAAATCCAAGGAGACGCGGAAGCGCTGCCGGATTTCTCGGAGAATCCAGACATCAACAAATCCAGGAGTAATAGTGTGGTAATGACCTTAATGGTTCTTTTCTTTTAATATACATGTGAATTCCTTCATTTGAATGATTTTGGATTCCTTTTTATCTTATTACCTGCTTACTAATCAATTTGTTTTGTTTTGATGGAATCCCCTATGAAAATGAGCAATATTACATAAAGGATGGACTCATAGAACAATAAAAATAAAATATAGTATTTTAGTTAATGATGCTTGCAAATTCAAGAGGAGTTTGTCCTCCTTAAACCTTCCCCTGTAAACTCCCCTTTTCCCATTCTTGAACTTGGTTTCTAACAATCAAGAGGGGGTCTAGTTGCTTCAAGAAGAACAAAAGGAAGGAGAAAAATGGCCTCTTTAGGCCAAATGAAGGCAATATAGCATTTGGAGGAGCTGAGAAAACCAACTGACATTACCAAAACACCTGAGAAGGCCACGGAACAGATCCCAAAAAGAATCGGCGTCTAAAATGCAAAATTGGAGGTGCCCGTAAACTCAGAACGGTCCCGTCTGGACCGTGTTTACTTCACGGGCAAGGCCAACCGGTTTTCATTCACGGGCGACGGTGGACCGTATGGAAAATACGGGCGATTGTAATGTAGCTTAAAAAATGTAATTTCTCGGCCTGGTTGGATCAATTCCGGTCTAAACCGGCCTGAACCGACCTCTGTAGCATTTTGGGCTTTCTTAAGCCCATTTTTGGACTTTGGGCCTAGACAGGCCCATCAAGACCCCCTTTGGCCCACTTGTGGGGCCCATCTCCAACTGGCCCAAACCCGGCCTGTTTTCAACAAACAGGCCCAGGCCAATTGACTTAGGCTAATGGGCCCATTCCAAGCCCATTAAGCCCATGAAATATGCAAATAAATAAAATAACCAAATGGGTTACCCAATAACCCAACTGGGTCCAAGGCCCAACCATGGCAACCCACGGGTCTTCCAACGGGACCCGGGTCCGACCCACTTCACTTAAATAAATAAAAAGATAAAATCAACTAAAAAGGGACCCACACCTCCAGCGGGCCCCGCCAGACCTTATAAGTCAGTATGCTGGTCTAGGAAAAGGGTGAAATTGACTCAAAAACCAGGGAGACCCGAGGGACCCGTCAAACCGACGGGGCGGACCGGGGTGTCTTTAGGACTTCCCCGGACCGTAACCGAGGACTTAGCTAGAACTCTGAAAAGCCGCAGACCAGACTTAGACCCGATTAGGGCAAAACCGTGTCTGCCTGCACTCTCAGGCAGTGGCGACTCCGAAAATCCCGAGGCACGCGCCAAAGACGCGCCCGGTGTGCAATCTAGGTCAAATTTAGGTGCGCACAGCCTCCTCCATCCACAGAGAAAGAAGTAAGAGGTTTCCTTGGCAGATTACAGTACATCAGTCGGTTCATAGCACAGATGACTCCCATGTGCGAACCAATATTCAAATTGCTAAAAAAGGATAACCCCGTGATCTGGAATGAAGATTGCCAAGAAGCGTTTGACAAAATCAAGGCCTATCTGATGAGTCCGCCGACTTTGGTTCCCCCTGTACCAGGACGACCGCTGATCATGTATTTGTCAGTCACAGAAACAGTGGCCGGATGTGTCCTAGGGCAGCATGATGATACAGGAAGAAAGGAACAAGCAATTTATTATCTGAGCAAGAAGTTTACCAATTATGAAGTAAGATACACATTGCTTGAGAAGACCTGTGGCGCGTTGGTATGGGCAGCTCAGAAACTCCGGCACTATCTCTTCAGTCATACTGTCTTTTTGATTTCGGAATCAGATCCCCTGAAGTACATTTTTGAAAAGCCAATCTCTACTGGAAGGATAGCCAAGTGGCAAATTATCTTATCTCAGTATGACATTGTTTACACCACGAGAAAGGCGATAAAGGGACAGGCAGTAGCAGATCACCTGGCAGAACACCCCGTACCCGACTATCAACCACTTCTCACCGGGTTGCCGGATGATGAAATTATGTGTGCCGAATCAGTAGAAAAGGAAACCGGATGGCAAATGTTCTTCGATGGGGCCGTCAACATCAATGGGAAAGGGATTGGAGCAGTAATCATTTCCCCAGAAGGAGTCCATCATCCAATAGCAGCAAAACTCTTGTTCGATTGCACTAACAACATGGCAGAATATGAAGCATGTGTGTTAGGCTTGCGAGCCGCAATTGAAATGAACATCCAAGAGTTAAAAGTTTATGGTGATTCCTGTCTAATCATCTACCAAGTAATGGGAGATTGGCGGACTAAGGATCCTAAGTTGGTACCATATCAGGAACTGATTAAGGAATTGGAAGGACAGTTCAAAAACGTGACATTTGACTATATGCCACGAGACAGGAATCAATTTGCAGATGCCCTGGCAACACTGGCATCTATGGCAACCATCACTGGGAACGCTTGGGTACAACCATTGGAGATAGAAGTACGGCATTCTCCTGTCTACTGTTTTAATGTTGAGAATAGCACACCAAGAGGAGTACCCTAGTATGCAGACATAATGAGGTACCTGAGAGACGGGACTTTGCCACAGAATCTGAAAGGCAAACGATTCAGAAACTGGCAGGACAGTTCTTCCTCAGTGGAGACAAGCTATACAAAAAGTCCTATAATGATTCACTCCTGCTATGTGTAACAGAAGAAGAGGCACAATAGCTGGTTGATGAAGTCCATGGGGGACAATGTGGCGCACATATGAATGGACACATGCTAGCCAGGAAAATTTTGAGAATGGGCTATTACTGGTTAACTATGGAACATGATTGCCATATCCACGTAAGGGAGTGCCGATTATGCCAAGTTTATGCTGACAACATTCATGCACCGCCCAACATTTTGTACTCAATGACTTCTCCTTGGCCCTTCGCCATCTGGGGAATTGATATGATTGGAGAGATCCATCCGAAGGCATCAAATGGGCATCGATTCATCTTGGTTGCAATAGATTATTTTACCAAGTGGGTAGAGGCCGTGTCTTTTGCAGATGTCAAAGGGTCCCATGTGCTGAAGTTCATCAGGAAGAATATTGTCTGTCGTTATGGTGTGCCTGAAGCACTGATCACAGACAATGCCAAGAATTTGAATAAAAAGGACATGGACAAAATGTGTGAAGATATGAAAATCAGACATCTGAATTCTACAGCATATCGGCCCAAAATGAATGGAGCAGTAGAGGCTGCCAACAAAAATCTGAAGAAGATATTGGAAAAGATGGTAGTCACTTACAGAGACTGGCATGAGAAGTTGCCATATGCTTTGCATGCATACCGAACCTCAATCAGGGTCTCAACCGGAGCAACTCCTTTCTCTCTTGTATATGGAATGGAGGCAGTCCTTCCCGTGGAAGTGCAGATCCCTTCACTCATAATCCTGAAGGAAGCAGAGGTTGATGACATTGAATGGGAAGAATCAAGGTTTGACCAGTTGCAGTTGCTTGATGAGAAAAGGATTAAGGCTTTGTGCCATGGGCAACTCTATCAGCAGAGAGCAGCTCGGACTTATAACAAAAAAGTAATACCACGACACTTCAAGGTGGGCAACATTGTTATGAAAAAGATATTCCCCCACCAAGAAGATAATAGAGGGAAATTCAAGCCAAACTATGAAGGACCTTTCCTAGTACACAAAGTTCTGTCCAGAGGAGCACTAATCCTACAAGAGATGGACGGGACTATTTTTCCTGAACCAATCAATGCAGATGCAATCAAACTGTACTACCCTTGAGATCATTCCAATTGGGAAATGAAGAGAGGCCATTCTTCACTCTCCCCCAAACCTGTAAATCCTTTCAAGCACCCCAAAAAGTTCTCCCCTAGTCAGATACTTTTGGGCCTGAAAATTTCTTTTCAAACCTAGTACAGGTGTTCTTTCACATCAAAATGGGCATTCCTGGCCCTACCTATAAAAAAAAAAGAAGAAGAGCAATTGCGAAGAAAATCAAGAAAAAGAAGAAAAGAAAAGCAAGTACAAAGTAAGATGTGGAAAATATGAACCCCACACCAAAGAAATAAGCCAGGATGTAAGCCCCAACAATAAAAGGAGCACTGTACAGACCTATAAAATCACAGCCTTCTTGGGCCACTTATCTTTCTTTCAAAACCCTGGCCTAGCCGACATTTCGTCCTATATTGAAGACCTCTCGGATCCCAAAGTGAATGATCTTGAGCAAAACAGCCAAATCTGCGTTTTCTGATAATGACGGAATTGGATTCTCCCTGAAAGGACCAGACATGGTGAAAACCCAAAAGGGCGCTGTGTGCAAAAAGGGTCAGTCGTGTTCAAAAAAAAAAAAAAGTTGGTCATGCCTTGATTAAAAAGGGGAATGCAGCAAAAACAGAAACAGGTTGAACAATACACTGAGTGGGGACAGCCAAGTAACCTGAAGGGCCCAGATTGGCAGACTGTGTTTGAGTCAACGCTCCAAGGCCTATGATGACAAGGCTAAAAATACCAAGCACTCTAATCAATGTCTAACTTAAGGATTGACTTTTATGATAATTGCAGGCAAAAGCACACACTAACACATCTGTGTTTTTCTGTAATTATTCTGCTTAACTATTCTTGGAATTTCCCCATCTGTGCTGCTAACCCGTGAAAAAGGGTTCATTGCCTTAATTAGTAGCCATTTTTTATTGTGATGAATCAAAGGCCTAGAATAAACCAACCCTGCATATCCCCAGCAGAACAAGCACTGACATTTTGTTCCTTGTACAGGTTCAAAGAAAGAAGAAAGATGCAAAATAAACATGAAATGGATACTTTGATCCTTCATTCCCCAGCAGAGGTTTCTTCCCTTTCATCCCCAACGGAACTCAGAAGAAAGAAGATCGTCAGGATCCTCAGACCCTCCAACAAAACTTCAAGAGCAAAGAGAGAAATCACAATAATCCCCAGAGAGTCATCTAGACAGATCATACTCCCACCAGATCCCCAGTGGAATAACTCTTGAATAGAAAAAAGCTCTGATGCCTCGACAGGAGAAAGAACCTGGCAAGGAGAAGCAACAACGAAGAGCAATAATGGGCCAATTCGCCCCTTCTTGTAAATTTTGATTCTCACTTTTGTAAATAGTATAGGCTAGAGTAGGTGTATGGCCTCCGAGATGATGGACAGCAGCGCAAAAGCTTCCTCCCGTCCTCCCACCTGCAATCCCAAACCCATACCTTGGCCTATTTCTCTAAAAAAAACTAAAAAACTCAAGGAATCAAGAATTGAAGTTACTAAAAGCTTTAATGGAACAAACAAAAAGAAAAAAAGAACATTGTTAAGTGCCTTGCATCAACGCCGAAACAGGCTGATGAGCTCAGATTTAATCCTATCTTTCTTTTTTCAAAGACAGAAAACTAAGGAACAGCCCTATTCAAACCCGAAAGAGGGTATAGGGATTCCAAAATCAGGAAGTGATACCAGACATCTGACACTTCCCTTTCATTAAAAAACAATTCATTGATTGAGCTCGTCGACCCTGTCGACAGAAATGCAAGGTGCAAAAATAAGGTTCTTTTTCTTCTTTGCCGTTCATCCCTTAAAGTGACTCCAGCAAAAAGGGGCAGCTGTTAGCACCTGATTTTTGCACCCCTAAAATAAAGAAAAATGAAAGGTCAAAAGTCAAACCCTGAGGGGGTCAAAAATTGACTTTTTGATTCAAGTAAATTTGGCCATCAAACTTCATCTCATTGAAAAGAGCATTTCGACACGATTCTAACGCAACCGAATTTGCTGGAATCGGAGTCCAGATGGAAAAGATATGAGTTGGTCAAACTTTTGGGGAGTGAAAAGTTGACTTTTTGTTCGACCCCAATTCAGCTGCCAAACTTGACCCCAGTGGACAGGTGGTTCCGAGCCGGTTCCAACGACACTAAGTTTGCTGAAATCGAACACGGGGTGAAGAAGTTATGAGCAGTTGAAGTTTCAGGAAAACTGCCCATGTGGCAAAAAAGGCAGCAAAAATGGAATAAACCAATAAAATAAATAAGATAAATGTGTTTAATAATATTTTAATAAAGAGAATCTCGCTTTTTAATAAAATAATCGGAAAAATCGAATAAAAATCTTGCAATGAACCAAATTGAATAAAGGTTTGAAATCCAAACATTTTAAAAACGTGCGGGACCGTATTTGAATTACGGGCAGGGCATGCCCGTATTTGAAATACGGGCAAGATTCTCTAAGCAGACACGCGTCGTTGTACGGCGGGACACGCGTCCCGTACGGCCGATTCGCGAGATTCGCACATGTGCGTTTTTCGCCCGTATTTGAATTACGGGCAAGGCACGCCCGTACTTGAAGTACGGGCAAGGCATGCCCGTATTTCAAGTACGGGCACGGAAATTTTGCCTATAAATAGAGAGGCCACTCCCCTCATTTGGACAAGCCCTTTCCTCTGGCCTACCCTCTCTCCCTCCTGGTGCTTCCCACGGCCAAGTCCTGCCCAGTTGCCACCACCCTACCCAAGCCAACATAATGTCCAAAATACCCTTGCCTCCCCAAAACTATGCCTAAACCTCCAAAAACCTCTTCTTAAACCCAATCTCCTGTCAAATCCCTTTCAAGTTCAATTTGTAAAATCTAACAAGATGCGGAAGCGCTGCCGAATTCACTTGGACTTGGAGGAATCATCATAATCAATTAGACATTGCATTGTAAGTATCCTTATTAAATTAAGAGAACTTTTAATCACTTTTCTTTTCTTCTTCACTTACTTTTTTTTTATTATTATGTCATGGCTAACACATTTTGGCTGCTGTATGTGATGAGCATTTGATTCAAAATGGTCATTCCTATGGAAAAGAGGAGAAAATAACCAAAGTTATCAAAAGAATGATACTCAACATAATTTGGTTGCAATGTTGAACATCTTTCAATACATGATATACCCTGTAATCTCCCCTCTTCCCTCCTGAACGATGGACATGGTTGCTTGAGCAAACAAAAAGAAGAAGGAAGATCATGACCCCAAAGAAAGTGAAAAGAGAAGAAATGGCTTTACAAGCCAAATGAAGAAAAATGTAAAATCTGGGAAGACAGCAGAAGCCATTGGAGGTCCCAAGAAAGCCACGGAACTGATCCAGATCGAAATCGGCAGCAAATATGCAAACTAAATCGCGTCCGTAAACTCAGGCCGGTCCAACCTGGACCGTGTTTGATTCACGGACAGGAGAGACCGTAGTCAATTCACGGTCAGGTTGGACCGTAGAGAAAAAACGGGCAAATGCAAAAATGATGTAAAAGTGTAATTTCTTGGTTCGGTTGGACTTGATCCGGTCTAAACCATTCCCTTAAACCACCTGGGCTGCATTAAGCCCATTTTTGGACTTTGGGTCTAGATAGGCCCATTAAGATCCCTTTGGCCCACTAGTGGGGCCCACTTTTGACTGGCCCATACCAGGCCTGTTTTCAATAAACAGGTCCAAGGCCACTTAACTCTTGGTTAATGGGCCAAATCCAAGCCCACTAAACCCATGGAATGTGTAAGTAAATAAAATAACCAAATGGGTTACCCAATAATCCGACTGGGCCCAAGGCCCAACCATGGCAACCCACGGGTCTTCCAAAGGGACCTGGGTCCGACCCATTCCACTCAAATCAATAAAAAGATAAAATCGAATAAAAGGGACCCACACCTCCAAAGGGCCCCGCCAGACCCAATAAGCAGCATGCTGGTCTAGGAAGGGTGAACTTGACTCAAAAACCAGGGAGACCCGAGGGACCCGTCAAACCGACGGGGCGGACCGGGGTGTCTTTAGGACTTCCCCGGATCGTAACCGAGGACTTAGCTAGAACTCCGAAAAGCCGCAGACCAGACTTAGACCCTGTTATGGCAAAACAGTATCTGCCTGCACTCTCAGGCAGTGGCGACTCTGAATGTCCCGAGGCACGCACCAAAGGTGCGCCCGGTGTGCGATCTAGGCCAGGTTTAGGTGCGCACACTTGGTCCTGGATGCGAAAGTCTGAGTAGGAGGAACATCTACAACCAATGGTGGAAGTTGTTTTGGTTGAGGGGTTACAGAAGTGACTGACGCATTGAGATGGTCACAGTTTATGACCAATGGCGGTTTTGATAGAGCGGGTGAAGAATGGGTGGATGGATTGCAATTGATAACCAGAGGTGGTTTTGTAATATTCAATTGGGCTATGAAGGAGGAGGCCCGGTCCAAAGCAGAGCTAATGCTCTCAGCAGCACGATCATTCCCTTTTGAAATCACGTTTATTTCTTTATCCCTATTTCTTCTATCAAAATAAACTTTGACCATTGTCCCTATAGGAGCAATTAACTGGGATGGGTCAAAGGTTATTTTATCAGAGGAAATGACCCCTATGACATTAGATGGCCCTGCCCCATGATGCTGAGGCAAAGGGTTTTGTCCAATGTCTACTCTAGGAGGATTGGGAGCCCTTGTATTGAAAGACAGGGTATTCTGGTCAAGCAAGTCTTGAATGGCATGTTTCAAAGGCCAACACATGTCAGTAGGGTGCCCAGGTGCACCCATGTGGAAATCGCAAGTGGTGGAGAGGTCAAAATTTCTCCCCTTGGATGCATTCGGATTTGGTTCTCTTAAGGTGATATACCCTGCTTGCAATAGAGTTGGTAGCAATTGAGACGGAGACATTGGAATAGGGGTGAAAACCCTATTTCTCCTTGCTGCAAAATAGGCATCCCTTTCCTCCTTAGTAAAAGCCCTCTTTTGGTCTGAGGGTGCTGCTGGAACATTAACCCCTCATAGGGGCCTGCTGGGTAAGTGGGGTGGATGGAGTAGGAAAAGGAGCAGGTATATTGATTTGTATGGGCCTGTTAAGGCCAGATGGTTGTTGTACCATGTTTACCTCTCCCTATCTCTTGTTCCCATTTTTCTTCATGCCATTCCCCTCCTTCAGATTGGAGTCATATTGACTGACCATGACAGAATGGTCAATTATTTTACCCGACCTAATCCCATCCTCGATTCGGTCGGCCACTTGTACCAAAGCAACAAAATTAGTGGTGGTCTGACCCACCAAATGGCTATAGTACTGATGAAGGTAGAAATCATCTCTTGCTCCAACATAGGTGGCCTGACCTGAGAGGGCTGTCTCCCTCCATCTCTTGGCATACTGCCTTACAAATTCATCCCTTCCTTTGCTCATCCTCATTACATTGTACCTATCTGGCACGATCTCTGAATTAAACTTGTATTGAGCCAAGAAGGCATCCACTAGGTCTTTCCATCTTTTGATTCTTCCATGGTCTAAGGTGGCAAACCACCTCAAAGTTGTTCCAGTTAAGCTCCCTTGGAAGAGCTAAATCAAGATGCCATCATCCCGACCGAACTGGCATAGGGCCCCGCAGTACAACTTCAGATGGCTCATGGGGCAGCCAATGCCATCATATTTGTCCAGGTCTGGGCACTTGAACTTGGCTGGTAGGTTAACGTTAGGGTATAGGCACAAGTCTTCAAAGTTGGTGCCCCCAAAGTTGTTCACCCCTTTAACCTCCCTCAGTTCATCTTGGATCATCTCCAGTTTATGCATGAATTTCTTTTCCATTTCTTCCCTCATTCTTTCTTTTTTCTTTGCTTTTTCCGATTCAACTGTCTCATCCTTTATCAGTATAGGTTCAGGGGTGGGTTCATAAATGGGTTCAGGAATAGGTTGAACCGGAGGTGGAATGTTGGCTTGAGGTTGTGGTGCGTGGTTGGAAGTGGAGGCTTGGTTCTGGGCTTGCACTTGTTGGGCCTACACCGCCAGTAAGTTCACTAGCATTCGGGCTAGTCCTGCCACTTGCTCCTATAGCAGGGCAACGTTTAGGTTAGGAACATCAGCTTCATTCTCAGTGGGATTCATGATGCGAGCTCTTGATCTGGTCACAAGAGCTATGGTTGCAAGTGTATTGGTACCTGGAAAAATAATAAAAAAGAAATACTAATACCAATTCAATTTCAGTTACCTACCTATAAATGCATGTATGCAGGTTAGGTGAACACGAGCTTGGATTTTTTCTTTCTTTTATTTGCTTCTTTTTTATTTTTTTATTTTTTTATTGTTGGAATATTCTAGGGCTTCCAAGTGTCCCACCAAAATTTCAATTGATTGGTACGAAAAGGACCAACCAAAGGTTTGTTGGAATATTATAGGGCTTCCAACAGGTCCCAGAGAAAAGAATCTGAAATTCAAAGGCTTTCAGAGGCCCAAGGGATATTTTTGGAAAAAGTCTGAAATTCATAGGCTTTTAGAGGCCTAGGGATATTTTTGCAAAAGGTCTGAAATTCAAAGGCTTTCAGAGGCCCAAGAATATTTTTGGAAAAAGTTTGAAATTCAAAGGCTTCCAGAGGCCCAATTATAAAGTCTGAAATTCAAAGGCTTTCAAAGGCCCAAAGGATGAAGTCTGAAATTCAAAGGCTTTCAGAGGCCCAAAAGAAAAAGATCTAAAATTCAAAGGCCCAAAGGATAAGGTCTGAAATTCAAAGTCTTTCAGAGGCCCAAAGGATAAAGTCTGAAATTCGAAGGCTTTCAGAGGCCCAGGGATATTTTTGCAAAATGTCTGAAATTCAAAGGCTTTCAGAGGCCCAAAAGATCTGAAATTCAAAGGCTTTCAGAGGCCCAATGGTAAAGTCTGAAATTCAAAGGCTTGCAGAGGCCCAAAAGGATAAGTCTGAAATTCAAAGGCTTTCAGAGGCCCAAAGGATAAGGTCTGAAATTCAAAGGCTTTCAGATGCCCAAAGGTAAAGTCTGAAATTCAAAGGTTTACAGAGGCCCAATGATTTTTGAAAAAAAGTCTGAAATTCAAAGGCTTTCAGAGGCCCAAAGGATAAAGTCTGAAATTCAAAGGCTTTCGAGGCCCCAGGATTTTTTTTTTAAAGAAATTTTGTTTCACATTTATATTTTACTTATTATTATTATTTTTTTTTGCTTTTTTTTTTTTGAAACATTTTATTCATTCTCATTTCATTACTTAAAGGTTAAAGGAACAAGATTTGGTAAAAAAATACTGTTAAAATTGAATTTTCCGTGAAGCCCGTATATATTCTATGGTTCGGGCATGCTTGTAATTAAATTGCGGGCAAGGCCTACCAGCATAAAAAATGTAAGCCAAGCTTGCCCGTGTAGTAAATACGGGCTTCCAGGTTTTTATTCACTTTTTTCCATTTTTACATCATTTGATCACTTGGGTTGCTCATCCAAACACTCAGTTCACCCTTGCAAGGCTTCTAAACTATCCCAAAGTGGACTTTGACCTTATTTGCAAAAATTCATGCTTAGGAGGGCACATGTTCCCTCCAAAATTGACACCACATTCAGGAATTTAATACTCTTTGGTTGCCTCTTGTATGAACATTGGGTAGGATTAATTCTGAACAGTGTTAAAAACTCTTCCTATGGGCTACACAAATCATAAAAATACAGACATCATTGGGAACAGTTTCGTCCCAAACATATGGACACCATGACATTTACATGACATAAAAATAATGCTGAAATTAAGGTTACCTTGTTTACCTCCAATATGGCATCCACATTATGCCCTGGTTTGTGAACCATGCAAATGACCTTCCCTCAATTACAAACCCATTTCCCCACGTAATTGTGTACTTTAGTTAAAAACGTGTATCTCCACCTTCAAGCGTAGGGGTATTGGGTTTTGGCTTAATGGCAACTTAGAACTCAAGCCTAATGATGACCAGAATCGAATCATAGATCCACATTGTCATCACATCATTGGCCCAAAGTTCAAAGGTGAATGTTTTCACTTTCGCTTTCCAAAGTAACGACCTCGTTGCGCTAAGCTACACACATTCAGGTTCAACTTCCTATAGGTTATGGGTAGGCTGTGTAAAAAAAGAAAAATGTGTACAGTGCATTTGTAAAAGGTAGGTACATTCACAACATCCCAGCCCCTTGCCACTCTTTTCCCAGTCATGCATTACACAAACCAAGGCATAATAGGAAAGCATATTTAAAGTAAACAAACACAAGTAAACAAGGCAATCCTATAGCATCTAAACATGCTCACAAACATCACCCAAACATGCCAACATGTGCTCATATTATACAAACAAAATACATCATAAAGAACATGCTGAAAATTAAAACATGCATATTAAAATACAGCAAGAAATAAGCATGGTTTAGCAAAACAAACCCCCCAACGCATGTTTTTAGAAACAATCCTATAAATTAGAATTAAGCATGTTTCTACCCCCATGAACTTTTAAGCAATAATTCAGATTTAAAACATACCAAGCATGCTTAAGAACACAAAATAACAAGCAAAACAATAAAACATGTCAATCATGCTAAAAAACACAAAATAGCAATAAAGACGAAAACATCAAAAACATGAACAAAAACACCAAAAGGCTGAAATCCATAAGTCCCCAGCGGAGTCGCCAGTTGTGAGACATGGAAAATCAATTTAATGACTTCCTTTTCATCACGCGGGATTCATTAGAACAAGGAGTCGCCACCATTCTTTTTAGGTGTGAATGGATACCAAAATCTCAAATCAAAATAAAAAAGACAAAAATTAGAGTAAAAATAACTCTAAAATGAAAACAAAACAAAAATAACCAGAGATGGGTAAGGGGATTAGGTTATGAACAGGGGAAGGTGTTAGGCACCCTTATTCATCCACACAGGGTGGTTGTTAGGTATTGTTCATGTTAAAATAAAGGATGCTTGCTTAAAAAAAAGGAAAAAACATAAAAATAACAAAAGTGTATGGTTTTTCATATGAATATCCAGATTAATTCAGAATCTTCAATATGATCATACCATCCTAAGGGTTTCATGATTAAAATAAAATTGAGATAAAAATCAAATAAAACCAATCTAAAGAGAAACCTAAAAAACCAGTTTTAAGCTAAACCATAGAAAGGTTGAAAAACTAGATAGAAATCTCTTGATTAAATCTTTGAAGAATAAAATTACTTGGAGTATAGATCTGATCCGGATCTCTCAATTGTGGGGAAATAGAACTCCCACTCAACCCATGTTGATGAAAAAACATCAAAAGGGAGAGTTTAGACCATAGGATCCTTTCTCCAAGATCAAAAACAATTTTAAAATCATATCATGAAACCCTATAGGTTACTTTGAGGCTTTTGGTTTTAGATCTACCATATTGATCATGATAGATCCAGAATCCTAGCCAAATATCACCAAAATTAAGAAAACAGTACTGTAGGTGCCAAGATGTGGAAAATCCAAATTCTAGAAAAAAGTGGGGATTTCATGCTATAAACATCATGAACTCATAGGATTAATCCAGATTCAAAATAAAATTATTAAAACATGATCAGGATAGCAAAAGCAGCCATATCTCACATATTAGAGCACATGGGGGTCTACCCTACGGATCCACCTGTTCTCTTTTTCCCTAGCTCTCTCTTCACGTTTTACGGCTAGAGAGGATTTTTGAGGTACTTGGAGACAAGTTTAGGAATACAAAAACAATCAAAGGCCTTATTCTAAAAGAAAGGAGAAAAACAGATTATGGGGTTCTATTTTAGGGATCCACCTGTTCTCTTTTCCCCTAGCTCTCTCTTCACGTTTTACGGCTAAAGAGGATTCTTGAGGTACTTAGAGACAGATTTGGGAATACAAGTATAAGAAGGCCTTATTCTACAGCAATGGAGATGATTAGATTATTTCTAGAATTGAAGACAGAAAATAAAAGGGAAAAGGGACTTACCTGGTTTCTGAAAGCAAAATAGCAGGGGTTCCCTTCTTCACTTGGAGCTCTTCAGACTTCAAATTAATGGTCATTTGCTTGAGGATCTGCCCTCTATTTATAGGCAAGCCCTGGGGCATGGTTGGTCCAAAGGGATATACCTAAATCTTTTAGATTGGATTAAAAATAAGGATAATTGCAATCCATGGCCAACAAGGATAAATAAGATAATTCGAACAAATAAATAAGAGAATTCGCTTATCCAAGAGAGAGATTTGGGTGCAGATAAGGCTAAAAAATCAAGAAAGATAAAATTCGCACAAAAACCCCGTGCCCGTATATACATTGCGGGCGCGTGATGCCCGCATTCTCAATACGGGCGCAGCATGCCCATATAGGAATTGCGGGCGCGATCAGCCCGTAAGTAAAATATGGGCAATGCACGATTGATGAAATTTTATGCATTTTTGACCTGTTTCATCCCAATTACATGTTTTCAATTATTTTCTCATTTTGTAGTACAATTTGGGGTGTCTACAACTGCCCCCTCTTTACTGGTAATTGGAACCAATTATGAGCAGAGAGCAAAAGACCCACAAATTGCACTTTTTGAAATTTTGTCTAACTAATTGCAATTTGTAAGGAGTAAAAGGATGATTTAGAAAAATAATTTCCGTGGAGGATTTGCTGAAAAGTCCCTAACAAGGGCAAATCCTCCTCTCTAGTCTCACTGAGCACTCGTGGCTATGAAGTGAGATTTGAGACAAAATTTTTAAACAAAAGTGGGTAAGGTGGCAATCCTTGCAATTTACAAATAATATAAACATTAATCTCCTAAAAAGTATAAATAAAATGATGAAAAATGCAATTTTCTAATTTGCCCGCATTTACTTTACGAGTAAGTGATGCCCGTAATTCAAATACAGGCGGAAATGACCGTTTTACCTTTGCGGACTTCTGTTGCCCGTGTTTCTTCTACGGGTTTTAGGGCTTTACTTATTGCGACCGTGAGCACTTCTTTCATTTCTACTCGTATTCCACCCTTACTTGCCTGCGCCCGCACCTTCTTCTCCGGTTTGCTGGAGTGTTATCAAAGATGACTTATTTAGAGCTATTTTTGAATTTTTCCATGGGAGTTCTCTTCCTGTTTCATTCACTGCAACGCAGATTGCCCTCATTCCAAAGGTTAGTAATCCAGCTTGCTTCTCCGATTTCTGGCTGATCAGTCTTTGTAATTTCTCTTACAAAGTTTTATCTAAGATTCTTGCTTCAAGGCTTTCTCCTATTCTCCCAAGAATTATCTCACCTGAACAGAATGCCTTTGTTAAAGGCCGCTCCATATTTGATAGTATTTCCCTTGCACATGAGCCTTGTTAGGAGATTAATAGGAAATATGTTGGTGGGAACTTGGTTCTCAAACTTGATATGGCTAAAGCCTTTGATCAAATGGATTGGGGTTTTTTGTTGGAGGTTTGTAAAAGATTTGATTTTTCTTCCAAATGGTGTTCTCTCATTCTTGCATGCATTTCGAATTGTTGGTTCAGCATTCTTATTAATGGTTCCTCATCGGGTTTCTTTAAGTCTTCAAGAGGATTGCATCAAGGGGATCCTCTTTCTCCCTTGCTGTTTATTATTGCTGAGGAGGTGCTTAGTAGGGGTATATCTAATCTTGTTATTTCTAGGAAGATTGGTCCTTATAATGCTGGCAGGAATGGGTTATGTATTTCTCATCTTCTTTATGCAGATGACATATTGGTTTTCATGAGTGGCAAAAGATCTTCTATAAGAAATCTATTGGACGTCATTGCTCTCTATGAATCGGCTTCAAGTCAAAAATTTAACTGTTCCAAAAGCTCCTTTTTTGCCTCAAAGCATTTCAGTCATGCTCGTTTGGATATTTTAGCTAATGCTACTGGATTTTCTCAAGGTTCTTTTCCATCACTTTATTTGGGAGTTCCTTTGTTCATTGGTTGTGCTTCATCAAGTCTTTTTGATGGTCTTGTTGCTAAGGTTCAGAAGAAAGTTAGTGGTTGGAAGGCAAAGCTTCTTTCTGCTAGAGCTAAGGTCACTTTGTTACATAGTGTCCCCTCTAGTGTTCCCATCCATTCTATGGCTTCTATTCCTATTCCGAAGGCTGTTATTAAGTGATTGGATTCCATATTTTCTAATTTCTTTTGGGGTGAAAATTCTGATTTTGGTCTCAAGAAGCATTGGGTGGCTTGGAATTCTATCTACCTTCCTAAAGATGAGGGAGGATTAGGCATAAGAGCCATTCATGAAGTTATGTCCAATTTGCACATTAAAATGGGTTGGAGACTTTTGACTGATCAAGGAATTTGGGCTAGATTTATGCGTAACAAGTACTGTAGCAGAGTTCCTTTTCATGATGCTGATTTTAGGCAATCCTCCTCAAAGGTTTGGAGGGCTATTATTAAAGTTAAGGAGCATATTATACATAATATGGGATTTGTTCTTGGTAAAGGTCATATCAGGTTCTAGAAAGAATTCTGGACACCATTTGGTATTCTGGAAGATTATGTGGATAGTAATCTTATTTTCTAATCCTGAGATGAAGGTTTTTGAAGCTTTTGAGGTTACTGGTGCTTTGAAGGAGCAAGTCATTATCCCTAATCTTCCTCCTCATATTCATACTTTTCTTGAATCCTTGAATTTTGACTTTTGTGATAACGAAGATCAATTGGTCTGGTCTGCAAATCCTAGTGGCATATGTACTGTTAATTCTGCTTGGCAGCATATTCGAACAAGAAATGCGACTTCTGAGTTATTTGCCAATTGCTGAAAAAATTTTGTCCCTTCTAAAATCTGTGTTTTTCTTTGGAAAGTTCTGAAAGGTGCAGTTCCTACTGATGATTTGGTTAGACGAATAGGTATATCTTTATGCTCTAAATGTCATTGTTGTACTTCTTCAGCTCAAGAAACTTTGAATCATTTATTTGCTCATGGTGAGATTGCTCAAGAGGTTTGGAAAGTTTTTGGGAATAGGTTTCAGCTCCAGCATCACCCTTTCTATGATGCCAAATCTCGGGTTGGATTTTGGCTTAATCAATCAAAGCATCAGGATCATTTTAGCATTCTTTCTAAAGTGGTTCCTCACTTTATTTTATCGGAATTATGGAAAGCTAGATGCAATGCAAGATATGAAAGCTCTCCAATGATTCTTACTAACATTGTTCTTAAAGTCAAGAGGTGGTTGCAAGAGATTTTTGTGTTAATCAAGCCTGATGTTTCTTGCTCCTTTGATAGGGCAATTTGCTTGGAAAGTATGAATATTTCCATGCCTTCTATTGCTAGGAGACATCACAAGATTGTGAGATGGTATAATTTTCGGGAACATTCCTTTGTTCTTAATACCGATGGAGCCTCTAAAGGTAATCCAGGGATCAGTGGAGGTGGGGCAGTTATAAGATCCTCCAATGGTGATTTTTTGGTTGGCTATTCAGCTTTTTATGTTTATGCTACTAACACCATGGCTGAAATCTTGTCATTAAGAGATGGTCTAAGATTGGTGGATAGCTTGGGCATTCAAGGTACATGCATTGAAAGTGATTCTAAGTTTCTTGTGGACAGCTTCATCAATAACAAAGGTATCCCCTGGCAATACCAATTCAGCTGGAGAGAAATTTCTGCTAGAATAAACAAATTTAACAAGACTTTCAAGCATGTCTATAGGGAAGCAAATTCTGTGGCTGACTCTTTGGCCAATGAAGGTTGTTCTAGACAAGAGAGTCACACTTTTAATTCTGTCTCTAGTCTTCCTCATGCAGTTAAAATTGCTCTTTTCATGATAGAACTTATTTGTATCACTTTAGGAAATAGTTTTGTGTTTTCTCTTTACTATTTTACTCCCTTTCTAGTTGAGTTGTATTCGGCTGAGGTTTGATGTTCATACCTCTTGCTGGTTTTTTCTATCTTCTTGCTTTTTAGTAGGGTAAGGTTGGATGTTCACCCCCCCCCCCCCCCCCCCCCCCCCCCCCCCCATTTGGTGTATTTCTCTTTTGGGGCTTTAATTTTAATCTACAGGTCGGGGTTTACCTCAACCCTCCTCCTTCCGATGGAGTGCCACTAAGGTTTTTCATACCTTAGTGGGTTTTTTGTGCGAGTTGAAAAAAAAATACATCAAACTTTGGCTAACGAAGGCACAATCTCTGTAAAAAAAAAATAAAAAAAAAATGCTCTCTAAGTTGCATGATAGAGACAAAAATAAAAAAATTGCACCTTAAATACCTCCTTGCAAGAGCATCAAGTCGTGGATCAAGCTCTAGATGGTATTTGTTAAAGTATGCATTTAACTCATCTAATGATCAGAAATATATTTTGAAGTGACTGAGTGAGATAGTTCCTGATAAAATGCTTCTTCAACACTTAAGGATTAATTCTGAAAATAGAATACTTATTAAATTACATTCTATTTCACCACAACTAGTGTTAATTGAAGGCTGTAATTACATTGGAAATGAGGAACATTTCTAACAAGTTTAGAATTGTTGGAGGTGATCCTTCGGCTCAATATCATAGTAATTTTTCGGGAAGCAATTCGAAAAATCAAACTAAGAAAGCAAATTGCACATTGAAGCTTTCAAGTTTGAAATAAGGGAAATATTTGGAGACAAATTGCAAGGAGGCAATGAAGATACAAAATTCAGGGTTTTTTTTTAATTTATTTATCAGCACTTAATAAGCGTCTACATCTTTTTTTCTAAAGTTTCCATCATCCACAAGTGTCCTTTAGTCATTGTTTTTTATTTTATTTTATTTAGTAGTGTTTTTGTTACCACTTTATTTGCCACCATTCTTTTTGAAATTATGTAGTTAGAACTTCATAGTCTTCTAACATCACTGTTGAAATCCTTCTTTGAGTCTCTGTTCTATTGTGACAATCCATGATTGCTTTTGGAAATTGTTCTTCCAGTTTTTCCTTACATGTTATGGGCCTCCCTAGCTCCCTTCCTTCTTGTTACAAAGGTGTTTTTTATCTTTTATTTATATTTTTATAATGTAATGCATTTATTTATTGATTAATTGAATGTCACATCATGACAAGAGTGTTCTTGAAATTCATTTTACTTTAAATTATTTATGATATTCTTTCTTGGTAGCTTATTACAAAATAATTATTTCTATTTGATTTTGACCATCATTAACTAATATCAGGAAAATAAGTTGAAAAGTTTGCTAATAATCCCCCATTACCTTTTAAACCAACATTCTTGGAATGTAATATTGCTAATCCAAAGAACCACAAACCATATAAGATTTCATCTACACATTATTGATAATTGTATTGATGGATTATGGGATGCTAAATTAATTATCACTATTGGAGAGGTGCTTCTAAAGTGTGGTATTACGACGTTGCTAACATTTTATTTTTGGGCTAACAAGAAAAATTTACATGACGGCTATTAGGCCTGCTAGAATATATGGGCCAAATTGTTGCATAATTAAAATTAGGGTATTTATAGGATGTGTAAAATTTAGTTATAGAAGTTGATATAAATATATGGAGGGACTATTATTTTGGTAGGGAAAAAAAAACACATCTTAACAGTTAAGAGTAAACATATCATATAACATGAGATCAAATGAAGTAGACATCACCACGACATGAGACCAAATAAAGCAGACCGAGATGGCTGGTGCAAGGTAAAATTGGTCCCAAAGGGGCACTTTGGAAAAAGGATGAGATGCTGGAGGTAGAATGATCTAAATAGGTTAAAAGTAAAGGCAAAATGTATGAAAAGACTGACAATAATGAGTAAACAAATCTTAAGTCTTGAGAGTAAACACACCAAACAACATTTGATCAAATAAAGTGGACATCACACAGTGTGAGTTCAAATAAGTGACATTGTGATGGGTTGGGTGTCAACTGTGAGAATTGTGATATTTTGCAGGTTGAATGATCTAAATAGGCTGAAGGAAGGCCAAGCGGGAACTAGATGAAATGAGTCAGAGCTAATTTGAAGATGCATAGTCTAATTGAATAAATAATATCTGGATAATAGGGCGGTAGTGTAAGACTTTTCTTTTTACTGATGCAAGTATATGAGGTCACTATAGGTACATGAACTATCATCCAAAAAATGGAGCTCTACATACCAAAAATTGTGAAAAGTTACAAATTTAAGTGACTTTCAGCTTCATCAGAAATTCTCTACATGTGAAAAGGTATAGAATTATATAAATCAAACTACAACGCTATTAAGGATACATCACCAACCCCCCTATAGTAGTTGGGGTCACAGTCAAAATTGATATTCCTACTCTTGCTGAGTACAACATTTGAAGAAACCTCTTTCTTTGACACTACTGAAGGGAATATACACAGCAGAGCAAATTAATATGTAGCTTAACCAGAACATCAGGAACAAACTTTAGATTTACCACACAAGCTACTCTGAAGCTTTACAAAATTAGAAAGCTACTCAATGACGTGATTTCCAGCTTCATCACAAATTTTTTAGCTTCTTTGTTGGTACATGCGAACTTCCAATGCTATTAAAGATAATCTACAAGGTAACTATACGGTTTAACTGCAACTTTGGAAGCTAATACATAGATTCACTATATAAGCTTATCTATTGCTTCACAAAACGGTGAAGCTACTTAATGAACCGATTTATCTCACCAATCCATAGCTACTTTGCGACTTCACAAACACTTTCAAAGCTACTCTATAGCTTCAGCTACTCTATTGCTCTGTATATATCTAAGACCAACCCTAGGTTGGTTTGGTTTTCTACAATTTCAGTTGCACGCTGTTATTGCATTGTTCTTGTGGAAATATAGTTTAAAATGAAATCTGTGATATGGTTCTCAAACACCGTCAGTGTCTAACTTCTATATACTTTCTCCGCTTTAGTTTAGACTATTAAGTCACTACTTAAACTGTAAAATAGTAGCATGTTCCATTGCTCAAGAATCTGAAGCATGGAATTTTATATCATAGTAAAGTTATTGTAACAACTAGATGTCCAATAAAAAATTTATAAGATGTTAAATTGCTATAACCATGCCAAGAAATTGGGCTGCCCTTAAACATTTTTTTCTCTCTACCACCTAACCGAGTCTTGAAAACTGCAAAAGAATGGTGCTAATGATTATCATTTCTGTAAGAAATTGCAAAAATCATTAGAAGAGAAAAAAATCTAGATCACATAAATTTTCTAAGAATAAGATTGCATTTTTCCCAATTTCATAGATATTACTATGTCTACTATTACTTGATTTGCAAAGTAGGATGACTGATGTGCATTCTTTTACTGTAATTCCTTTTACTAATTTGCTAACTAAATCGCTTTTTGTGCTACGAAGGAAAAGAGATTCCAGAAATGGATAGACAAAGACAAAGAAAGGTTTAATTCAGTCCACTTATCTCCTCCAGAGTAACATATTGCCAGCTGAAACTAAAAAGATCAGGCAAATTGACCATCTAAAGCCTTTTCTAGGTTTACAAGAACTAAAAGACCACTCGCTACTCTTCAAAGGCTTTCTCTAGCAGCAGAATCAGCAGAGATCAGCAGGTTCGTCAAATCAAATAAAAGGACAATAGTACAAGGACGTAGTCAAGATAATGAAGGGACACTGAAGCAAATAGATTATTTATTATTTTTCATGTTCTGCTCTTATGCAGGTATGCATTTTTTTATTGAAAACACTTGGTGTAACATGTATTATTAGCCTAAAATCTGGTAGATATAACATAGATATTTTGTTATGATGTTTAGTAACAATCAAATTGAAAAGTATCAACAATGACCTGGATAACATATTTTACTAGCAAAATGCATGATAGATAAACATAAAGAACCATTGTGGTGAAAGTCTCATGAAAACATGAACTTGCAACTCTCTTATTCCATCAAAGATATCGTTATGCCTTTTGACAAGTTTTTTAGACAATCTTCTTATAATTGACAACTTGAAAATAGGGAATGGTTTTTCCTAGCAGGTGTATGATATATAAAGACACACAGTTGTTGTATGTCATCTTAGTCACTGCTTTAAATTCTAGACTGCTTTGCTAGCATTTATCCTAAAAAGATTGACAATTTGATATTGGGATGAGAATGGAAGAGCGGGATGAATAGGTAGCAGTAGCACTACCTTGGAAAATGAACCAGGTACTATCGGTTGTTGCAACATAATCAAACCACGAAATTCTCTCCTTTGCTTGCAGTGTCCTCCGATCGTTTCTCAAGGTTTAAAAATTGAAGAGAAAGAAGGATACAGGCAAGGATATTCTTATTATGTAGTACTTCTGTTGCTACCTTGTTCTTTCCTTGGTGCTGGGATCGGTGATCTTATTAAATTCAAGTTGAAGTCAGTGATATTATTATTCTGTTTTGATACTGATTAATATTTTTAGATTTTTATGAAAAGCATTTTCTTACTTTGTTTGATTGATACTCTATTCCATGTGGAATCTCACATTACTGATATGGCTCTCTCTTTGATTTGAATTCCTTTTTGTTTTTATTGGGTTAGTTGGATCTTAAGAATTTTGGATTTAATAGAAGACATCCTAGAGGTAGATAGAAGAATTCAGGTTTATCATGACTTAATTATTTTCATTTGTCTTCCCCCCATTAAAGGGTTCAAGAGACAACTACCTGAAGATTTTAGGTAGGATTCACCTTCTTAGCACCTTGTTGGAAGCATAACTTGCATACATATTTTGTACATATCGTTAGCACCTATTAAATCTTTCCTTACTAAAAATGATGTTGACTATAAAACATCATGCAAAGACGCATAACTTGTCTATTCCTAATTTGAAATCTTATTCATAAATTAAAATGTCATACAAAGGATCTAACCCACAAGATGCCTTCTTTTGGGGGCATCTTAGAGCAGGGTTAAGTTAGGATCGAACCTAGATCTTGGGAGCAACATTCTGAGAGTTTAACGCTAGGAGGCACTTTCTATGGAAATAGTAATAGGGTTCAATTTATATGACTACTAACACCGCTATTGCCAATAATTCCGAAATTAAAAAAGCAAAAGAACTTAATAACATTAAGTAAGCTATAATTCTATTCAATAGATTTTTGACTTAGAATTAACTACCGTGTCGCAATAAAATATTTTCAACTTATATATTAAATAGAGCGCATAATAATCAAACAGAGATTGAGAAGCAGTTGAATGACCTAAATGTCTGAACTTATTCATTAATAAATAATGCTTCTATGATAAACATCTCTATGACTAAAATTAAGGTGGTGTCTGGGATTGCTAGTGCTTATGGATAAGTGTGAGACATGGATTCGTCATCTCGGATGACTTCCGATATCGTCACGCGGGGATCGATAAATGTTAAGAGTCGCCACCATCCATCTTAGGGTGTGAATGGACACCAAAGGGTTCATAAATGTCAAATAGAGCCAAAATGGCTCTAAGATGAGGAAAATCCAGAGATTGAGTAAGGGGAATTATTTATGAGCGGGGGAAGGTGTTAGGCACCCCCACTCATCCGTCTAAGACGGTTGCCACATGCTTGCTTATGCTAAGGATTGTTTGCTAATCAAAATAGACAAAGGTTGCTTAAAAGTAAGCAAAATGTAAGTGATTATTCCACATGAGTAGTCCAATAAGTATGAACTCTCTTCATGGATATATCACCTCTTAGAACTTCATGAATGAATAAAAATCAAAGTGAAAATTGAAGCAAAACCAATTCAAGGTAAATTTGGAAAAATCTGGCTAAAAGGGCTTGAAAGCTTCGATTAACCACAACTCATTCAATTTAAATTCAAATCCATTGAAACCAAAGCCATTTGAAAACTGGTATATATTAGAGTATACAGTAAAAAATTCAGCTCAATCCGACTTAAAATGAGAGAGAAATCCACATCTGAAATCTGCTGTTTATAACTCAGAAAAAGTGATGAGTAGGCATTTTCAAAGTCCTATTCGTGGAGTTTGGCTCAATAAAAATCCATAAAAATTGGTATGGAGGAAGTATGTAATACCATCTTTTCAAAGAAAAAAACCTCACATCAATCTCTATCCGGATGTGACCTGTGTGCTCTCTTGAACAGGCCTAGAAGACCACAGATGAGCTCTGGACTACGCCAGCGAGCACCTCTGAGTCAACTGAGCACCCAAGGCACAAAACAGATCGAAATCTGCTGAAACCAGTTGGAAATGAAAATAGACTTCTTAAAGAAAACTCAGAAACTGGAATTACTCAAAATGGATTAAAATTGAGCAAATGGTGCACCATCAAAGCGGCAAGTTCAGCAATCTGGGCTGAACTGTCCCACAAACTTTGAAGAGATGGTGTCAAAAATTGGCTACATGGAAATGGACGAAAATTTCCAGATATTAAGTATACCTCCCTATCTATCACATGTCTTTGGAATCACTCAAAAATTCATCCGGAGGATGAAGTTATGAGCATTCCAAGACAGGCTACAGATCTGTCCTGTTTTTGAAGAACTTTGAATAAGAAGCCAAAATCAGTGTATGTGTGCAAGTGGATTCGACCAAAACCATTTAAAATCATGAAAAACAACTCATGAACTTCTAAAAACTCATTCTAAGGCCAATGATCTCAGATTTTCCATATTTTACATGGAAATCCAAGATCTAGCCTATTAGATGAAAGTAGTGAAAAGTGGGTGCAAAGATGTGGAAAATCACATTTCTATGAGAAAGTTAGAATCCATGGCTGTAGAGAGCATGGATTCACATCTTCTCCAAATACAAAAATAATCAGAGAAGCATCCAAGGGCTCAAAATAACCATATAGCATGCTTTTCATCATTTGAGGGTTCTAAGCCTAGAGGATCCATTCCACCTTCCTTTTCCCCAGGCTCTCTCTTCATGTTTTACGGCTAGAGAGGATTCCCAGGTACTTTAGAAGGGGTTTGGGGTTGCAAAAATACACACAGGCCTTACACTACAGAAAGGTAGAAGATGGGAGTTGGAATTGTAAAGAGAGTACTGGAAAACCAAAGGAGAGCTTTACCTTAGGTAGCTTGAGCTTTGAGTAGACAATCCAGCAGAGTTTCTCTTCTTCTTGCAGAGCTTCTATGCTTCAAATTGCCAGCCCTTTGCAAGAGGAGGGCCTCTCTATTTATAGGCCAAGTCAAGGGTAGAAGAGTCCCAAGGGTAGGCCAAAAAGGCCTTCTAGATTATTCCAATTCTCCTCCAAGGCATGAATTGGTGTAATTCAGCAAGTTTCGGAGGGTGAAATAGGGAGTTCAAGTCCCTAAGAGAGAGGTAATATGCGTAAATAAGGCTCAGAGATCGAGCCATTTCGTAAAGCCTCGAAACAGCCAAAACCGTATACTCAGTGCGGTTTCCACAGAACCGCCACTCAAAGTGCGGTTTAATACAAAATTGACTAAAACCGCATATACAGAACGGTTCAATTCAGTTATGCTTTAATTGAGTGCTGGACACGCGGCCTAACGGCCGAAGCTTCTTGAAGCCACGTGGCCGCCAGCGCGACAAGCAAGGACCTGAACCGTGCTGTGTGTGCGGTTGCAACCGCACATACAGAGCGGTTTAAACCGAAATTATAAAAACCGCATACACAGTGCGGTTGGCACTGATTTTGAAAGTTTTTGAAAGTTTGACATATGTCAAGGCTCAAATAAGACCTTTGGAGCCCTTCTTAGTTAATCTCTTATATTGGGGTGCAATTTGGGGTGTCTACAATAAGTACTCAAAAGATAAGTTGTCTTATTCAAGTACTTATCCATAGTTATAAAAATTGCTTATTCAAAAAATTTGGTGTTTGGTTAACACCTATATTTAAGCACTTAACAAGCAGCACACATGGCAAAAACTAAAAACTAAAATAAGCAAGGAGTTCTGCTTGAGGTATTTTGACAAACATGTAACATGCATGACTTTATGAGCAAAAACATGAAACTACTGCCATCATTTTAGTACCCCCAATTTGCCAAAATGTCTTGGAAATACATCTGAAACAAAAGCATTGAGAAATCAACAAAGAAAATTAAAAACCTCAGGTCATTCCACATCTAATACACACTCGTTAAAGCCATCAATGAAGGGCCAATTACTTCCCACCAGTACCTATCTTTTATCTAATACGTGTTCATTCTAAGATCAGTTTTGTGCTGGTAGATGAAAGAAACCCCATACTAGTACTTGACAGCCAAGGCAGTTCCACAATCTTTCATTTAGTAATTTAATCTATACCTATCATGGCAAAAAATCACAAATAGTCATTCATATATTAGATTTGCTCGAAGAGTTAACTGCTGGGGCCAAGGGAATCTCGTCTTCACTGAATCATCTAGTGTTGTTGCTCGAAGAGCTCACCGCCGTCAGCGTACTCCAAGACGATGGCAAGATGGGTCAGCATCAGAACGACCTACGAAATCAAAACTCCACAAAACCCCAATAATTCAGTTTGAGATGGAAGGGTTGAAGCCGTTTTAGATCGGGATACCCTTATTATGCTTGGGTGCCTTAGATATCTGTGATTACGAGCTCTCTTGTTTCCTTGTTCTTCATATGCCTTGCCATGCGGAAAATTCACAGATCCTAACAATGAATCTTAAAACGCTGCAACATGAGAGAGAATGTATTTATTTGAGAAAGCGAATCCACTTGAGACAGTGCAATGGATGTGCTAAAGAAGGAGAGGCGCTGCAGCGAATGAGAGTGAAGGATTGTTTTTGCCGAGAATGCGAGAAGACCAAAAAAAAATTGTTGAGAAAGAACGCTTATCGTAGAAGAGGAAGGAGAAGCTATTCGATGGGGCTTCTCCTTACGGGTAATTACTTATCCATGTAACATAACCAAACATCTTTTGAGTTTAAAAGAGTGCTTTAATAAGCTACAAGCTACATTAAGCATTTAATTAAGCAACCCAGCACTTAATTAAGCAACCCCAAACACAGCCTAACATACCTCAAGTATTCTACTTATTTATTAACATCATATAATTATAGTTTATCCTTTATAAAATTATAATTTTTTTTAATTGCAAGGAGGAATTTTTGACCACAAAGTTTCAGCTATAGAACTTGACAAAAGAAAAAATCTTTGCTACATAGTATCAAATCATCTAGGAGAAAGGCTTTAGATAAATATAACTAGGGGATTGCACACATAGAAAATGTAGGCCCACTTAAATAAATAGATAGTTACAACATGCTTAAAATAGTGGGAGATTGTTTTGCTTGGGGAAGGCAATGTTTGGAAAAAGAAAGAGTGAGGGGGGGGGGGGGGGGGGGGAGCGCAGAATATCTGGAGGGAATATTCCTCCCTCTTCTCTTTATTAATAGTATAGATGAGATTTCCTGCAATGGATGTCAATTGTTTGATATACATAAAGAATTAGATATTACTTTAAATTTTAACATTGCACTATTATTAGATTAGAACTTCATTATTGCCTATCCATCTTTTACATGCCTATGAGTATGTACTTATTTTTAAGTACAATGTACATAAGATTTTTCCACATGCTTTCCACTAGTAGAGAAAAAAGTAGTAAAAGAAAAGAATGCTATAGAGAGAAAATTCTAAAGAAAGAAAACCTTACATAGAGGGGAATACTCTCAAGAAAAAAAATTAAGGGAGAAATAGTTCTAAAGAGGAAAAACTTTAGAAAGATAAGGAGAATGTTCTAGAGAAAGAAGATTATAGAGAGAGAAAGTTCTAGGGATAGCTTAGAAAAAAATTTATCTAGGGAAAGAAAATCCTAAAAGGAAAGGATGAGAGTTTACATTATCATTATTTTCTATAATTAAGAAATTGTGATTGTATTTAATAGGCTCAATTTCAAATCTATTAAATTCCAATTCTTAATATATTTATAATACTAAAATACTTAATATAACAATAAATATAATAATTACTATATATTTGGTTTTTATAATATCTTTTTACAACAAGCTTAAGATTACATACAAAAATAGCGGAAGTTTCTCAAGCTCTCAGTGCAGTCAGATGGACTCAAATTTTGAGCTTGATATTTGAAAATTTATGGAATAATTGTAGAAAATATCCACAATAGATAAATTTGTCCTCTCATAAATTTTAAAGGCATTTCCTCAGGCTTTTCTAATTAGAGGAAGTAAAACTGGTGTAACTTGCACTGTTTATCTACAAATATGATCTGACTAGTGTATATAATGGGAAGAAGTCCCTTAAAATATGGGCACATGCAATGTCAACCTCTGAAGCTTGTACCTCACTAATATGCCTATGAAACCTCAATAGATGAGTCATTTGCTTGCTAACAATTAGATGATTGTGCCCTTCTTCAAATCTAAAAACTTCGAACTTCCCATATTCTGTCAAGCAAACCTTAACGTGTACCTTAGATCCTATTCTTGTGACATCACGTGGGTTTTTTGTCAATCGAATCTTAATGTGTACCTTACATTTTGTTCTTTATGGCGCATGCCTTCTTTTGCACAACAAATCTCTCTATTGGTCACAATACCAGAAAATTTATTATGAAATCAACTCAGTCGAGTGCCAAAATCAGCTCGTCGAACATATTCAATGCAAAAAGTATGTGCCTCCACTTCTGACTCAAATTGTTGGCCAACTTTTGAAACAAGCTCACTGCCCGTGTTCATATCCGGAAAGAATGATTCACTAGTCTTCCATTCTTTTGTATCCTTTAAAATGAAAATTAAGTAAGCTAGGTACGTGCATACTATAAAAGAGAATATCACATATTTAAATGAAAGAAAAAGATTAATAAGCTACTTGCTGTTATGAACCACAAGATTATTGACTAAGCAAGCCTACATAACTGAAAATTCTCATTAATCATCCCCACCATACAATTGTAATCTAAACAAACAAATTTAGAGCAGAGGTAACTATAATTCTTAGGTAAGTTGACTTGAAGTATTTTCTTGCTGATGGTTGTTGACAACATGAATAAATTCTATCAGGTGAATGCATGTTTGTACAAACTACATTTGACATAAAGCACTTTATTTTTAACACACATACTAGCAAATTCATCGTTAAATACCAACAATTTGTGTTTTTTTGCATTCTTCCCCTGCCATATACCCTTTTTTCATATATTAATACATTTTTTTTCATCAAATGTACCATTGTATTCATCGTTGCATACCAGTTCTATGCAATATTTTTTGTGGGCACTGCATTTGTTGTGGTATAAACATAACAGTGAAAAGTGAAGTGGCCACACCAAAAGTAAAAACAAAGGGTGAATTAATTCAGATACTAGTGGTAACGCAACAATGGAAAGCCTTATTTACAAAGTCCAGATTAATTTAGAGGCCGTTTGGTAACATTTTTTTTAAACAATTTGAAAACTAAAAACAGTTCCAACTGTTTTTAGGTTTTTGAAAACAAGTGAAAAGAAACCTGTTAGGTAACAATCACTGTTTTTTGGGTTTTTGAAAACAGGTGACAAGAAACCCGTTTGATAACAATTGATTAAAAAAACGATTTAATACACCAAAGCACCGTTCTATCATGTTACGTAACGAAGAATGGACATGATTAAATAATTCTCTAGATGTACATGCCTGTTGACTTCTTCCTCAAAAGTCTCGTAAATGATATCGTTCTCCACAATAAGGTATAAGATAACCCGCCATGCCAATATAACTAGAGTCCAGAACATAATACTTACCTAAGACAACATGATAATTGTTAAGAATTATGATTTGATAAAAACCAGAATGATAATTGTTAAAAACTAGAATGACAATTGGAGTAGTTATAGATCCCTTTTGGATTGATTCACCCATGGGAAGAGTTTGAAAGTGGGTGAAGAAAGGCATTTAAGCTTTGATTCTTAACTCAATTTTCAACCATAAGAGGCTCTCAAAATATTGATGGTATTCTTTAAATTGCATTAAATGGACAGCAAAATTATTATAATTTATTTTTAATTAATAATAAAATGGGAGTCGAGGAGATGAGATATAATTTATTTCTAATTAATAATAAAATATGATTTGATAAAAACCGGAATAATAATTGTAATATCGCTCTCCTGCTTGTTCATTGTAAAAACTAGCGAAGGAGTCGAAAGCGGCCACCAACTCGGTAACTTCTTTTCCTCCTCCCTAGAACCTCGTCTTTGCGTCACCACATCTGCACCAGTCTTGACCGTCCCACGAGCCGGCGAAAGAGGACTAAACAAAACCCCAGATCCCTTCTTCTTCCCCTCCATCTCCTTGGACCTTCTCGCAACAACCACCTCCCTACCAGCAAGACTCCGATCCCTCTGAAACCAGATTGAAACCCCAACCCCAACTTCACCAAAAACGCCACAATAGAAGCAATGACGCAACCCCAAAGAACCAAATTTGCCATGAAGTGCAGAGAAAAACGACGACAAGAGATCACTACCCATCTATCCTCCTTGATTTTAACCAAAGTCCACAAATCCCTCAAAGCCTCCCTACCGGAAGAAACAAATTCGTGGAACCTTGATTCGGACGATCTAACAAACTTTCTCAAGGAAAGCGAAACCCGATTCGAAATGTCTTTGACATCAATCACCATTTCAATGTTTTGATCGAACAAGGACTTGGGTTTTTTCTTCATCTTGGTGTTGCGACAACGGAGTGAAGAAGAGATTGAATGACTATTGCATCTAGGGTTTACGTGACGCCACTGCTGGCCATTGAAGGATCGAAGCGTAACAGGTGCAAACAAAATGGGGATTAAATTTACAGCATTCATTACATGCGAGAGAAGAGCAAAGACGACGAACTGACTGAGATTGAAACCAGAAGACAATAGGAGTCGAGGAGAACTCGATAAAAATATTACAAAAATGCCATCGAACCGAAATGCTATTCGTCGTTTTTAAAAATAAAAAATTTCAGTTTTCAAAAACGGGTTTGTTTTTCAATCGTTTTTCTAAAATACGATTTGAAAACTCTTACCACCAAACAAGTTTTCGGTTTTTTGTTTTTAAAAACCAAAAAACGGCGTTCAAAAACGTTAGTAAACGCCCTCTTAGATACTTAATGCTTTCTATCATCCTCTAACCGATGGCTATTCTTGTTTAGAACCACCCACTCATGATTTGCAAGGGTTTTATTCTTCAAGAAAAGTCCAAAGTAAGATTTTAAGTAAATAATTAAGAGAAACTTACAGAAATATCTGCGATCAATTGAAACATTTGGGCGAAGAAAACTCTTCTTTTGTTTTTGAAACTATCACCGACGAGAGAGATAGCAAAAAATGAGAGGGAGCGACAGAGGCAATATGTCGATGAAGAGGAAGCTTGCTTGCGATCAACTACTGATTGTGATTTCACATCCTAATGCTGATAGAGATTGCGATTGCAGACCTCGAGCAAGAGAAAACATTTGTTGTTTGTGTTTTGGTGCCTCCATTATAGTTTCGGAATTATTTTGTTTAATTTTTTTCTTCTTCAACAAAAGCTAATGCAACATCTACTAACGAAAGGAAGAAGTGGCACTCCACCATTAGCCGAAGGAAGCTTGCATTGACTCTACCACATGGTGCACACTTATAGGCACTCCCAACCCTGGCACACAGACTAAATCAGTTATTGTAGACATTGCTATTCAATATTTTATATTTTATATTTTATAAATCTCTTTTGCTAGAACCATTTCACCATTTCCTTATCCTTAAAACTTATAAAAGAGAGAAGAGATTTGGATTGAAAAAAATAAAAATAAAATAAACAGCTCAGGATCGTAAGCTCCGTTCTGTTGGTCAGACGAACCAAGTGAATAACTGTGTATTAGGCCACCAACGTCTCCAATGGAAATCCATGGGCTTTCTCTGCCTTTCGCAGATTCCACACTCGAAGGTTACTCGTTCCCGAGGCTGCATCTCTGCAGAAATCGGCTCGGGGACTTCCCTGGGTCTTCGCGCGTAAAACTCAATCACTTTGTCCTGAGATGTGGTGAGTGTACTCTGTACTAAGGTTTTAAGTTTCGGTGCCGTTGGGCATGCCGCCCAGGGCACCGAACGGCACCAAAACGCTTGAAAATTTTTAATGGACAAAAAAAATAAAAAATTATGTATTTTTGGATTTCAGTGAAATTTCGACGGCACGTTGCCCGTTTTGCTAAAAAAAATTTTAAAAAAATTTTAAAAATTTACATTTTTTTTCTCTGTTTCGCCTGTTTCACCTGTTTCGGTCCGTTTCGCTTGGCACGCCATTCGTTTCGTTCGAAATTTCGGTCCGTTTCGCCAACGATACAAATTGATGATTTCTTCCAGCGAAACGCATCGCTGGGGGCATAAAAACCGAAACTGTAAACCTTGCTCTGTACGCACTCATTCAATTAATCACTTTTATTTTTTTTTGTGAGAATTCAATTAATCACCTAATCAATAAACGATGTGGGACTTGTCTTTTAATTTCCCGCCCAAGCGCTTATACTCTCTTTAAGAACTTCCATTTGAAAATTTGAACAGAGTCTCCTTCTCCCTCTCCCAATGGCTCCACCTTTCGTCTTCCCGCAGAATCTCCGGGATCTGGAAGAAGAACACGATGACGGTCGCCTCTGTGTTCGAACCCTGATCTCTATCAGCTCCTTCCGCGCTTCGGAACTGGAAGAGTTCGTCAAAGGTCAGTTCTAATCTCTGGAATTTGACTCTGTAAACCCTAAAAAGCGCTCATTTCTGTACAGAACCTATCAGTTCTAATCTCTGGAATTTGACTCGTTTTATTCTTCTTCTTCTTCTTAAAAGGGGTCTCCTTCGATCTGTCCGACAAGGAGCTGTTCTGCGTGGAGGAGCAAGAGGTGTTTGATAGAGTTTATTCCCTCATCAGGGATTTCGCTTCTCTCACCCCATCTTGTAAATTCAATCTAGTTGAAAGCCTCCGCTCCAATCTCAGCGTCCTCCTCCCCAATGTCGATTCACTCTCACGGCTCTCCCCGGGCGAGATTCCCGTTCTTGATCGTGTTACCTCGCATCGTAATGCTTTCAAAATTTATACTTTCTTCCTCCTAACTATTGCCCTCACCGAGGAGGCCAACCAAAGCGGCACCACCAATTCAAGGGTAAGTTCTCTCTCTCTACTTTCCTCTCCCCGTATGTTTGTACGTGAGTTGTGCTTCTGTGGTTGCATGTGTGTATGTTCATTGTATGACGGTTAGAATTGATTCCAGAGGCAATTTCTTCTCTTCTTTCTTATTATAGAGCAAATTTGATGCTCTTTCCTAACAAATATATATTTTTGGTTAATGAGTTAAGGGGGCAACAAGTACTCGTAAGAAACAACCAATGAACTCGTGGAAGTGGGAACAACAGAGGGGTCGTATTATTAATCTAATTGCTAATTCACTGGAGATCAACCTCTCCTTGCTCTTTGGATCATCGGATCCTGATGAAAATTATATCTCTTTTGTCATGAAGTAAGTTGAATGCTAATCCTAGTACACTAATCTGATTTTATTTTATGTATAGTTCCTATTTTAATTTAGTTTTGCTTTGTTCTGGGGCCTTGTAGAAATGCATTTTCTATGTTTGAGAATGCACTCTTGTTAAGGGACTTGGACATCAAAGATGCTTTATGTCGTATAATAGGCAGCTGTTCTACTAAATACCACTACACAGCCCAGTCCTGTGCTTCAATTCTGCACCTGATACACAAAAATGATTTTGTTGTGGCGCACATGGCTGATGCTGTTGCTGGAGCAGAGAAGAAATATGCAGATGGAAGCCTTGCAGCTGCCCTCATAAGAGAGATCGGATCGACAAACCCGAAAGAATATGTGAGGGACACTGTTGGGGCTGAAAATATTGGAAGATTCCTTGTGGAGCTTGCTGACAGGCTGCCAAAGTTAATGTCTACCAATGTTGGGATCTTGGTCCCACATTTTGGTGGCGAATCGTACAAGATAAGAAATGCACTAGCAGGTGTGTTGGGGAAGTTGGTTGCGAAGGCGTTCAAGGATGTTGAGGGTGATATGAGTTCCAAGACTGTTCGTCTGCGAACCAAACAGGCTATGTTGGACATCTTGCTTGAACGTTGCAGGGATGTTTCAGCTTATACAAGGAGTCGGGTGCTTCAGGTATGGGCTGAGCTGTGTGAAGAGCATGCTGTTTCAATTGGATTGTGGAATGAGGTTGCCATGATTACTGCTGGGAGGTTGGAGGACAAGAGTGCAATTGTGAGGAAATCTGCATTAAATTTGCTCATTGCGATGTTGCAGCATAATCCATTTGGGCCTCAACTTCGAACAGTGTCTTTTGAAGCAACTTTAGAGAAGTATAAAGAGAAGTTATGTGAGCTGGAGCCAACTGTATCCTCAGAAAGTGTGTTGGATGGGATACCAACCGATAATGATACACATGAAACAGATGCTGTAGATGATCATATAAATTCTCAGAATGAGGCTCAGCAGCAAGAAGAGAGTGTCAGCGATAGCTGTTTGCCTACTGTAGAAGACAGTGTGCTGCAGAATGATGCTCCTGTACCAGATATTGGGAATTTGGAACATAATAGGGCCTTGGTTGCATCACTTGAGGCAGGTCTAAGGTTCTCAAAATGTGTGTCATCCACAATGCCAACACTTGTTCAACTTATGGCTTCATCTTCTGTGACAGATGTTGAGAACACAATTCTTTTGCTAATGAGGTGCAGACAATTCCAAATTGATGATTCTGAAAGCTGTCTCCGTAAGATGCTGCCTCTGGTATGTTTCTGGATTGGGCATGATTTTGGACATGGCACAACTTTCCAAAGTCCAGATCCTGTTTGTTTTACTTCAAGGTTTCATACTTCTATATGTTGGCAGATCAATGTACATTATCTCAACCTTACCAATGTCCTGTATATGCTGGTTATCTACAGGTATTTTCACAGGAAAAATCCATTTATGAAGCTGTGGAGAGTGCATTTATCACAATATATATAAGGAAAAGCCCTGTAGAAACTGCTAAGAATCTGTTAAGCCTTGCCATAGATTCAAGTGTTGGTGATCTTGCAGCTCTGGAGCTTATGGTTGGTGCATTGGTGTCCAAAGGTGATATATCTAGTAGTACGGTATGTTCTCTTGTTTCTCTTTGAATAATTTTTGCTTTGATTAGTTGAATTCTTTTGGCTGTGCAAGCCTTTTTCTGGGTGTCATTCTGTACCTTAGCAAGCGTTAGGAACTAAAAATTTATATGATATTCTAGAATCATGCTAGTAACTTCAAGTGCAGTCTTCTTTTATAGAATTTGAATTTTCTTGTGTTCGGGTGAAATTACAAGGATTTGGAACATCCTGATAGGTCAATTGAAGGATGCAAGGTTCTGTTTGGAAAACCAAAATTTTCTTATCTTAGTGGAGAACCTAACAGAAGTATCAAGGACAGGAGTACTGTAAGGATCTCAGATGAATAAATCCGTAAGAAAACATGAGAAATGTTGCCCAAGGATTACCAATATTTACATTTAAATCCCTTTGGTTTGGAGGGAAGATGCAAAAAAGGTTTCCCATATATTAAAATTAGTGGTGATGCAATCTTCTTTCTCCAGCAACAGCTAGAGAATAAAATCATCAAGAGGAAACACCAGTTACTGGTATAATTTTGTGGCTGACAGGAGAAAATGGGAGTCTCATTTTGAATGACCACAAATACCCGTAGGCAACAGTTCTTGGGGAATAAAAATGGCGTACCTTGTGTTGTGGATTTTCCTGCACAAAACAGGTGCACAATGGCTTAGATTTATGGCCAAGAAAATCCATATAGAAGCTCCATATAAGTGACTGCACTTCTCCTACAAGTTCTGTTTTGTTGAGAGAAATACCAATGGCTACAAACAATAGCTAATGTCTCAATGGAGAGCTTATTTACCTAGAATGCTAATTAGCTAATCTCACATCATGAAGCCTCCAACATAAATGAAGAGAATTTTACTTCATACTTTTTTGGTTTACCAATGGGGAATGGCACCAAGTGGGTCCCTCCTGCCTCATGGGAAAGGTTCCGCCTCACCTAAACCTGCAATATTTCCACAAAGTTCTTGCTTTCCTTCTAGTAAGGATCCGGTCATATCTGATGCAATCTCTCCACTCCATCATGGACATTATTAAGTTGTAACGCCATACTTGGTGCTGGTGCACATTTGTTACTTATTCATTGCACTATAATTGAGTATATCATCATGAATTGGGTGTACCGTTTTAGTTGCTTACGTACATTGTCAGTCATTATTATGTTAGTTGAGTGATTTTCTGTTCATGCTGATTGCATCTTTTAAGCCCACGCAAGTGATGGTTGTCATGCTGACCAACCTTGCGCCCTCAGCATTTAATAGCAGACCTGTGTTTTCTCTGATTTTGTCATTTGTACCTCCTGTTTCATGAACAATTTATCTTGGTGAGGATAATGCACACTAGTTCTTCAATTTCAAATCCTCTTTTTGTTGTGCTTTGTCGAGACAAACGTTGTTCATATTGGTTCTTTCTTTTTTAGATATATATTTTTTTCAAATGCAGATATCAGCTTTATGGGATTATTTTAGCTTTAACATTAGTGGGGTCATTGCTGAGCAAAGCCGTGGAGCTTTATCAATCCTATGCATGGCAGCAAAATCATGCACTGGGATTCTTGGTTCCCACTTGCAGGATGTGATTAATATAGGTTTTGGTCGCTGGGCAAAGGAGGAACCATTGCTTGCCAGAACAGCATGCCTTGCTCTTCAGAGGTTGTCTGAAGAAGATAAACAAAAATTGTTATGTAGTAGTAGTGGCAGCCGGGTATTTGGAATTCTAAAGAGCTTAATAACTGGCTTTTCACTGCCAGAAAATATATGGTATGCTACTGCTGATAAAGCCATTGCTGCTATATATGCAATTCATCCATCTCCTGAAACCTTAGCTGCCGATCTTGTGAAGACATTGCTCTGTTATGTATTTGATTTTGGCAGAGGAGATGGGTTGTTGAACGATACTTGCAATGGTAAAAACAGCATCCTTTCTACGGTACAAGTAGCAAAGCTCAGTAGATATTTATTTGTTGTGAGCCATGTTGCACTAAATCAATTGGTATACATTGAGTCTTGCATTCGGAAGATTCAGAAACAGAAAACAAAGAAAGAAAAGTTGGATGCTGAACGTCAGAGTTCTGAGAATAGCTGCACAACGCCCACTGCTTCACATACAAAGGTGAGAAGGGATTTTTAAATACTTAGCAGGAGCTGTTTTTTCTTCAATTATTGAAGTTCTTTATTACATTCAAGTGAATTGCGTAGGCAAACCATTGGGTAAGCACAAATACTTGGAGTACCTCTACTGTTTTCATTATTACTTGTACACCCCTTATAGTTTGGCATATGTACTCAGAGTAATAGGGTGTTGTATTGTCCATATTTTGCTCTGTAATTCTAAAATATATCGTGGAATTTTCAAAATTGATGACAGATCAATAAAGCAAATTCTGTGTTGGAATTCAGAGATTAAATGTGGAGAGGATACTATTACAGGAAAAAAAAAGGGCTAATGCTGCAATAGAGGGGTAATGTTAGTACAGGACAGATAAACTACAGGCCATTCAGTTTCTTGTTAGGGACATAATTTGTACTCCAGATAATGGAAAAATTAGGGTTGGACCTAGTCTTTTGCTGAAATACAGGGTGTGGATGTAATTTACACCGAGGCATTCCATATTACAACATCAACTTGCAATTCTTGCTCATCCCTTTTCTATTAAACTTTCTACATTTGTGGTGTTTTGTAGGAGAATGGCATAAATGCTGAATTAGGTGTTGCTGCCTCTGAAGATGCAAGACTTGATTCACTCTCTGAAAGAGCTGAGAAAGAAATTGTTTCAGGTGGCTCTGCTGAAAAGAACTTAATTGGGCACTGTGCACCTTTCCTGTCAAAGCTTTGCAGGAATTTCACTTTGATGCAAAAGGTGATTGCTTCAATTCTTTCCCTTAAATAGTTTTCTTCCTGTCAGGAGGCCCCTAACTAGTAATCTGATAAAATATTAAAGAATCTTATAAATACAAACTGACATGGGCTTTCTGTTTGTTCTAGTATCCAGAATTACAGGCTTCAGGAATGCTTGCTCTTTGCCGTTTTATGATTATTGATGCTGACTTCTGGTAACAACTTAATATGCTTGTATTGTGAATCTATTCATTAAGAAAACTGAGGACAATAATTTTGTAAGTGGTTGAATTTTCAGTGAGGCAAATCTTCAGCTTCTCTTCACGGTTGTGGAGAGTGCACCGATAGAAACCGTCCGTTCAAACTGTACTATAGCTCTTGGAGACTTGGCTGTTCGCTTTCCTAATCTATTAGAACCCTGGACTGAGAACATGTATGCTCGGCTTAGGGATCCCTCAATTTCTGTTCGGAAAAATGCTGTTCTGGTGCTTTCTCATCTCATATTAAATGACATGATGAAGGTTTGAGAGGCTTTCTAACTGCTCAATGCACTTTCTATTAAAAACGATCTTGGGTCTTAATAAGAGCATTGTTTGATCAGGTGAAGGGTTATATAAATGAAATGGCGATACGTTTAGAAGATGAAGATGAGAGGATTTCAAATCTTGCTAAACTGTTCTTTCATGAGTTGTCTAAGAAAGGTAAGTCGTGACAACTTGTAGCTTTATATTTATTATACGAAATGCTTATCTTCAAAGGAATAATGTAATCTTTCTTATATGCTTACAGGAAACAATCCGATATATAATTTACTTCCAGATATCCTTGGTAGGTTATCCAATCAGAATCTCAAGAAGGAGTCTTTCTGCAACATTATGCAGTTCTTAATTGGTTCCATCAAGAAGGTAATGAGGTTTGACTGGCTGAAAAGGAAAGTTTATTATCATGAAGACACCTTGACAGTCTTTGTCTTCAACCTTCCATAGGATAAACAAATGGAATCTCTAGTTGAAAAGCTTTGCAATAGGTTTGGTGGAGTCTCAGGCATGTATCTTCTCACTTGTTTGGTTTCTTCATCTCTTAATCTGATGCTGTTAATACTGTTCTAACTTTCACCATATGATTTTCTTTAGAAAGTAATACACACTGTACCATCTAGAATTTATTAACTAACATTTTGAATTATTCTAATTGATGCATCACATATACTCTGTTTTGACCTTGTAATCATATTTGGTGAGAGCTAGAGCCTTTTGTTCTGTTATGTGGCTTGCATGAGCTATCAATGAGGTCTAAACTATGTTCACCATTTTTCTGATTTGTAAAATGTAGAGTGTTAATGAATTATGATCTGTTGATTACTATAATTATCTTGTTAATTTCAAGCTCATCAACACAACTCTTAAATTTAATTTTTATTGAATACTGCATTCCTATGGTTTATTCAACATGTATTTACCTATGGTACACCTATATGCTTTCTTCCTAATATTTTTCTTCACATTGTTTTCGTGGAATTTTGGTGAGCTGTTTCTGACCTTTATTTGTCATACTTTCATCTAGGCAGAGGAAGTGCTTTCCACTGATTAATGATTTTTTTCACAAGCATGCAAATCATCTTGTGATTATAATATCTTCATATAAAGGAAGTTCAAGAACTTTCCATAATTCCTCCACCACATGGGTGTAAAGCAACATTATAGTCATTGTTGTTTTGCTGTGTTAAACCTAGCATTAAAGGGACATGATTGTTATTGTGTTTTTCTCTGCTATACCTAGTATTTGTCTCTGTTTCTTGATGCAATTATTTTTTGACTACTATGTTGAGCACCCGTTTGTTGCAGATATCAAACAGTGGGAATATATTTCTTATTGCCTTTCTCAGTTGAATTTCACTGAAAAAGGAATGAAAAAGCTGATGGAATCATTCAAAACATATGAGCATGTCCTATCTGAGGATTTTGTGATGGAAAATTTCAAACACATTATTAGCAAGGTATTGAAAATCCCTTATCCTTGGGTCTCTCTTTTTTTTTTTTTATATTGGTCGCATATAATAATTTTCATTATTTCACATTAATTTAATTCAGGGTAAGAAGTTTGCAAAGCCGGAACTTAGATCCTGCATTGAGGAGTTTGAGGAGAAACTTACTAAGTTCCATGTAGAGAAGAAGGAGCAAGAAATGACTATGAGAAATGCCCATGTTCACCAAAATAAAGTTGGGAGCTTGGAAGGTTTTATGATGTCTGTGGGCAAGTCTCGGGAGGATGGCACAGAGTCAGATGCAGCTGAAGGTATTTGTAAAGTTCAAAACCATGACCTTTTTAACTATTTTGTCCAAACTTGCTTTTAGTTCAGGTAGACTGGTTTGTTGATTAGAAAGAGAATTCAAGATCATTCATGACTTTATGCAGCTGAGCGTTAACTTCATTTTTTGCATGAGGTTTGTTTGCTTATTGATTGCATTCTTTATCCAAGGGATTATGCAAAGCAAGTCACTGTTAGTGCCATTCTATTTTTCGTTGGTCTTTCTCATACTCTGGTCCATTCAAACTCTTCACCCTTTTATTGCTCCAATGTTTCAGTCATTTTTCCTTTTTTTTTAAATGACATTGCTCTCAATATATCCTTTGATATGTCTCTACATGGAAAGTGGCATTTCTAATAATGTCAACTGCTACTAAACTGAAGGTTCGTGCAACATGTTTATTATTTATTATGAGTCCACTCTCTAGATTATCTGTTTTTTCCATGGTTATTTTAAGATTCCAAGGTCTGTTTATAAGTGCATTAAAGGCTCAATAATAGTTTCTATGGAATGGGGGACATAAAGAAATATTTACATTGGTGTACTGCTGTTTAGTATGTAGAAGTAAAAATTTTGCGTGTGGCAACATATAGATTGGGAATGGATGAATAAACTTGGTTGGGAAATGATTGTATGGGCTTTATGATGAAAAAATGCACTTCAAATGAGCATTATTATCTAAAAATACCAGGCAAGTGGAAATTAGAGTAGTATGATGTACTCATGATTTGTGGGGTTTGGAGATATGCTGCAAGGTTTTATGAAGTTTTACTCTTACAGATACCGATTATTGTTAGTAATGGAGATGGGATTTGGTTTTAGGTTTATGGCTTTCGTAACCTTTGTGGTTACATCTTTTGGATTTTTTGTATCAGGTGTTTATTCATTAGAATGCAATGAACTAAATCTATAATCATTTGGAATCCTATTCTCTAGAGGTTCCATTTCTTTGGAAGATTGAGATAGACTGTATTTTCATTTTATATGGTTTTAAGGAGTCTTTGGTCTGTGAAGATGTTCCAAATTGAAGAATATGTAGGTAAGATATCAAATAACTTAATTGATGGAGTCTTCCTATGATTTTTCAGATGAACCTTTTTTTTTTTTAAGTTGGAGAGCACTTCAGTTTTTATGAGCCAGTGTTATTTGTCCGCTGGTGGAAACTTTGTGTGGACAAAATTTGATAATTGTTCATCAAGTTTAGGTATAAATAGCCCAAACAGCTGCATTATGTACAAGATGAAAGAAGTTTCAGTCACCTGTTTATTCATGCTTTTGTCATCAGTAATGCTTGTATTTCTTAGTCTGGTTTTTGTGCTTTCTGTAGATATAAAAAATTGGTTTCTTTGCCTGAGATTAAAAATCAGTTTCCTGGTGCCTTCGATGATTAATGCAATGAAGAAACATCTTATGGAAAATACTGCGTCTATATGGAAGGATGCAGAATAACCTTCAAAATTTACAGAGGATCAATTCAAGAGATTTGTGTTTCCAACTGTCACTTCTTGATAAGATGGTGATTGATTTTGAAAAAGAAGTCAACAAAAGGGATGTACTTCTCTTTGTGCCACGTGCTCTAGTAGTTTTAACATATTGTAAAGTTTGCACAAATTGCAGATTTTATAGTTATAATTCCTCTTCACAATTAATACCATCTTATTTACTGACAAAAATAGAAATGCCATCTTTCTTTCCTATTTCATTTTTTTAATAGGAAATGCTCTTGAAAGACTTATTTCAACAATTTGGATGAGAGGCATGGCGCAAATTTACCTAACAGAGGGGAAATATGCTCTAAAATATTGATATCTTGCACAGAAAATTTCACGCTACAATGTGGCAAAATTAGATCTGACATTGAAAAACTTGTAATGTAACTGTCAATCCTTGCCAATTAACAAACTAACAACATGCTCATATATTAGTTTATTCCTAAATTTTAATTTTTGTAATATATATTCATCTATTGTAGCATAGATATTTGCATTTAGGTTGAGTTGTAATAGTGAATCTATTGATAATGTATCAGTAACCTGTCACTGTATGTGACTAAATGGTGTATAACATGTATAAACTTGAAAACGGGGCTGCAGGGGAGGTAATTGACCCCACTTCTGATGAAGCAACTGAGACGTTGAAAGATGAATCTAAAGCAGAAGTCTTCGAGTCAGAAGAATCTTCTGGTCCTAGTATGGTGGCAGATTCAGAATCAGGTGGCGTTGAGGTTCAGTCATCAAAAGTTTACCTGAGAGGTTATTTGACTTACCACAGTGAATTTGAAAGTTGTATGGTATTCACAATAGCAATAATTGCCAACCACTGCAGGTTCTTGCAAGTCTAAAATGAATAAAAGCAAAGTGAAAGATCAAAAAAATGTTGCTTCTGCTAGAAGGAAAACCCTGCAAAGGTGAAGTTATTTTCTTTACTTTTGGTTTCTATATATTCTTTTTTCCGCTACATATGAAATGTATACATCTAACAGGTCAACTAATAGCCTTAAATCACATGCCTTGTGCACATTATGCATGTTTTTTTTTTATCATGCACATTAGCATATTATGCATGTTGAATACTTGGCAAATGCATGTCATTTTTTGAAATTAATAGAAAGTGAAAATTCCTTGAATTTGCTAAACAAAGAAACAAATTAGATGAAAGGATGCATGACATGTAATTATTGATGCTGATGTACAAAGTATGAAAAAAGAATTGCATCTTAGAAGCCGTCAGTATTTCTTTTCTATTGGCCAAGTTCTGTTTAATTATCAATTGTTTTTGCTGATTGGTAATCATGCCCCTGTTCAGTCAACATCAGTAACATCATCACAACACCCCTTCCCAGCCGGTCGGGGTTGGCAAAAAACCAAACACTCAATATGGTTGAATGAAATTTTGATGCCTCTTAAAATGGGTGATAATACTTATAACATGAATTTGATTTTAGATTGGTGTTCATGTATTAATTGTGGTTCCAAATGCAGCTTTGGTATTGTGTTACAATGGATAGTTGAGTTCGACTATGTTAAAGTATTTTTCAAAATGTTGACAGCTAATTTGGAAACAACTTTGTATTTTGTGACATTTCATTGGAATGATTTTAGTTGACTGTATGAAACTTAGTTCATGTCGTTAGATGATGACAAAGGATGTTGAAATTGTTGAAGGAAATGGAGGACTGTCCAAGCAGTGTTGTTGAGAAATTATGCTACCTGGTAATCATATACATTCTGTGTGAATGCAGGTAGAAGGTATTGGGAGTGACTTGTGCTGTGTCCTAATATTTGGCATGAAGCTAACAAAGAACCTCTCTTTGTATTGAACAGGTAAGTGTTTTTAATTTCCGATGTAATAGAATTTTTGCTGATACAGATTATGTCTAGATAGAGCATTAGAAGTAGATTCATAAACCTATGTTGTAATGGAGGTTTCTTTACAGCAAGCCAAGAGTTTCAATATGTTTCTGTGGTGGTTCATATGTGATGATCACTACATTGTTGATACACTGTATCATGATTATTGCCACTCTAGTTGCATTTATATATATATTTTTTTCTTGTAACAGATGTTAAAATTTCAAGGGATCCATTTTACATATATTCAAGATGATCTGGTCGATCCATGCTATCCATTTAATTGGTGATACTTACAAACTGTATAAATTGTAATAAGATATGAACATGAGGTTTTGTTGTATATATATCAATAGTGGTCTAATTTAGACAAGCTAACATGGATTATGAATGTCTTTTATACCACAAGGTAAACTTAATTAGTTGTATATCATGTTGGATTAGTTATAAAACACATGGAGGGTTAGGATTCTACAATTAAACTTTCACATATCAGTTATATATTTCTTAGTAAGTAGATATCCTTGGTCTAATTTAGTTCCATTTTTTAGTTTGAATTTGTTTAACCAAAGCCTTCATGTAAATCAAATTGAACTAATGCATGTTATCCTTGTAGGAGTTGTTGCTTTGGTTAGTTCTTGGTTTGAATTGAACAAATTGACAGACTAATCGAAACCCAGCAATTAGTCTGTTTTGGTTGATTTTGAATCATCTTGCTTTTGCGCTTTTTTTCTATAACATGGAAAATACACTTGCTCAATTAAGCAAAGTCAACAAACCCCATCAACAGCAACAAAAATCAACAAAAGCTTCTTACCTTGTAGACAAGAATCAGTTATTCTTGTAAAAAGTTTTCTTCTCAAGAATATAAATTGATATAAAAAAAAAATTACAGAATATGTAGAGTTATCATAAAAATTAAATAATAGAAACATGTGAATTGTTTATTTTATTTTATTTTTGAAAATCACTAGGTGAATGCACGTGCTATGCGTGTAGTAATAGAATTAGATACAAAGAAAGACCTTTTGGGAATGGAATGTTATGTGGGTAGTTAGTTATGATACTCATACATGTGGTAGTAGCAAACCTTGGTATAAGCGTAAATTGGAAAAGAATTGTAGGGCATTTTGTGTATAAAATGTCAGGCAGAAAATAGGGATTGGCTTTATATAATAGTATAGATTTTTAAGTTAAAAGGATGAAAATTCATTTTCTTATATACATTGTACATCTAATCACGATATATAGCATGCGACTTATATTTGTCCTTGAAGTGGTGAAGTTATATTGCAAACATGAATCATAATTATTAAATTGAAATGATTTAATATAAGGATACAACTGATCCAATTGCATAACTAAGTACAAGAATTTTCTGACCATTTTAATATTGGCATAAATAAATAGTGGATGGAACAATCAATTGTTATAACTTATAATTAGAGAAATCAATTAATATTATGATCTTGCAATTTACTTTTAAATTTGTATAATAAAATTTTACAATGTTGTTAAATTAAAGAAATGTGGAAACAATACGTTTACAGAAGAAACTATTAGAAATGTTTTAAATTTGTTTAGTAAGATATTTTTAACACATTGGTTTGTTCTAGAAGGGAAAAATACTATATAAGGTTGGAATACAGCTATTTTTTTTTTGGAACTCGGGGTATCCGGGCCCGTTTACGCTCAACTGATTAATTCTTGAGGGCCCATGCAAGACCCTGCAACCCACATGGCTTGGGTAAGATTAAGGCCCATAGACCTTATGCAGGTGGCCAATAGATTGTGCCTAAGAGAGTTCGAACCTGAGACCTCAGAGGGAGTATACCTCTAAGCCTCAAGTATTGACCACCAGGCCAACTTGTTCGGGTTAAAAGAAATCTAACGTAAGAGATTTGCTGAAGGCTTTTTTTTGGGTGGGGAGCTGTATATGCTTTTTGTGGAATTTTTCAGCTTGGAAGAGCCTTTTTTGTAATTCCCTTTTTTATAGTGAAATCCTTTCATCATCTTTGTGCATTCAAAATGGAATATAATAGTATTAAAATGCATATGATAATTTAGTCTTTCAATAGAAAAATATAGTTATGCACTCCGCGTATAAGCATTCAATTTATAGTCAGTTATATAAAATTTAAATAGAGGTCTCAAATTCTAGAGTAGGATCCTTTGATTTTGTTCTTTAGAATAAACAATGGCTGGAACAAACCTTCTCAAAGATCTCTAATCTTATCTAACTAGAGGAAGGATCAGACTAATGTTCAATTGGATCAGTTGAAGCTTTGGCTCTCTTGCTTTTTTGTAGATTGGCTACTTGGAAATGATCATGGATTATGGCATAACACCTTGTAACAACATTTATGGTTTTAATTGACATTGTAATAAAATTAAAATTTGCAATCCAATGGCAGAAGGGGGATTGAATCCAGATCTTCTACCCAGAGTTCTTGGTATGTGTTGATGAGGGTGGTATTGATTGAAATACAGTCCAAGGTAACGAATTGAATTTCAAATTCAAATATATTAGTTGTACAAATCAACTAGCAAGTCTATCAATGTTGTTGAATTATAGGCAGTTCTGGATTCTCTTTTGTTTCTTGACCTTGGGAGCCAAATGGAAAAAAAAAAGGTTTGTTCTTCATCCCACATTTCTTCATACTAGTAATGTTGAACGTGCATGTTTCGGATGACAAAACTTAACTACATGATCATGTTGGCACTAAAGCCTTCAGTAGTCCTTCAAGGTTCCTCATGCTTCATACTTCAAAAGGGAAAAATATCTAATTGTGGCATGGTTATTGTAAAAGTGCATCTTGTTTACTTTGAATAGCTTCACAGTGCATTAATTGCATTTTTGTGTAAATTGCCTATACTTTGGCAATTTGCATTTGTTTATATCAATTGCTTAGGCGATTTACAAAAACACTTTTAGGATACAACCAATATAGTTAAAGGGGTACATTTTGCATTCATTTGTTTCCTCTTGTACTTGACATCATTATTTTATGTATTATCTTTACATGGCAAAACATGGAATACATTTGCCTTAGATGGCTAGATACAATAGCTGCCATTACTAGATTGTAACAACCACCATTGAGCTCATATTAAGGATCATAAGCAAGTTCCCATATCCTAGCATCCTCACCTGGTATTATGTATCATTGCCTTTCGTGATTTTGTCTTTGTATTTGAGGCTAATTTACATGATATTCAATCTCACCAGTGACTTCAATTGGTATTATTTACTTCCCCTTAACTATCTCCATGTTCCTAACATGGTTTGAAATATCTTTTTGCATCGATATGAACTTTCAAGATATGTCACATGTTGACATGGTTGATATGAAACTTAATCGTTGTGAAACAATAAAGTTTTAAATCACACAAATTGATCAACACTACTATACAATAATTAGGGGTGTAACTCGGTTCAGTTTGATCCAGGGTTGACGTTACCCCGAAACCAAACCACGAGGTTCTTGACTGTTAACTCAAAACCAGCCAAATCGAATTTAGAACTGATCATTTGAACCCACATCCAAACTAAAATTAAATTGGCAAAATCGAAAATCGAACCAACCCAACCCAACCCAAAGTATAAATTCGGTTTGGTTTAGGTCAATTTAAAATTCTTTTGAAGATAAGATTAAGTGCATGGCTTATAATTTTAGGGTTATGTTTAGAGAAGAGCAGGGGAGAGCAATGATCATGGCTCCGATTGAGTCTGTGCAATCGGTGGAGCGTGGTTACTATTTTCCTTAAATTAAGGTGCACATAGGATCACCGGAATCCTTGTATCAAATGACATTATTGTCGTCTAAGCCATTATTGTAAAGCAAATGACAGTTAAGAGATAGGCTTCAAACGATACATATTTCCATTTCTCATCATCCAAATGCCCCAAAGTAACCAAAGAAAAAATGACAAAAATCCAGTCTCATAATCATTGCCAAGCTAGTAATCAAGTCAAAAACTACATATAATAACGAATAGAGCAGGGACAGACGGCATATATATATATTGCTCAAGAAACACAAACTACACGTAGGCGTGAGGATTTGCCAAGAGATAGGCTTCAACAGTCTTGTAAGGCAGCTTGACTGTTTCTTTATCGACCTTCAGATCCTCTTCATTGAGCTGAAAGTCTCCATTGGTACGGTAATGGGTTGTGATCTTACAAACGCACCCTCCATTTGCAGCCGCATCAAACTTAACTTCATAAGTAATTGAATGGAGCGTGTCCTTGGAGAATTCATCAGCTTCTATCAGAGTGTATTTGGAGAAATAGTTTGCTTCATCAATCTCGTCGATTATCTCTTTGGCGTATGTGTGTCCGCTGCCTGTGTTCATATCAACCAAACAAATTTAAAAGCCCCTAATTAATATAGAAAATAGAAATATATTGTTGTGGGTGTTGGGCTAAAAGTTCAGCATTTCACAATATAAAGAAATAAAGTTGCGCTCTAACTAATAATTAACCTTCAGCAAATTTGACCTCCTTGATGCTTCCAGGACTTCCGTCTCCTTGTACCATCTCCATATGCGTTATACCCACAGCTGCGAGCTTCGGCAAGATGTTGTTTGCGTCAATAACTATGGCCTTGAACATCCTTGCCGGAGAGATAGTCAAACTGAACTCATCGGCAACGGTGAAGACACCCATGTTTATAGTTTCAGTTTCCAAGTATGGATCGATCGGGGGAGGAAATTAAAAGAAAATATGAAGCAGAAGCAAAAATAGACTTGTTGGTAGGGAGGTTTGTTAGTAAGTGTTGGAGATGATGATGATAAGCAAAGCTAGAGGTGGTATTTATAGTGAGCGGTGGGTCTTTGGTGCCAAAATGTTTAATTTTTTATTTTTATTTTTATAAGTCCGTTCAAATGTGGAGGCGGCTGTTCCTTTTCTTTGACAAATATGGCTGCAACCGTCGCGTTTTCCCCAAGATTCTTTCATTGCATCATGTCTCCAAGCTTTTTTTTTTATTTTTTTATTTGAACAAAAATTTTCACTTCTGGTTCGAGCTAGCGAATAATCGAATGGTAATTAAAATTTCTCTTCGCATGGACAATTCCGCCGCTTATGGCGGAGAATTTTTTTTTACTACAAAATTTAAACCGATTAAGAGTTAAAGAATGAAGAACGCCCAAATCAGTCCATGTGGATGTGGGTGAGTGAAGAATCAGTCCTTGTCATTCTCAAAATAAATCAATATTTCAGTAGATAAATAAGGAATATATAATGATTTAAAGTTTTTTTTATTTATTTATCCAAAACCTGGTTAATCGGTCTAAAACTCGTTCAGCTTTTGAGATTTACACAATAATGTTTAAATCTACCGAGTTTTTAGGGCGAGTAAACTTGCATGTCACCCTATCTGAATAACTCGGGCGAGTAGTCGGAGTAACTCAGGAGTTTTTTAACACCAGGTGATATAATTTGGCAATTGGTAGGTGCATCAACGAAGAAGGCTAATGAAGGTTAGTGTGATCTGTTCTATAAGATTATAATGAAAAACCTATAATTTTTAAATTTACATTATTAGCACCTACTATGGTATATGTGAAGAACCGAAACGCAACCTCACCTGCGGGTGTGCTACACCTCCAATACAACAATAAATATTAAGTAGAAATGATTAAACTAGATGTATCAAACTCATTAAGATTTTTTTTTTTAAAAAAAAATTTGCTCCCAAATAGTTTAAAGTGCGATATTAATCCAATTAAACACAGGTGTCTACAAGTCGCAATAAATTAGGTGAAGATTACATGTTCAAATAAATGACGTAAATAAAGATTCAAATGATTAACTAAAAATTATAGCACAATCAAGAAGTATTCATTACATTGAATTGAATTAACAAGACTCATTATTGGTCTTTTCTCGTACAGTCTTATAATCAAGCACGCTGCTAAATTGATCAAATATATATATGGCTAGGATCAAATGCCTTTCGATTATACTTTACTGATAAGAAGGATCAAACTATTCCAGAATACCTATATGTGTACCATGGGGTTTAGGGTCTTCCAACCCATAGGGTTTTGTTGGCCCTAACTATTTTATTTTGGGAACTTAAACCTGAGGAATTTCAACTTTAACATAGTTGAGAATATCTTAATATGACCAAAAGTCCTAAGTTTCATGGCCAAAGGTAAACTACCATGTACTATATATAACATATATCATGGGTTAGGTTTGGATTTATCTACCTTTTCATGTGATCTATTATTCCCTCTAGTGTTACATTTCACTAGAGCATCCGTTACATAACAAGCTTAATTAATTATGGGACCATTCTATGATTATTATTTTCCAACCAACAAATATTTATTAGTTTAATTAATACTCAATTTTTAATAGCAAGACAAAAAATATATATAAAGTGTGCATTGATTTACAAATGACTAAAAAAAATTAAATATAGAAACCAAGGAGATCAAAGTATGATTTTGTAGATAGTCAAAGAGAAGGTATGACTTGTAGATCGTGCAAGTGAAATAATTAATTCAATATATAGGCTATTTAATGAAATAAGGCCTCATTTGGTATAATTTTTCAAAAGTTGTTTTTCATAAGGTAAAAAGTAGATTTTGAAAAAATAACTTTTCTATTTTTAAAAGTAGAAAAGTTGTTTAGTAACAAGACGTCATAATCTACTTAATAAAGTTGATATTAATAATAGTAATGGTGATGATGTTGATCGTATGTGATGTAGTGGTGGTGGAGTTGGAGGTGATGGTGGTGGAGTTGGTGGTGGTCGAGGTATAGGTGGTTGTAGTCAAGTTGGCAGTGGCAGTGGTGGCAGAGGTGGTAGTAGAGGAGGTGGTGGTGGAGTAGGTGGTGGTTGAGGTGGATGTGGTGTTGATGTTGGAGGTGGAGCTGGTGGAGGTGAATGTAGTTGAGTTGGTGGTGGAGGTGGTCGGGGAGAAAGAAATTAGAATAATAAGTTACTTTTTAAATAGCATTTTAATATACATCATTTATAAAAAAAATATATATATTTAATAAATATATGTATTATAAATTGATTTATTATATTGAAAGAGCTTTTTTTTTTTTGCATGTTTTGACATAATTGGGTCAATCTCGAACACCCCCTCCCCCATCATGCTCAGTTACCAAGGTAATAGGGATGGGTTAGGATTTGGTATTAGTTAATAGTTAAAACCCTTTAGAGGTGGGTTCGGGTTCACCAAAACCCTGGCCGTTGCCATCTCCATTTGCTTCCCTAGATACCTGACTGATTTTGACATAAACAAAAAATTTATAGAACTCTTAAGGCTTAACGAGTTAATGATGTCCTAAATATAAACTAGGGGATTCCTTTTTCGGGACGTCAACAGCTTTGATTAAGATGAATCACTTTCCAAATCCAAATATTTGACCTGGATTGCTTTTCCAAGACTTTCTGACTGAGACCTTCCAATATGCAATTTGCTTCAGCCACCGTTGAGTTATAATGCTGCGGTCAACATTAACTTTTACTACGATGCTGCGGAGTGCGGTCTAGTCCAGTTGATGTATAATCCTATTGAAGAGAGTTGAACGAGGCAAGTATCAGATTGGTACATGGCCATCACATCATTCAATGGAAAAAACACAAAAAGACGAAGATGAATATTAAAAAATTTTCAACAACTTTATCCATTTAATGCATTATGTAATGACAAGGGTATTATTTTTGTAATAAAAAGCAACAAATCTTTGTTGTTTACATGTTCGGTCAATTCGTTCTGTCCAATTTTCCAGTCAAAAAGCAAACAATTTCTTCATTCAAAGATAACATTCAAAGATAACCAAAGTGCCCACGTTAATATCTTGAGTATTCAACAGATGGGACACAATAATAACTTTAAAAAAAAAAAAAAAGATAAACATCGCACGAATCAATTTCAAGACATGTTGATAAAACATCATTTTAAAAGTAACAATTAATTAATCCTATTAAGATTCATGCACCACAGATTGAACACGTTTTTGTACACCAAAAAAAACAATTAATAATAATAAAATAACCTAATAATAAATATTAGAATCTTAATTAAATTATAATAAAATATATATAATATAACCAATTGTTAGATATTCCGAAGATTTTTTCTAAAAGAACAAACCCATGTCTTTTGCAAATTTTTTTTTTTTTTGACTTTTTGAAATATAATTAGATAAGTACTTGAAATATTTATACTTAAAGTACTTGAAATTTTAATTAAAGGGTTTTTCATATTTGTATTTCAATAAATTAAGCAAAAAAAGCACCACAAAAATTACGAGACGAATTAGTAATATAACAAAACTAGTTTAAGGTTTGTGTATAAAAACATTAAACTAGTTTTACACATGCAATAATAATTCAAAACTGGACTAGGTGTAGACAGTCCAGGCTTCAACATGCCTAACGTAAGCCTAGACTAATAATTTCGGGCTTTTAAAATACGATCAAATAAGCCACTTGGTCTCAAAATTCAGGTCCAACCCCAATATAAACAGGGTTGGGCTCGTAGGGCTTAAGGGACAGAGCCTAAATTTGCCACTCCTATCTATTGTAGTGGTCATCACGTAAAAAAAATTTTTTTTTTGGTAGAAAAAATGTGGGGAGGGGGGCTACTAGTGTGATCAACCCCCCAAGCGTTACCATAGGAGCTTCCTTTCCGTTATGGAATGTTTGGATTGAGCCATAGCTACCAAATCGACCCCGCCTTAGTCCAGGGAAATGGACCGTCACGACGGTAATCACATCAATTATGCACAATAAAGGTCACCTATTGGCAATTAATAGATCTTTGGCAGATAATAGATCTTTGGCAGAAGTGCTAAATGTCCAGATCAAATGAAACCCTTTCTCAGCTTGCTTGGACTTGCATGAATCTTGAGTAAGGGTTGGGCTTACACTTAGGCTTGGCTTTTGGTCCAGTAATGTCAACTATCAGAGTGCTTGGAAGGGAAGAGACGGAGGGAGCTAATGTGAGAGGGAACAGTTGCAAAACTGATCGCTAAGTTTTAAAAAAATTGAGGCAATTTTAATCATTGTACCCTCATTAATAAATCTTCTCAATAGTGTGTTAGGGCTGGTTTGGAAAACTGTGCATTTTATTTGGCACAATTCCCAAGGGGCCTTCTCGCGTTAAATATAATATAGATATAGATAGGCTTAGTGAACTTGAAGCAATTAACTATAAATATATAAAAAAGTCTATGATATGGACAAATGTAGAGTTAAAAAAGTATTTGAAATATAAATTATATGATATTTTGTTATCTTAAAACTTAATAATATTAAAATGTAAATTGTATAATATTTTGTTTTTAAAAATTAATAATAGCATTAATTTTAATAAATAATATAAAAAATTTTATACTAAGCAAATTGATCTTTGACACACCCAAGCTTACATAAGTTTAGCTCAAACTCATTAAGTTAAATGAGCTTTTCTCCAAACTTGGATTCAGGTTATGAACTTATACCAGTCTGTACGATATTTGAGATTTCAAACTGTTAAGGAATATATTAAATATTTAAAGTTCATCCCTAATATCAGCTTGAGCTTTTAGTAAGATTGGTTAGGAGGGATTGGTTAGTCTTGTTGGGATTGAGAAGTGGAGATGGGGACCATATGTGTGGGAGAATTAGTTGGAGGAGATGAAAAAGGAGGGGATGTGATACTAGGCAGGATCAACTGTAGTTTGAGGAGCTGTGAGATAGGCATGCATATTCTAAGGAAGGTCACCCTGATAGTTGTAATCAAATCTGTGATAACATGTAAGAGCATTGTGACCTAGCTTGTTGCAAGCTTGACAAAGAGGTCGGTTATTATTCGAACCGAAGGAAGAGAAATTCGCCGGAGGAGTAAAGGACCCGCGGCCATAGCCTCTGCCGCATCCACGACCAGAAAGTTGACTGGTGTTGCAAGTGTGAAATTGTCCAGATGATTGATGAGCCCAAGTGTTACGACCACGATTCCCATGAGAAGATCCACCACGTGAGGATAAGTTGACAAAGATGTCAATTGGAGTAGTGAAATGTTGTTGTTCTAAACGGAGTTAATGAGTCAGTAAGTGACTGTAGAGCTCATCCAAAGATATGGGATCTATGCGAGTGGTGACTGAGGTGACCAAGGGGTCAAAATCAGTGTTCAATCCAGCAAGAATATAAGAAACTACTTCGAATTCTTGTAATGGATGACTTATAGCAGCAAGTGGATCGGAGACGCCCTTCATCTTTTGAAAATATTCAGAGATGGAGAGGTTGCCTTCCTTTCTAGTGGCCAGTTGATAGCGAATTTGCATGATTCGTGCCTCGGATTGAGAAGCAAACATCTTCTCCAATGCAAGTCATACAACACGAGAAAAGAAGAGCCTAACAACCTGTGATATAATGCTCTTAGAAAGAGAAGACAGAATTGTGGTAAGAATAATCTGATCTTGTTGATCCTAGACAAGAAACAAAGGATCTTTAAGAGGTGGAGAATGGTTGCTGCCATCGATGAAGCCAAAGAGTTTCTGACCTTTTAAATGACACAAGATCGTTGGTTCCTGGTACTCCTCACATGAACATTGTTGGGAACAAATGGATCTTCAAATAATAGAAGAATAAAGATGACACTCTTGAACGACATAAGGCTCGCCTTGTTGCTAAGGGATTCCATCAAATTCAAGGCGTTGATTATAATGATATGTAAGTCCGGTTGTTAAACCTATCTCTGATACCATGTAGAACACCAATCTCACTAAAAGCTCAAGTAGATAGTAGAGGTGAACTTTATATATTTAATATATTCTTTAACACAAACCCTCATCTACATTACATAAGAGAGAGATGGCCATCAAACATTTGTATTCTAGGGATTTTTCTTCTTTTCACTTCCAGGCCCCATCAAGCACACTAATTCAACCTAGATCTAAACTCTTGCACAAATCAAAGAGCCTTTTTTCTTGCTGACATTTCATACTCAAAAAGCACTTAATTTTTTTTCAAATTAACTTCTACACCGTTTTATTAATGTCACTTGTATGATTTACTAACTGCCTAATATTTTATACTCAAAACATCCTCTTTTTTTCTTTTTCAATTTGCTACGTACATAGGCGTGCACTCCTCTAGTTGTTAATAACTTGAAGTAAAACTAATCAAAGCTCTTAAATCAAGTTCTAGTTATAGCATAAAATAAGGAAATAATGGAAAACTATTAGCTTTGGCAGGTGTCTAAAATGAAAGAAATTAAATTAAAGCCCACTATGACGTCCGAAATCATGTTCAATTGTTGCAAATGATGCTTGGCTTCTATTGAATGGATATCAATTATCTAATTTTTATGATGAGTAAGCTTTCAAATACATTTGTCATATGGTAGTCACAAGATTATTCTCTTTTATATTTTAAATATTCTACCAGAATTGCTCCGAATATTCTCAAACCAAAAGTAGCTCCAAAGCATTTCCAAGCTCTATAACTAGTTCTCGATAATTTATTATTGGTTTTCACGCATGGGAATGACACACTATTGCCCTATTCTGGGCCAATCGCCTGATTTGTGCAAGTGACTGGCAATGGTTTGACACTGATGTAGACTTGTGGGACCCAGTGTATAGATTAATTAGTTATATTATTTAGTAAAAGTGAACTTCTTGTTTAAGTTGTATTAGTTATTTGAGTTAGTCTTTAGTAGGTTTTAGAGTTAGATTTTAACTTTTAGTTGTTTACTATGAGTAGGAGTCCTGATTTTAGTCGTTTTTTTTTATATCATATTTTAGGGTCTTTAGAGGTCTGGTAAAGGTTGTACACAAATTTTCATTAATTTTTTAAGTAATTGTGAAGTTTCTTTCTTTTCTTCCTTGTGAATTCAAGAGGTTCTTCTTTTGGGTTGAAGACGGCATTCTTCTTCTTCTTTCTTTTCTACACGCTTATGCTACATCAAACATCAAGCACTTCAACGGATGTAGTAGGTTTCAAGTTAGCTAGAAGAGCTTTTCGATCGAGCGATTCATAGCATATGACTTACATTTGTCCTTGAAGTGGTGAAGTCATATTTCAAACATGAATCATAATTATTAAATTGCAATGCTTTAATATAAGGATACAACTGATCCAATTGTATGACTATATACAATAATTTTCTAAGCCTTTTAATATGGGCATAAATAAATAGTGGATGGAACAATCAATTGTTATAACTTAGAATTAGAGAAATTAATTAATATTATAATCTTGCAATTTACTTCCTTTAAATTATAAATTTGTATAACAAAGTTTTACAATTAAAGAAATGTGGAAACAATATGTTTTTACAGAAGAAAGTGTTAGAAATGTTTAAAATTTGTTTAGTAAGATATTTTAACACAGTGGTTTGTTCTTAAAGAGAAAAATACTATGTAATGTGCAAATACAGCTAATTCTTATGGTGCAAAGAGAATTTTTTTTTTTTGGGGTTGTAGGTGGGGTTTGGGTTTGTATGCTTTTGAGGCAATTGTTCAGCTTAGAAGAGTATTTTTTATTAAGTCCCTTTTTTATAGTGAAATCCTCTCATCATCTTTATGTGTGGATGTAGATATTGAAGGCTAGATCATGTAAAATCTTTATATTATGTGTTTTGCTCTTTGTGCATTAGAAATGGAATCCAATAGTTTGTTCTTTGTGTATTCAAAATAGAATACAATAGTATTAAAACGCATATGATGTAGTCTTTCAATAGAAATACAGTAATGCACTCCACATATAAGCATATAATTCACAGTCAGTCACATGCATCTAAATAGAGGTCTCAAGTTTTAGAGTAGGATCCATTGAATTTTTATGCACTAGATAGCCCATTTCAAAAGCATGGATTTGGATACACTTTTGACTTAATGCCATTCATGTACTTATGCAATTCACGTACATATGCGCGTTTGTATTTATATTTATATGCCTACAGGGATACTGAAAGAGTAGAGGACTACTCTATAGGTCCACGATCTATAACAATTCAGAATTGAACAATGCGGAAACAATACACAGAGAATTATACGAGGAAACCTGGATCCAGATCTAGGAAAAACCTCGAGTCTATATGAGGCGACTAACCCTTCGAAATCCACTATTGAATGAAAAGACAATTACAAAGGAGTACATACTTAACCTTTACAATTTGACTCACTCAACAGCAATCCACAGTTCGAATCCACGAACTGCAACACAGCTTGAATCCACAAGCTGCAGAACACGATCAATCCAGATCGCAAAACAATCACTCACCAGTGATCCACAGTTCGAATCCACGAACTGCAACACAGCTTGAATCCACAAGCTGTAGAACACGATCAATCCAGATCGTAGCTATCACCTCAGAATCCACTGAGACGATCCAATGCAGTAGGAATCCACCTATGCATCAATCAAGGCCGATCACCAGTCCAGGTGATCACACGATCAGATAAAGTTCCGAATTGAAGAAGAATCCTCTATCTTCAATTCCAGGTGATCTATCTCAGATCTCCCCCTCAGTCAATCGCCAACTCTCTAAAGAAGATTTTGATCGAATCTCAAAACACCTCAAGATTCGAAATCAAAAATGATCCAAAGAAAAAAGTTACAATTAAAAATTACAACACGTCTATTTAAAGAATAAAACTCAGATCGCGTCGAGCGCTGGTGGCGTCGTGAAGCGATCGATGTAGACGGCTGGTAGCGAACTCAAGTCCCGCTCAGAGTAAGTTGAATCAGTTAAAAGCGCGCTGCTAGCGAGCTGCTAGCGGGAGAGTACGCGGCATGTGCACGGACCTTTCTTTCAAAACACTAATTCCCTTATGCGCTGCCAGCGGGGTGGCAGCGGCGTGGTAGCAGTGTGGTGGCATCAACTTCTCCTTCTTTACTAAATTCACTGAATTTTCATTGTTTAATCTGCACATCTTGAAGCTTCATTAGAAGACATAATTTGTCAAACATTTGCTATAAAAAGCAGTGTGAGTTTTCACACTTACAGATACAAACATGCATGAAAGGGTAACTTATATAACTAATTCATGCTTTAATAGGACCTTTGGGTGACCATTCAATTATCGTTCAGTTGGTCTTCTGTAACCTATTGGCAGAGCTGGCAACCTTCACAATAATGTTGATGATAACTAAACAAAGAATTTGAGGACAAATTCGATAATAAGGCTTGGGTTAAGTGTTGGCTAATGGTGGGATAACCATGTGAAAAAGTGAAGTTTCACCAACACAGGTTGCAAAACAAATTTATAAGAATCCAAGTGAAAATATGTTATGGTGAAGCTTTGGCTCTTGCTTCTCCGTAGATTGGCTACTTGGAAATGATCATGACTTATGACATACACCCTATAACAAAATTTATGGGTTTTACTTGACACTAAAATAATTAAAATTTGCAATTAATCCAATGGTAGAAGGGGATTGGATCTAGATCTTCTACTCAAAGTCCTTGGGTTGTGTTGATGAGGTTGTATTGATTGAAATATAGTCCAAGTTAATGAATTGAATTTCAAATTCAAATATATTAGTTGTACAAATTAGCTAGCCAGTCTATCAATGTTGTTGGATTAATATAGGCAGTTTTGGGTTCATCTCTTAGTCTGTCATTAGTGTTTTGAGTCGGAAGAGATTTCCGAGATTTAAGTCTCTTTTGTTTCTTGACCTTGGGAGCCAAATGGAAAAAAGGCTTGTTCTTCATCCCACATTTCTTCATACTAGTCCTTCAAGAGTCCTTCAAAACTTTGAAGGACTAAAGCCTTCACTAGTCCTTCAAGAGTCCTCATTCTGCATACTTGGGACTCAAAAAGGAAAAAATTATCTAATTGTAGCATAGTTATTGTAAAAGTGCATCTTGTTTACTTTGAATAGCTTCACAGTGGATTAATTGCATTTTTGTGTAAATTGCCTATACTTTACCAATTTGCATGTGTTTATATCAATTGATTAGGCGATTTACAAAAACACTTTCAGGATATAACCAGTTTAGTTAAAAGGGTACATTTTGCATTCATTTGTTTCCTCCTGTACTTGACATCATTATTTTATGTACTATCTTTACATGGCAAAAAAATGGAATACATTTGCCTTAGATGGCTCGATACAATGCTGCAATTACTAGATTGTAACAACCACCATTGAGCTCATATTAAGGATCATAAGCAGGTTCCCATATCCTAGCATCCTCACTTGGTATTATGTATCATTTCCTTTCATGATTTGGTCTTTGTATTTGAGGCTAATTTACACATGATATTCAATCTTGCCAGTGATTTCATTTGGTCTTATTTACTGCCCCTTAACCATCCCCATTTTCCTAGCATGGTTTGAAATATCCTTTTGCATTGATATGAACTTTCAAGATATGTCACATGTTGACATGGTTAATATGAAACTTAATCGTTGTGAAATAATAAATTTTTAAACCACACAAATTGATCAACACTAATATATAATAATTTTTGATGCAACTTGGTTTGGTTTGATACGGGTTGATGTTACCCCGAAACCAAACCGTGAGGTTCTTGACTGTCAACCCAAAACCAACCAAATCGAATTTAGAACCAATCACTTGACCCACAACCAAACTGGAATGAAATTGGCAAAATCGAAAATCAAACCAACCCAACCCAAAGTATAAATTCGGTTCAGTTTGGTTTGGTTTAGGTCAATTTAAAATTCTTTTGTGGATAAGGTTAAGTGCATAACCTATAATTTTAGGGTTAGTGTAGACACCCCAAATTGCACAAACAATCATCAAAAATCACTATCTCCTTGCAAGCCAGCACAGAAATGGAAGAAAATGAATTTTTGCCTGTATCCGGTAACTCAGGCCGGATACAAGCAGGCCTTTTCGTATCCGGTATCAAGTACCGGATACAAGCAGTGCTTAATGTATCCGGAACCATGTACCGGATACCTTAAGGCCTTTGTGTATCCGGTCTGACATACCGGATACCTTTAAGTTTGCTCAAAATTAGGGTTTTCCGAGAGCTTTTCACTTTTACCATCATGTCCCTCATTAAATGAGGGGAAATCGCGGAAATAACCTTAGTGAAAGAGTAGAGGACTACTCTTAAGGTCCACGATCTATAACAATTCAGAATTGAACAATGCAGAAACAGTACACAAAGAATTATACGAGGAAACCTGGATCCAGATCCAGGAAAAACCTCGAGTCTATATGAGGCGACTAACCCTTCAAAATCCACTATTGAATGAAAAGACAATTACAAAGGAGTACATACTTAACCTTTACAATTTGACTCACTCAACAGCAATCCAGAGTTCGAATCCACGAATTGCTACACAGCTTGAATCCACAAGCTGCAGAACACGATCAGTCCAGATCGCAAACAATCACTTACCAGTGATCCACAGTTCGAATCCACGAACTGCAACACAGATTGAATCCACAAGCTGCAGGACACGATCAATCCAGATCGCAGCAATCCTCTCAGAATCCACTGAGACGATCCAATGCAGTAGGAATCCACCTACGCATCAATCAAGGCCGATCACCAGTCCAGGCGATCACACGATCAGATGAAGTTCCGAATTGAAGAAGAATCCACTGTCTTCAATTCCAGGCGATCTATCTCAGATCTCCCCCTCACTCGATCGCCGACTCTCTAAAGAAGATTTGATCGAATCTCAAACACCTCAAGATTCGAAAAAACAAATGATCCAAAGAAAAAAGTCACTATTAAAAATTACAACTCGTCTATTTAAAGAATAAAACTCAGATCGCGTCGAGCGCTGGTAGTGTCGTGAAGCGATCGATGTAGACGGCTGGTAGCGAACTCAAGTCCCGCTCAGAGTAAGTTGAATCAGTTAAAAGCGCGCTGCTAGCGAGCTGCTAGCGGGAGAGTACGCGGCAGGTGCACGAACCTTTCTTTTGACACACGAATTCCCTTATGCGCTGCCAGTGGGGTGGCAGCGGCGTGGTAGCAGTGTGGTGGCACCAACTTCTTCTTCTTTACTAAATTCACTGAATTTTCATTGTTTAATCTGCACATCTTGAAGCTTCATTAGAAACATAATTTGTCAATCATTTGCCATAACAGGAGTGTGAGTTTTCACACTTACAATCTCCCCCTTGGCAAATGCCTAACAACAACCTTACACCAGAGTTTAATATCAACCTTAGTTAATGATGATTTCCATTCAAGAATTTTAAAACCACACTGTTAACGAGAGACACAATGATTTGGACGAATCCAGAATTTCATTCATTTACAAAAAGATATACAGATAACAAAATCATATACACTGTTCAAGAAAGAAAGACAGACATTTTCTCCCCCTTACTTATCACTCCCCTTATACACCCATATTCAGGAGAAAACACCCAGAACAGAACATAACAAAAACAAACATCATATCCACAGCAAAAAGAATAACAGGCAGCAGCAAACAGCAAGCATCAGCACTCAGCACCAACCCAGCCAAACCATCAACAGAAACAGAAACTCCAGTAGCATCATCCAAATTTCTCCCCCTTTCTGGATGGTGGTTTGGGTTCCCAAGACCTTGAGTAGTTCTTGTATGCATCTTGGGATCTGGAGTGCAGCCAACTGAGCTTGTGATCCATTTCCAGCTGAGTCTTCCGAATGCATTCCAGAAAATGATCCGCTTCATTTTGCATACGTTGCTGAGCAGCAACGTCCCTTTGTACTTCTCCACATGTAAAATCGACATCCTTTATCAATTGCCCCAGCTTCTCTTGAGTCTCTGATTTGAACATGCTCATCATGAGCATGTGAGACCTAACCTCTGAATAGAAAGCCTCCTGAGAAGCTTGCATTGAATTCAGTTTCTCTATGATATCCACAGCATCAGGGCTGGACAGAGAGGACTGAGAAGAGGAGGGATCAGAAGACATCACCCGAAACGGACTTGCTCGTTTACTTCGGGTCAGAGTGGAGGAAGCAATGGGAGGACGGGGATGAATAATCAATTCAGTAGGATCAGGGAGTACCCCCTGATGAACACACATGTACGAGATGAAAATTCCAAAAGGAAGAGCAGCAGTCTTGGATTTTAAATTCCGAGACTGAAGAATCTGATGGAAGATAATGGAAGGAATACAGATACTTTCTCTGTTCCAGATGGCATGAAGAAGTCTTGCCCAATGGTGAGAGATCTCTGAGTGATGATCAGAAGGAACAAGAGAAGCACAGACAAACAAGTTCAAGATCCGGAGAAGATCTTGAAGAGAGCCATGAGGCAAATAGTTGGGCTTATTCTTAATAGAAGTGGGAGCACCCTGAACGATTAGAGAGGGAATGATGGACTCCATAGGAGGATCAGTGTGTGACTCAAGAAAGTTAAAAGAAGGAGAGTCAACAAGAGGCAGTTCAAGATGAGAGGAAATAAGCTCTTTCGAGAAGTCGAAAGAAATTCCCCTGACATAGGCTTTTACAGAGCCTTGATTGGCAAGATGGAGATGATGAAGATTAGAGTAAAATTCAGGGACCAGGTCCGGATAAGCAAAACCACCAAGTAACGCAAATTTTTTCCAACCATTGTCCGAAAACAATGAGTAGAAAGGGGATTCAGAAAAAGACTCAAGCTTGATGGCCCTTTCCAGAAGAAGAGGCCTGTGCTTGAAGAAAGCATTGAAATCAGATAAACCATTCCCCACAAACGGTTCAGAAGAATGAGAAGGGGAAGGAGGTCTCACTGGAGGAGAAGGAATAACAGGAGAAGACCTCACATGAGGAGACTTCACAGGAGGAGACCTCACAGGAGGAGACGATGTTGAAGGAGAATCAGTTCTCGACTTTCTCTTGAGAGGCATGGTAAAAAAAAAAAGAGAAAGAGAGAACAGATAGCACCAACCAACAAAACGAGAAAGCCCTAATGGCTGAAAAAACTACTAAACCCTAGCTTCGAATAATGAGAGAAAACTACAGAACTAGGAAGCAGAAAATGGAGAAGCAGGACGAAGATAGTAAAAAAAATTTTTACCTGAACAGTAGGCAGGAAGGAAGAAGGTGACAGCGACAGCAGCACCGGGACACGACGCGAGAGGCGAGGGAAAAGCGAAGAGGGTGAAAAAGAACAGGGGTAAAAAAATAGCGCACTTTCACCTATATATAGGCAAACAAAATACGCTGCCAGCGAGCAACTGGCGACGTAGAAGGTGCACATGCACACACAAAGAAAACTACAGATTCAATGCATAAATTTATAAAAGAGGTTTGATCAATTTTTCATGACATCCTCCTACTTCCAAACACAAAGCTGAGATTTTAGCTTAACCAAAAATCATCCAGATAATCAACTTATTCAATCTAAGAAGTACTTATCACAAAACTGATCTTGAAGTACCTATCAAAGTTAATTCAGATGTGGTACATTTCATATCAAAGAGCAAAATTTCCTTTATGGTTTCTCATACTATAAATTTTCTTCAAGATATTAAGCACATATGCATACTAATGAGTCAATGCTTGTGAGAAATGAGCAACATTTTTGACTTTTACACTTCATACATATAGAAGGCTATTTCAGTGTAAACAATCTTGAAAAGTATAGACATATCCCAACTTCATTTTGGTGGCTTTCGCACATCAGAGATAGGTAGCCTTTTCTGATCTCTTTTTCTTTTTAAAGAAGGCATTGACCCTTAAAAAACCTGAGTTTACAGTTCATTCCAAGAATATACCTTCTTTATCTTTTTCTTTTTGAGATTTACAGTGGCTTTCACTCTAATCTCTATGGCAGCCATTTCCAAAACTTTTCTTTTCACAAAGGTAATAGCCTATAGATCCCAAGCTTTACCACACAATAAGCTTCAATACGTACAGATGTTTCAGACAAAGTTGCTGGTTAGAAATAAGACATTTCTGTCAATATGCATACACTCAATCTTCCTGAAAACAGATCTTAGTAATAAGAACACACAAATTCATTTTGAACAGATATGTGAGACATTTTACATCAAAATTAACTCAAAACAGAACCTGATTTTCAGTTTTGAGAGCATACTCCTAGGGATTTCCTAAGAGTTTCAAATCTGTTTTGATCTAAAGGTTTGGTAAAAATGTCAGCCAACTGTTTTTCAGTAGATATATATTCAATTACAACAGTTTTGTCTTCAATCAACTCTCTTATAAAGTGATGCCTGATATCTATATGTTTGGTCCTTGAGTGTTGAACAGGATTCTTAGAGATATTTATGGCACTTTGATTATCACAGAAGAGAATCATTTGATCTTGATCTAACCCATAATCTGATAACATTTGTTTCATCCAGATAAGTTGAGTACAACTGCTTCCTGCAGCAATATACTCAGCTTCAGCAGTACTCAGAGAAACACAGTTTTGTTTCTTGCTTAACCAGGCAATGAGATTATTTCCCATGTAAAAGCAACCACCAGAGGTGCTTTTTCTGTCATCCATACACCCAGCCCAATCAGCATCAGTGTATCCAGTTAGATGTGGGTTTGTCTCTTTGGAAAACCAGATTCCCAGATCAATAGTCCCATTAACACATTTTATAATCCTTTTTACAGCATTCAGATGGGATTCTTTAGGATTAGCCTGATATCTAGCACAAACTCCAACACTAAAGCTTATATCAGGTCTACTTGCTGTTAAGTACAGTAGACTCCCAATCATTCCTCTGTACAGGGTAGGGTCTACAACCTTTCCAGATTCATCTTTTCCAAGTTTTAAACTAGTACTCATAGGAGTCCTAGCATGTTTAGCATGAGTTAAGCTGAATCTCTTAACAAGATTTCTTGAATATTTTGCTTGAGAGAAAAAAATTCCTTGTTGAGATTGATAAATCTGAAGACCTAAGAAAAAGTTCAGTTCACCCATCATACTCATTTCAAATTCACTTTTCATTAAATCAGCAAATGAGTGAGCATGATTTTCAGAAGTGGACCCAAACACTATGTCATCAACATAGATTTGAGCAATCAAAATATGTTTGGACTCTCTTTGAATAAAGAGAGTTTTATCTACATTTCCTCTCATAAAACCAGATTCAAGTAAAAAGAAGGTAAGTCTCTCATACCAAGCTCTAAGAGCTTGTTTGAGTCCATACAAGGCTTTGTTCAGTTTATAGACATATTTAGGATGATTTGTGTCCTCAAATCCTTTAGGTTGCTCTACATAGACCTCTTCATTCAGATATCCATTCAAAAATGCACTCTTAACATCCATTTGAAATAGTTTAAACTTCAAGTAACATGCAATAGACAACAGTAATCTGATTGATTCTAACCTAGCTACAGGAGCAAAGGTTTCATCAAAATCTATTCCTTCTACTTGAGTATACCCCTGAGCAACAAGCCTAGCCTTATTTCTGGTTACTATCCCATTCTCATCAGATTTGTTTTTAAAAATCCACTTGGTTCCTATCACATTCAGATCAGAGGGTCTTTCAACCAATTCCCAAACATTATTTCTAGTAAATTGATTTAGTTCTTCATGCATAGCATTCAACCAAGAATCATCTAACAATGCATCTTTATAAGATTTTGGCTCAAATTGAGAGAGATAAGAAGAAAATCTTACCTCATTATGTACCTGATGTCTTGTTCTGACACCATCTGAAATATTTCCAACAATTTGCTTAGTAGGATGATCTTTGAGAGTTTTTGTCAGAGGAACCACTTCAATGCTTGAGGAAGCATATCTGATTTCATCCTCTTCATCTACAACCTGCAAAAATTCACTGTCAATACTTTCATCATCAATTAGCACATTTATAGATTCCATTACAACAGATTTTTTTAAATTAAAAACTCTGTAAGCTCTACTAGAAGAAGAATATCCTAGAAAAATTCCTTCATCACTTCTAGAATCAAATTTTCCTAGATTTTCTCTGTCCCTTAAGATATAGCATTTACTTCCAAATATTCTGAAATATTTCAAATTTGGCTGTTTTCCTTTCCAAAGTTCATAGGGAGTTTGTTTCCATCCAGATATGATATAAACTCTGTTACTAATGTAACAGGCAGTATTTATAGCTTCAGCCTAGAATTTTGTTGAAATTTTCTTGGCTATCATCATGGTTCTAGCCATTTCTTGTAAAACTCTGTTCTTCCTCTCCACAACTCCATTTTGTTGTGGGGTCTTAGGAGCAGAAAATTCATGTTTGATTCCATGTTCTTCATAGAAATTGGAAAACATTTGATTCTCAAATTCTGTCCCATGGTCAGATCTGATTCTTACAATCTTTCCTATTTGCAAGTTCTTTTCAACTTGAATTTGACAGCACAGATGTTTAAAACAGTTGAAACATTCAGATTTTTCTCTTAGAAAGTCTACCCAGGTATATCTGCTGTAGTCATCTACAGCAACAAATATATATCTCTTTCCTCCCAGACTTTCAGTCTTTGTAGGTCCCATTAAATCCATATGAATCAGTTCTAATGGTCTTGATGTTCCTACAATGTTAGTTTTCTTGTGTGTGGCTTTGATTTGCTTTCCTTGGTTGCAAGGACCACACATTCCTTTCTTTTTAGTTTTCCCAAACTTGGGAATTCCTCTAACCAGCTCAGACTTAGAGATTTTTGACAAATCTCTATAGTTAATGTGGCCAAGTCTTCTATGCCACAAATCAATTTCATTGCCTATGGAGGATTTTAAAGAGCACTCATTGTTTCCAATAATCCCATAGCAATTATCACTTGTTATTTTACCTACAAGAACAGTTCTACCAGATTTATCCAATATTTTGCATTCTTTTCTGGTAAAATTAACAAATAATCTGGAATCACATAATTGGCTAATACTGATAAGATTTGCCTTCAAACCAGATACAAATAGAACATTCTTTAAGCAAACTCCATTTGGACCTGTAACAGTTCCTTTTCCTTTAACTTGGGAAGTGCTTCCATCACCAAATGTAACACTTCCACCAAAATATTATTCAAAGGTACTGAACATATCCTTATGACCACACATGTGTCTTGAACAACCACTGTCCAAGTACCACATGTTGACATCATGAGCTTTTAAAGCTACATGAACCACATTAGCAACTAAAGAATCTTTTCTTACCCAAATCTGTTTTTCAGGAGTCTTTTGAACAGTATTTTCATCAACTACTTGAGTTTTTGAGGAAAGCTTCTTTGACAGATTTGAGACTTCCTGATTTAATGTTTCAGTCATTTTTAACAGAGAGTTAAATCTGTTGTATAAGTCCAGGGACTGACTTTGGTTTACCTTTCTCTTATTATCAAAATATCCATCAGGGAAACCATACAGTGCATAACACTTTGGTCTTATATTACCCTTTTTATTGCAGTGATGGCATACAGGTATGAACCTATGTTCAGACAAATCAGTATTTCTAGACTTGTCAGTTTTTCTAAACTGAACAGATTTAGATTTCTCAAGAGTTGAAGATTTACCTGTTGATCTTACTTCTCCAGCAGGAATTTTCTGTGAAGATTCCATGTTTTGATTACTTACACTCATTCTTTTTTCAGCAGAATTTGAGCTTTCAGGAACTTCCTTTGAAATTGATTCCTCATTAATTTGAGGATTTCCTGCAGAAACATTTGAGACATCAGAATTACTTAAATTTGAAACTTTCTCAAGTTCACTCACTTTACCTTGAAGTACAGAGATCTGAGCTTCCTTTTCTTTTAGTTTTTCAGTTTTTTCAGTTAAAGAAGTTACCAGAAAATCTTCTTTGGCATGTCTTTCAAGTAACTTCTGGTTTATTGAATCTATTTCTGCAAGAGCTTTATTTTTCTCTGTTTCTGATTCCTTCAATTTTTTACTCAGTTTCTTGACTTTCTTCTGAGCTCTATTGAATTCCTTATAGAGCTGATTGTAGGCTTCTTGTAGTTCTTCTTCATCATCTGATAAAGTCTCTTTATTATCTCCTGCAATTCCAGAGATTGAACTACCAGAAGAGGATGAGTAAAAAGAATTGAAAGCAGTAAAATTTGCAGAGATATCCTCATCAGATTGTGAAGAATTATCAGAGTTACTGTCATCCCAAGTAACCTGATAATTATTCTTTTTCTTTTTATCCTTTGAGGGACAATCAGATGCAACATGTCCAAATCCTCTACATTTGTAACATTGGACTTCATCATTCTGAGAAAATTTCTTCTCCTTTCTTGGATCAGACATTTTCTTATCAGATCTCCTATTTGATCTGTCCATGGATGATGAAGAATTGGATTGTCTCTTTTTAAACATTTTCTTAAACTTTTTGGCTAAGAGAACAAGTTCATCCATATCAACATCAGAATTATCTGATTCTTCAGTATTTACAGATTTTACAATTTTTAGAGCTATTCCTTTATTTCTTTTTGGAATATTCAGATCTAGCTCATAAGTCTGTAAAGATCCTACCAGATCTTCAATTCTCATGTTATCTACATCTTTTGCCTCTTGTATTGCAGTAACTTTAGGTCTGAATCTTTCAGGCAAAGATCTTAATATTTTTCTAATAACCTTTGATGTAGAGATTGTTTCTCCAAGATTAAAACTAGAATTAACAATATCAGAGAGTTTAGCATAAAACTCATCAAAAGACTCATCATCTTTCATATATAGAGTTTCGAAAGATGTAGTAAGTCTCTGAAGTCTGGAAAGCTTGACAGCTGAGGTTCCTTCATGAGTGACCTCAAGAGTGTCCCAAGCTTCCTTAGCAACTTCACATGAGGAAATTCTTCTGAATTCCTCAACACTAACAGCACAAAATAAGGCATTCATTGCCTTGTTATTCCATCCACATTGATCAGATTCAGTTTTAGTCCACTGATCATGAGGTTTGGGGATCACAACACCTACTTCTGTTGTGATCACAGGTGGATGATAACCATTACAAACCGAGAGCCAGACACGCTCATCGATTGATTTTAGGTAAGCTCTCATTCTTGCTTTCCAGTAAGAATAATTGTTACCTTCAAATAAAGGAGGTCTAGAGGCAGATCCTCCTTCTTTTCCAAAATCCATGCAATAGATCTAGATTACACTATGTATAGCAATTCAAAGTGAATAGGCTCTGATACCACTTGAAAGAGTAGACGACTACTCTTAAGGTCCACGATCTATAACAATTCAGAATTGAACAATGCGGAAACAGTACACAAAGAATTATACGAGGAAACCTGGATCCAGATCCAGGAAAAACCTCGAGTCTATATGAGGCGACTAACCCTTCAAAATCCACTATTGAATGAAAAGACAATTACAAAGGAGTACATACTTAACCTTTACAATTTGACTCACTCAACAGCAATCCAGAGTTCGAATCCACGAACTGCTACACAGCTTGAATCCACAAGCTGCAGAACACGATCAGTCCAGATCGCAAACAATCACTTACCAGTGATCCACAGTTCGAATCCACGAACTGCAACACAGATTGAATCCACAAGCTGCAGGACACGATCAATCCAGATCGCAGCAATCCTCTCAGAATCCACTGAGACGATCCAATGCAGTAGGAATCCACCTACGCATCAATCAAGGCCGATCACCAGTCCAGGCGATCACACGATCAGATGAAGTTCCGAATTGAAGAAGAATCCACTGTCTTCAATTCCAGGCGATCTATCTCAGATCTCCCCCTCACTCGATCGCCGACTCTCTAAAGAAGATTTGATCGAATCTCAAACACCTCAAGATTCGAAAAAACAAATGATCCAAAGAGAAAAGTCACTATTAAAAATTACACCTCGTCTATTTAAAGAATAAAACTCAGATCGCGTCGAGCGCTGGTAGCGTCGTGAAGCGATCGATGTAGACGGCTGGTAGCGAACTCAAGTCCCGCTCAGAGTAAGTTGAATCAGTTAAAAGCGCGCTGCTAGCGGGAGAGTACGCGGCAGGTGCATGAACCTTTCTTTTGACACACGAATTCCCTTATACGTTGCCAGCGGGGTGGCAGCGGCGTGGTAGCAGTGTGGTGGCACCAACTTCTTCTTCTTTACTAAATTCACTGAATTTTCATTGTTTAATCTGCACATCTTGAAGCTTCATTAGAAACATAATTTGTCAATCATTTGCCATAACAGGAGTGTGAGTTTTCACACTTACACTTAGGGTTAAGGTTGGGGGGCGGTTCTAAACATTAAGTTGTGTCTACCAATGACCTTAGCCTTTGCCTATAAATAGGAGTCTCCTCCTCAAGCAAAAAGGGGCACTCAACTCTTGTTTTGAATTCTCGCAAAGAAGAACTCCAAGAGAAGAAGAAAACCGCTGCGGAATCGCCTCCAGAACTCAGGTAAGCCTCAACTTTTCTTTTTATTTTCTGTCTTTACATTCCTAGATCTAGATCTCTTCTTCTACCTTTCTGTAGTGTAAAGCCTTGTTTGTATGTGTGGAAATCCTTCCCCGGCTCAAAGTATCTCAAGACTCCCCTAGCCGTAAAACGTGAAGGCGGATCTAGGAGAAACGAGACTGGGGATTGACCCTAGTGCTAGAACGCATATAGCATAAGGCCTTTTGATTGATTGTAAACCGTTCCATATTCAAAGTACCCTTGATTATCTTGAAGAACCGTGTTTAACGGGGAGAGAGAACAGAGAGAAATGATAATGGAACGGAACCCTAGGCTATCTTAGAACCCTATTTGGATGAATATGTATGCATGCTATTGATCTTGTTTGGTTTTTTTTTACACTTGCACATACATATCACTATTTTGGCGGGATAGGCTCATATTTGGGGTTTATTGCATTTATTGTGATAAATCTCAAATAAATGGCCTCAATCAATTCTGGAATGCCTTTTGGATGATTTTTAAAGTATTTGTGTTCATCTTGCACGAATCACACATTTTTATCAATTTTCGGATTTGGTTTTTTCTTCCAGAATGGCTTAGCTTGACAGCACCTGTACCCTTACTTCGAACGCCCATAACTTCATCATCCGGGTGAATTTTGGGGCGATTCTAGAACCATGGGAAAGGTGAGGCTATCTAGTTTATGTCCACCAAATTTCACAAATTTCTATCAAGCGGATTTTTGACACCTCTCTGTCGAAGTTGAGTGGACAGTTCAGGTTCAAATACAGAACTTGTCACTTCGACGGAGCGCCATGTGTTTGATTTAAGTCCGATTCGAATGATTTTTGTTTCTGTGCACTCCTTTATGAGTCTATTTTCAAATCCAGTTGGTTTCATAATTTTTGGATTCCATTTGAATTATTGGTAGCCGATTTACTCAGAACTGTTCATTTGTACTTTTCTGGATAAATCTGTGATCTTCGGGGCCTGTTCGGGAGACCCCCCAAGGCACATCCGAAGGGATTTTTGTATGAGGCTAGTTTATTTTGAAAGATGGCCATACAAACTTCAATCACACCAAATTTCGTGGATTTTTGTGTAGTGGATTTTTCTAGACAATTTTCCAAAGTTGCCCACTTACCACTTTTAAAAATCCACAGCAGCAACTTCAAAGGAGCATAACTCCTAGATTTTTCATCGGAATGAAGTGAAATTTTGCATGAAACTCTTATTTGCCCTAATCTTTCAAATGGATTTGGTTTGGTTCAATTTAATATTGGATTTGAGTGATTTTAAGGCAAATGGCATACTTTTTACCGAATTTTCCGGATTTGATTCAACTTGGTTTTTGAGCAACTTGTGCTTTTATTTCCATCTTTTGAGATATTCCAGAAATGATATTGACATAAGAGAGGATCTAAAACCCATTTAGATCTTCATGTGAAAATATCATACATTGTTCCTTTTTCAAGGTTTTCTATGATTTTAGCAAGCTTTCTATTTTTGCATGAACATACACTTGGCAACTACTTCGTGTGGATGAATGGGGGTGCCTAACACCTTTCCCCGTTCATAATCTAATCCCCTTACCCATCTCTGGATTTAATTTTTAAGTAGGGTTATTTTTACCCTAGAATTGGCATTTTTGCACTTTTTGCTTATTTTTAATCTTTTGGTGTCCATTCTCACCCCAAAATCATGAATGGTGGCGACTCTCCCAATTTTTGCGTTGAGCCCGTGTGTTGACGGAGGGATGATCACACCGGTGATTTTTTCCCATGTCTCACAACTGGCGACTCTGCTGGGGACTTGTGGATTTAAGCCTTTTTTGTGTATATTCATGCTTTTTACTTATTTTTGAATGCTTGCTACTTTGTTTAATTCATTTGTATATATTCTTGTATTTTAAATCAGATTGGGATGCTTTTGAATTTTATATGAATCAAGTCATGTATGTTTTGCTTAATGTTGCCTAAAGGTTGATTTAGGAAAAGCCTATCTTGAAGCATGATTTGGTTGTATTTGGTGATAACATGCTCTAATTTGAATTTTGAACACCATGGTTTGAATATGAGGATTAGTAGCATGAAATCTAGGAGTTCAGAATTTTTGGGTATTCAAACATGATTCCTATGAAGCATACTTTTTTGTGCTTAAAAATTTTGGTTATGCCATGCCTTTGATGTGGGGTATAGAGGGATTCAATTTGAGCATGAAAACCAAGAGCATGAAATCTGGAATTTTAGTGCACATTGTGGATTTTTTTTAGTATGTTCACCAATATACCATGTCAAGTAGTTGCTAAACTTTTAGGCATTAATTTGGGGTATAAAGGATGCACTTTTGGGCATGAGAAATCTGAAAATTGTAGTGCATATTTCTGGAGATTTTAAAGCATATTTTACCTCATTGAAACACTTTTGAACCATGCCAAGTAAGTGCTAAAAATTTAGGCTTCAATTTGGGGTAAATGGTACACTTTGAGCATGAAAAAGAATATGAAAATCTGGGATTTTAGGGAATGCTTTTGGGTTTCAAGCATGCTTCCATGGTTTAATTGTTGTTTGTATAAATAACATGTTTTGTATACCACTTTTTGGGCATGTAATATTTTTGTGCATATTTGGTGCTTGCTTGCTTGTATTTAGCTTCATTATATTGTCATATGTGCCTTGGCTTGAAATTGAATGCATGGCTACGAAAAAGAGTGGCAAGGGGCTGGGACGTTGTGAATGTTACCACAATTTTAAAATTGCACTTGAGCACTTGAAACAATTTGCACAGCCTACCCTTTACCTATTAGGAAGTTGAACCATGAATGTGTGTAGCTTGGCGCACCGAGGTCATGACTTCGGAAAGCGAAAGTGAAAACATTTACCTTAGAATTTGGGTCAATGATGTGATAACAATGGGATCTGTGATTCGATTCCGGGCATCACTAGACTTGAGTTCTAAGTTGCCAATTAAGCCAAAACCCAAAAACCATACACTTGAAGGTGGAGAAACACGTTTTCAGCTAAAAGCACACAATTGCGTTTGGGGAATTGGGTGTAAATGTGGGAAGGCCGTTTGCATGTTTTACAGGCCAAGGTATAATGTGAATACCATATTGAATGAAGGTAATACAAGGTGGCAAGGTAAAACCATGTTCTTTTCATGAATGTATGAATTGTGGATAGTATGATGTCCAAGCCCAATTTGGGGCAAGTTTTGAAGGTCAAATTAAGGTGAACATCAAGTGGGAATGAAAAAAAAACCTAATCTGGTGAAAAAATGAGTCAAAAATAGCCATTTCGGCAGTAACCGGCAACTCAGGCCGGTTAAGAAGCATCGTGTTCATATCCGGTATATATAGCCGGATACAGAGGGCTATGCGCGTATCCGGTCGTTCTGACCGGATACATTAAGACATACCCTTATCCGGTCATTAATACCGGATACATGCAGAAACTCAATAAATTGGCTTTTTCAGCCCGAATTCTTAGAATAAAAATGCCTAAACACTGTGTATAACCCTTAGGCACCCCAAAGAAAATACAAAAATGTCAAAAAAAAAAAAATAAAATAAAACAAATAAAAAAAAAAATTCTTGTAGGATTAAACCTAAGGTTGAAACTCAAAGAATGAGCTAAGGTGTCATATTTTTTGACATCAATTCAATTCAAACATGTGTCAATCAGCTTTAGAACTTGAAAATCTTCTAAAATGCATCAAATTTCAAAAAAATAAAAACCTTGGTTGGTCTCCTTTTTACCAATCAAGATCAAAATTTGGGACCTCTGGAAGCCCTAGAATATTCCATGAACCCTTGGTTGGTCTCCTTTTTACCAATCAAGATCAAAATGTGGAACCTCTGGAAGCCCTAGAATATTCCATGAACCCTTGATTGGTCTCCTTTTTACCAATCAAATCAAATCAAAAATTGGGACCTCTGGAAGCCCTAGAATATTCCATGAACCCTTGATTGGTCTTCTTTTTACCAATCAAATCAAATCAAAAATTGGGACCCTTGGAAGCCCTAGAATATTCCATAAAATAAAAAAAAACCCTTGATTGGTCTCCTTTTTACCAATCAAGTCAAAAAAAAGTGGGACCTCTGGAAGCCCTAGAATATTCCATGAACCCTTGATTGGTCTCCTTTTTACCAATCAAATCAAATCAAAAATTGGGACCTCTGGAAGCCCTAGAATATTCCATGAACCCTTGATTGGTCTTCTTTTTACCAATCAAATCAAATCAAAAATTGGGACCCTTGGAAGCCCTAGAATATTCCATAAAATAAAAAAAAACCCTTGATTGGTCTCCTTTTTACCAATCAAGTCAAAAAAAAGTGGGACCTCTGGAAGCCCTAGAATATTCCATGAACCCTTGATTGGTCTCATTTTTACCAATCAAATCAAATCAAAAATTGGGACCTCTGGAAGCCCTAGAATATTCCATGAACCCTTGATTGGTCTTATTTTTACCAATCAAATCAAATCAAAAATTGGGACCCTTGGAAGCCCTAGAATATTCCATAAAATAAAATAAAAAACCCTTGATTGGTCTCCTTTTTACCAATCAAGTCAAAAAAAAAGTGGGACCTCTGGAAGCCCTAGAATATTCCATGAACCCTTGATTGGTCTTCTTTTTACCAATCAAATCAAATAAAAAATTGGGACCCTTGGAAGCCCTAGAATATTCCATAAAATAAAAAAAAACCCTTGATTGGTCTCCTTTTTACCAATCAAGTCAAAAAAAAGTGGGACCTCTGGAAGCCCTAGAATATTCCATGAACCCTTGATTGGTCTCCTTTTTACCAATCAAATCAAATCAAAAATTGGGACCTATGGAAGCCCTAGAATATTCCATGAACCCTTGATTGGTCTTCTTTTAACCAATCAAATCAAATCAAAAATTGGGACCCTTGGAAGCCCTAGAATATTCCATAAAATAAAAAAAAACCCTTGATTGGTCTCCTTTTTACCAATCAAGTCAAAAAAAAGTGGGACCTCTGGAAGTCCTAGAATATTCTATGAACCCTTGATTGGTCTCCTTTTTACCAATCAAATCAAATCAAAAATTGGGACCTCTGGAAGCCCTAGAATATTCCATGAACCCTTGATTGGTCTTCTTTTTACCAATCAAATCAAATCAAAAATTGGGACCCTTGGAAGCCCTAGAATATTCCATAAAATAAAAAAAAACCCTTGATTGGTCTCCTTTTTACCAATCAAGTCAAAGAAAAAAGGGACCTCTGGAAGCCCTAGAATATTCCATGAACCCTTGATTGGTCTCCTTTTTTACCAATCAAATCAAATCAAAAATTGGGACCCTTGGAAGCCCTAGAATATTCCATGAAAACCATGGTTGGTTATTTTTATCAATCAAATCAAAAAAAATATTTTTGGGACCCTTGGAAGCCCTAGAATATTCCAACACAAAATCAAAACAACAAAAAAAGGAAAAAAAAAAAAACAAAAATTTTTGGACTGGTGTTCACCTGACCTATCTGTCTACATGTATAGGGGTGTGTTTCAAATTAAATGGAAGCTGACTTGTGTCTTTGTTTTTCTTACACCAGGTACATTTACACTTATTTGCAATCATTGCTCCCGTGACCAGATCTAAAGCAAGAACAATGAATACTGAAGAGAACCAAGCCCAAGCTACTGTCCCTGCTTAGGACTTTACTCAACTGCAGGAGCAAGTGGCCGGTCTGGCCAAAATGTTGGGGGACCTACTGGCGGCTCAGGCCCAACAGGCCCAAGCCCAGAACCAGGCATCTACTTCCCATCAGGCACCACCACCTCAGGCCTACATTCCGCCTCCGGCTCAGCCCATGCCTGAGCCCATTTCTGAACCAGTCCCTGAACTCATTCTGATCAGGGAAAATACAGCGGAGTCTGAGAAAGAGCTGGAAAAAGAAAAGGCCCGAGATGAGATGGAAAAGAAAATGCTGCTCAGGATAGAGAGGATCCAGGCAGAGCTGAAGGAAGTGAAGGGGGGAGGCAGCCATGCAGGCACCACCTTCGAAGACCTGTGCATGTACCCGGACGTCTGTCTACCGGCTAAGTTCAGGTGCCCAGACTTCGATAAATTTGATGGCACGGGCTGCCGATTGAGCCATCTCAAATTATACTGCGGGGCCCTGTGCCAGTTTGGCCGGGATGATGGCATACTGATCCAGCTCTTCCAGAGGAGTCTGACCGGGTCAGCCCTTCGGTGGTTCGCTACAGTGGACCATGGTAGGATCAGGAGGTGGAAGGACCTAGCCGACGCCTTCTTAGACCAATATAAGTTCAACTCTGAGATCGTGCCGGACCGGTACGACATGATGAGGATGACCAAGGGGAAAGATGAACCGGTACGGCAGTACGCCAAGAGATGGAGAGAGGCCGCCTCCCAGGTTAGGCCACCTATGCAAGAGCCGGAGATGATCTCCACATTTATGGGCACACTGGGGCAGCCCTTTTACAACCATCTGGTGGGTCAGATCACCACCAACTTTGCAGCCCTAGTGCAGGTGGCGGACCGGATCGAGGAAGGGGTCAGGTCAGGAAGGCTGATAGACTACTCTACTCTGACTGGGCAGTCTGATTCCTCGGCCTCCATGGCCCAAAAGAAGGGAACTGGGTTCAAGAGGACAGGGGCTCGAAAAGAAGGAGAGGTGAACCTGGTCCAGGCTCCTCCAGTCAAGAAGCCACTGCACGTCAACATCTCTGTACCCCAGCAACCCCAGCAGGCTCAACAGGCCCAGCAGTCTAATCAGAGCCCGCAGAATGTCAATTTCACTCCCTCTGTACCAGCAAACCCAAGGAGGACCTTTACCAGGGAGGAAAGAGAGGCCTGGTTAGCCAACAGAAAGAACCGGGTTTTCACCCCTCTACCCATATCTCTTTCCCAACTATTGCCAACCCTGCTAAAGGGTGAATACTTGACTCTGAAAGAGCCCAACCCGAATGCCACCAGGGGGAGAAATTTTGACACATCGGTCACCTGTGATTTCCACATGGGTCCACCGGGGCATTCTACTGATAACTGCTGGGTATTGAAGCATGCAGTCCAGGATTTGTTGGACCAGAAGGCCTTGGTGTTCAACACTGCTGCACCGGCCCCGTCCGGGAATGATATTGGGCAGAACCCTCTGCCTTACCACAATGGGGCAGGCCCATCCAACTCCATCACTGCCATATCCACCACGAGAAGGGCTTTTGACCCATCTCAGCTTATAGCACCTGTGGGGACTGCAGTCCAGGTCCGATTTTTCCCAGAAGAGGAAGAAGAGGAGATCAACATGGTCTCCCAAAAAAAGAATAATCTTGCTGCTGAGGACATAAGTTCCTCTCTAAACCGGGTCTCTTCACTCATGGCCCAGATGAATACTGCAAGGCCCCCATTGGTCTTCAATTGCAGTCCATCCATTTGCTCACCATCCAAGCCGTCTAAGGCTCCACTGGTCATCAGCCTTGACCCCACCACTGCTTCCATCACTTCTTCTGTCCCCACAAATTCCAAACTTCAACCCCTGGTTGTAAATGTGCAGCCAGCCCAAACTATCCCTAAACCGGCCCATACATCCCGGTCCAAACTCCAGCCACTAGTGGTTAACATCCCTAAACTAGCCTATTCTGAGGCCGCTGTACCATGGAATTACAGCGAGGGAATCACGGCTACGGTTCCAATGGTCAGGAACCAGAACCAGGAGGAGGTGAACCTCATGACGAGGTCGGGGAGATGTGCAGGGGGTGAAGAGAAAGAGAAGGAGACATGAAGTAGAAAAAGAAAAAAAAGAAAATGAAGAGAAGAAAACAGAAAGAAAAAAACAAGATAGGAGAAGACACCCCCCAGGGTGCAGAAAATGAGGCAGCAGACCTCATAAAAATAATAAAAAAGAGTGAATTCAATCTTGTCGATCAGCTAAACAAGGTCCCGGCCCAGATTTCAATCCTGGGTCTTTTGCTGAATTCCGAAAAGCATAGGGATGCATTGTTAAGGGTGCTACAGAGTGCACATGTATCCTAGACCATCGATCCAGACCAGCTTGGCAAAATGGTTGGTCAAATCTTGTCACATAATGTGATAAGTTTCTCAGAGGGAGAAATCAGCCCAGGTGGGTGTTATCATGTGGACCCTTTGCACATCACAGTGCTTTGTAAGGGCTGCATGATCGCACGGGTACTAATTGACAACGGGTCGGCGTTAAACGTTTGCCCGTTAATCACTTTTACCAAGCTGGGTCTGGACTAGTCAAGGATCAAGCAAAATGGGCTGATAGTGAGGGCTTTCGATAGCTCCAAGACCCACTCCCTAGGGGAGATTGAACTGCCGGTCACAATTGGGCCGAATATCTTCAACATCACATTTGAGGTGATGGATATACCCGCAGCTTTCAATCTGCTCCTAGGAAGGCCGTGGATACATTCGGCTAGGGCAATACCATCCACGCTCCACCAAAGAGTGAAGTACATAAGAGGGCAAAGGGTGATAACAGTCCTAGCCGAAAACTTGGTGCCGCCCATCGTGTCACCTGATGTACCCTTGATCAATGTGGACCTAACTGTCGACAAGATTGCATTCCACTCATTCCAATTTGAGGCGGTAAATTACATACCTGGGGGGTGTGAGAAAAAGAAGGAAAAGGGGACCACTGCAGAAAGAATGGTCAAGAAAGTGATGGAGAAATACCACTTTCACCCAGGGAAAGGCCTGGGGATCAATCTGCAGGGGATGGTGGAGCCAATCACGGCTAAGAAACTGATCCCTAAGGTAGGGTTGGGCTTCAAGCCCAGAGGCTGGAGAAGAATGAAACATGAAGAAGGGGAGAGCAGAAGCAAAGGAAAACTCCCGCATCTGAGGGTGAACTTTCCAAAACCCTCCTATATAATCCAAATTTCTCCTCCCATGGACCAGTCCGAGCCTCCTTACCGAAACATTAACCCATTTCAAAAACCTTTTGTTTCGGCCCTACAACCCTATAACCCATCTCCAATACTGGAAGCAGTGGATGGGCCTGGGCCACAGCCCAAGCAGCAGTTGGACTATTCTGAGGATGTCGGGGCCTTTTTCGCCATGACTGAAGGTGAAAAGACTGATGGTGACATGGACCTACCGTTCATTGACTGGACCGCAGTGAAGATTCCAGAAGAGGTCATTTCTGGATTGGGCCCCGTAGCAGAAAAGGGCAGTACCCACCCGGTGATGATGACATCGGATGCTGGGCTTGAGGAGCAGGCTTTCCCTATTTCCCCTGCTCCCCAAAATTTTGTACTGAACAATTGGGAGGAAACTCCCCTTACCTTTGAAGCAGCGTCTGTGTGGCAAACTGACGCGGCTTCCAAAAAAAAACTCCAATAGTGGAATGCCATTTCCCTGAAGGTTCTAATGGGCCTTTGTCTTCAAGGGAATTATGTTTAGAAGGCCCACAAAAAACCCAAAAAGATTTTTCTATTTTTTCTAGAAAATTTAATTTTTTCAAAAAGGTCCAAACCACTTATGAACCATATAATCAGACCGAATTGGACCAGGTTGAATATGACTTCGACCTTGAGCTCGACTTTGATCTCATGGGGGTCGAAGAAGAGACCGAGGTCGAAGAAGAAGACGTTCCAAAAGAAATTGAATACCAATTAGAACGTCATGAAAAGGGGGTCCAACCTAATATTGAGGAGACCATATCCATAAATCTTGGGACCAAAGAGGACCCAAAAATTGTGAAAGTCGGGTCATGCTTGTCTGATGTGCAGAAAAATGAAATGTCATAGTTCTTAGCAGATTACAAGGATGTGTTTGCTTGGTCATATCGGGACATGCCGGGGTTGGACACGGACACGGTGGTGCATAAGTTGCCAATTTTGCCAGGGGTTAAGCCGATTAAGCAGAAGCTGAGAAGATTGAAGCCGGAATGGACCTTGAAGGTCAAGGACGAAGTGGTCAAACAATTTCAAGCCGGATTTTTGGCAGTCTCTACATACCCAGAGTGGCTCGCAAACATAGTGCCAGTACCAAAGAAGGACGGGAAGGTCCGAATGTGCGTGGATTATAGAGACTTGAACAAGGCAAGCCCAAAGGACGATTTTCCGCTTCCACACATCGACATTCTGGTCGATAATACTGCGGTAGATAGCCTGTTTTCCTTCATGGATGGTTTCTCGGGATATAATCAGATCAAGATGGCTAAGGAGGATCAAGAAAAAACAGCATTTATCACACCTTGGGGCACATTCCACTATACAGTCATGCCATTCGGACTCAAGAATGCCGGGGCAACATATCAGCGGGCCATGACTGCACTATTCCATGACATGATCCATAAGGAGATGGAGGTCTACGTGGACGATATGATTGCCAAATCATGCAAAGAGGAGGACCACTTGATCAATCTGAAGAAAGTGTTTGATCGGCTCAGGAAGTACAGTCTACGGCTTAACCCGGCTAAGTGCGTCTTTGGGGCTACATCAGGGAAATTACTGGGGTTTATAGTTAGCCGAAGAGGAATTGAAATTGACCCGGCTAAAGCCAAGGCTATAATTGAAATGCCAGCACCCAGAACTGAGAAGGAGGTCAGGGGTTTTCTTGGAAGGATTCAATACATAAGCTGGTTCATAGCACAGCTCACTGCTATCTGTGAACCGATTTTCAAGCTTCTAGGGAAGGATAACCCGACGGTCTGGAATGAGGACTGCCAGCAGGCATTTGATACAATAAAGAGGTATTTACTGAACCCGCCAGTACTAGTGCCACCAACTCCAGGAAGACCACTGATCCTGTACTTGTCAGTGTTGGAAACGTCGATGGGATGTGTCTTGGGATAGCATGATGAGACTGGTAGAAAAGAAAGGGCAATTTACTATCTGAGTAAAAAATTCACGGAATATGAAGCTAAGTACTCATCATTGGAGAAGACTTGCTGTGCTCTAGTGTGGGCCACTCAGAGGCTAAGGCATTATTTCCTTAGTCACTCCACACTATTGATATCCCGGATGGACCCGCTGAAATATTTATTTGAGAAACCGGCACTGACTGGCAGGACGGCAAAGTGGCAACTGCTACTGTTCGAGTTTGACCTCACATACATCACCCAGAAGGCAATCAAGGGTCAAGCCATAGCTGATCACCTGGCTGCACATCCTCTGCCAGAATATCAACCCTTGAAGACCAACTTTCCCGATGAGGCGATTCTGTACATTGAAGAAGAGGAAAATGAGAGTTCTTGGCAGATGTTCTTTGATGGGGCCGCCAATATGAATGGGAACGGAATAGGGGCAGTCTTGGTTAAACCAGATGGTTCACATATCCCCATTGCAGTAAAGCTGAGATTCCAGTGCACTAATAACATAGCAGAATATGAAGCATGCATAATTGGATTGCAAGCAGCCATGGATCATGGAGTAGAGGAACTTGACGTATATGGGGATTCGAGTCTTATCATCTTCCAAACAACTGGTGAGTGGAAAACCAAGGATCACAAATTGATCCCCTATCACCAGTATTTGGAAGAAATAAGCACAAATTTCACTCGAATTTCCTTCAACTATATGCCAAGGGCCAAGAATCAGTTTGCGGATGCTCTAGCCACCTTGGCTTCAATGGTCAGCATACCAGAAGGAGTAGACATCAGACCGCTGGAAATTGAGGTTAGAGATGAACCGGCTTACTGTCTCGTTCTAGAGGGTGCACCAGAAGAAGAGGCACCATGGTTTCAAGATATCAAGAATTTCTTGAATAATCGGAGTCTGCCAGAAAATGCCACTGCTACTGAGAAGAGGACAATATAGAGATTGGCTGGTCAATTTCTGCTAAGTGGTGGACATGTGTACAAGAGGTCACATAACGACATTCTGCTAAGATGTGTAGCCAAGGCTGAATCGGAAAGGTTGATCGAGACGGTACATGGAGGAGTCTGTGGGCCCCATATGAGTGGGCACATGCTTGCAAAGAAGATCTTGAGGTTGGGCTACTTCTGGACGACCATGGAGCATGATTGCTGTATACATGTCAGGAGGTGCCATCAATGCCAAATCTATGCAGATAATAAGCATGCACCCCCGGGTGAGTTGCACAACATGACATCCCCATGGCCCTTCTCTATGTGGGCCATAGATGTCATCGGCATGATCTCCCCTAAGGCATCGAACGGACATAGATTCATCCTGGTGGCGATTGACTATTTCACTAAGTGGGTGGAAGCAGCTTCATATGCGAACATCACAAGCAACCATGTTATTAAATTTTTGAAGCACAATATCATTTGTCGCTATGGACTGCCAAGTGCCATAGTATCAGACAATGCTTCAAATATTAAGAACAAGGACATGAAGAAAATGTGTGAGCAGTTTCAGATCACCCACCATAAGTCAGCTCCGTACAGGCCAAAGATGAATGGGGCAGTGGAAGCAGCAAACAAGAATATAAAGAAAATCATTCAGAAGATGGTAGTGAGTTACAAAGATTGGCATGAAATGCTACCACTTGCTCTACATGCCTACAGAACCTCAATCCGGACCTCAACTAGGGCAACCCCGTACTCCCTAGTCTATGGGATGGAAGCAGTCTTGCCCGTGGAAGTAGAGATCCCCTCACTCCGAGTGCTCATGGAAGCAGAATTAGAAGAAGCCGAATGGGTCCAGTCGAGACATGATCAACTTAACCTGATAGAAGAAAAGCAGTTGAAGGCGCTTTGCCATGGACAGTTGTACCAGAAGAGAATGGCTCGGGCTTACAATAAGAAAGTGAGGCCCAGAACTTTCCAAGAAGGAAACTTAGTGCTAAAGAAAATCTTACCATTTTTGGAAGATCCTCGTAGTAAGTTCAAGCCCAATTGGGAAGGCCCATATGTCGTCAAGAAAGTCCTGTCAGGGGGAGCACTCATCTTAGCAGAAATGGATGGGTCAGATTTTCTTGAGCCCATTAACTCTGATGCGGTAAAAAGGTATTTTCCTTGAGTGAATATTTCTAGGAAATGATCCTAGGCCATTTTTCTTTATTTCCTTCAAAATTTTTAATCCCTAGTCTAGCCAAGTTGAGCCGGTTCGTTTCTTTGATAAACCCAAACCGGATTTACAGTCTTAAATTGGGGCAAAACAAATTGGGGCAAAGCCAATTGGGGCAAAGTAAGGGAAGAAAAAGAATAAGAGAGGAAAAGCAATGGAAATGGCAAATGAAAGCCGAGTGTGAAAAAAGATGCAAAAAATGCAATTTGGGGAAAAATGGGTAAATTTATCATGACTGTAAATCCGGTTGACCTATTTCCACATTTGAGAATTTTTGGGCCTTTAGTACCCTTTCTTTCATAAACTGAGCCTAGCCTTTATTTCATCCTATTGATAAGCCCTCGGTGATCTTAGTTTGTTCATTCAAATATCAGAGTAAGATGGGTGATGACGGAATTCAGAAGCCGGCCCTAGTGAAAACCGTAACTGGCGCTAGGGGCAATATTGGCAAAAAGGCAAAAAGAAAAAAAATAAGAAAAATGAAAGAAAATCAGAGGTTGAGTTGATCATGGCGATCTGAGCCTTAAGCAAAGTTGGCATGAGCAGAATGGGGCAGTTTTGGCATTTGGGAATGACTCTAAAGGTCCTAAGATGGACGGTTCTGATCCCTCAGTATTTTGTGGACTACCCTTTTCATTATTTAACTTGGTTTTAATTCCTTTAATTATAGGTGATTAAGTGCATGGACCAAATTTCAAAAAATAAAAAAAAATATAAAAAGGAAAAATTATACTTTGGCCAGTGATGATAAATCAAATACTTTTCATAAAACCTTTGTTTTTACAAGCATCTGAGCATTCTGAGGCCAATAATATAAAAATTTTATTTTGAATTAAATCCTTTGTCTTTCCACTATTGGAGTTTGCTATGGTACAAAGGTAGAAAAAAAAAAATAATGCAGCAAATAAAGCTAGTCTCTGTCTCCTAGCCGCTCCTCAAGCTCTCGAATCCGAGTTGCCTGAGCTGCAATGACTCCTGAAGCCCCCTCTGCAGCGGGATCACTCAAGAAGGAAATGACCTCATCTGAAAGGGCCTGCTTGATCCTCATACTCCTGAGGCTGGCCAAAGTAGCCTGGTACTTCTGCCGGATCATACGGACCTTGAAGCAACGGGCCTGCCTCTGCTCCTCCAGCTTTTCTTCCACGGCAATACGGCGTGAGATCTGCTCCTCAAGCTGCCTCTCCAAATAAGTGCCCTATATCCTGAGCTCCTGGGCCTCCCGTACCCATATCTGCTGAAGCCGCTTATGAGAAGCCCGCTCAGACTCTAGAATGTCCTCATAGGTGGGAGCCAAGACTACAGGAGGATCTTCGGGTACCGGGGCTTGAGTCTGTATCTGTTCCTTGATCCAGAAGAGATAATCCTTCACATGGGCTTCTGAGAAGACTGGACCATGCATGAAGCAGACATAGGACCACTCCTTCATCAACCAGGCATTCAGCTTCATAGAAAGGGGCCCAAGACGATCCTCATATCCACATGGGATGATAATCCCCTGGGTCGCATGGAACTGACGAAGGACCCGCAGGGGAAGATATAGCACTGCATGCTTCAGGCCCGCTAGGATCAGAAAGTTGCGATCACGGAAGCTAATCACTGTCGCTGCATTGGGCTGATAAGTGCCAGGCCATCTCACCTGGTCCTCCTGAAGTGAGCCCAAGAAAGTGAACCAGCCCTGTTTGCCTCCTGGAATATCGGGGCACCCCCTGTTGCTCATCAACAAGGGGACTTTTAGACTCAGGAAGAAGTGTCGATTAATCTCTTCAATCTGGCTCAAATGATCAAGTAGCCAAAGCTGTAAAGGAGAAGGGGTATTTCAGTACATTGTAAAAGAGAAAAAAAAAAAGAAAAAGAAAAAGAAAGAAAAGCAAGAAAAAAGCAAAAAAGGCAAAAATAAAGCCAAAAAGCAAGAAAAAAAAAAGAAATAAAAAAAAAAAGAAACTTTTTTTTTACCTGCAGGATTTGGGCACATGCTAGGAAGCGTTTTGACTTCCTGTTGTAGCAGTCAGTCAAAGCTTGATATATTCCAGCTAAAATCATGGGGGCCAACCTCTCCCGCTCCCTAACCTGGCATATCACTGAAATCAAGGCCAAGTCCACCTCATCATCATCCCGTGGGAAAAGCAACTGGTTGACCACTATCAGGGTCAACGCATTGAATCGGGCCTCCTTATCTTCCCCCCTCAAAAGCTTCTCAGTCAAAAAAGCCTTAGATAGGGTCAAAAGGGTGTCAGAATCCCCCAAGTCCTTCTTCCCTATGCCCAAAAAAGTAGAAGCTTCCTTTTTGTAACTGGGCCTTAGAGGTGGATTCACCACCTTCTCATCAAACCTCAAGCCCAAGATGGTTTCCACCTCCTCAATGGTTGGGGTCATTTCATGGGTCCCAAAACGGAACAAGTTGAGATCAGGAACCCAATGACCAATCATGGCCTCTATAATCTCCCACCTGAAGGGAACCTTGGGAATAAGAAGAATGTGGCCTAGATTAGTAGTACCCCATCTCCTCTCCTCATCTAGGGTCATAGAGTTAACCCACCTTGTGTAAAAGGAATCCACAGGGTTGTACCTAGTGAGATTTGGGGGTTTTGATCTAAAAGGTTGTTTTGCAGGGGAGGCAGTGTGGACAGACAATAATGGGGCAGAAGATGATCCGGATTCCATTTGAGTTGACGGGAGCAAGCTAGAACTCAAGAGGAGGAATAAAAAGGCGAAAAAGGGGGTTTCTAAACTCAAAAACTCGTGAAAAATGCTCAAATCCCGAGGCTGGTTGCATTTATAGAATCTTGTAATGTATCCGGTAACTCAGACCGGATACAAAAGGCTTTATTCATATCCGGATAAGTGTACCGGATACAAAGGATGCCATGAGTATCCGGTATGACATACCGGATACGAAGACCAATCAGTGTATCCGGTATGTCATACCGGATAAAAAGAAAAACAGCAAAAAAAAGAGCTAAGGATGAAAAATCCGAATTTTTTACCTGTTTTACCTGTGTACAAGTCATAATTGCATAAAATTGAGAGCAAAAGATGTGCAAGACAAGATAGAATGAATAAAAAGTTTTTTTTTCATATATATGCAAGTTTTTGTACAAGGAATGATGAAATCAATACATGAAAAGAAAAAAATCCTAATCTACTACTCCTGTGCAGGATCATCCATGCGTCCTCGGCCGCGTCCACCTCTACGGCCTCTCCCTCGAAGCGCTCTACCCTTAGAGTAGGCAAGAATACGCTCGGCTGCATGGCGAGGATGCCGACCCACCACCTGCTGGAGCTGGTACTCCAGGCAATACTCCTCGATGTCTGGGGGCAGAGCAGGAGCAGAATCTGGGGAGGAAACCTCTGGCTCAACTGGACCCTCAGCCATAGCAGGCTTTGCTCCCGCAGCTCCAGAAGGCCTGGCATCAGAAGAAGGGCCAGGATCAGAAATATCTGTACCAAATGGGAAAAATCAGGAATTGGGATACTAAAATGAATAAAAGAGAAGAAACTAAGAAAACATACCAGCAGGCACTATGGGATCCGGATCCACTAGGTCAGCAGCAGGGACCTCCTCTGGCTCAGGAACCATCACTGGAGCATCACCAGGATCAGCAGCTGGGACATCCACAGGATCCGTAGCCCGAGCACGAGACGGGGCAGGAATGAGGAAATTAGGCTCGAAGGCAGCATCCTAATCTGGGACCGGGCCCTGCACAAGGCAAACAAGCATATCAGAATAGCAGAAACAGGAAAATGAAAGAAATGAAAATATGAGAAGGCCAGATACCTGTCTAGACTGGAGCTCAGCAACTAAGGCCTCCAGCTCCCTGATCCGGGCATCCCGCTGAGCCACGACCGCATCGTACTCCGCGATCATATCATCGATCGCAGCCCGCTGGCTCTCGAACCGGTCCCGAATGGTATTCAGCTCGTGTACCTGCCAACAAGAACAGAAGCAGGGTCAGAAATGTATAAGGGAGAAAAAGGGGATAAAAATATGAAGAGTACAAGGCTTACCGTGTCCTCATGGATCCGGATACGGATCCCGCCAATCTCTGTCACCTCGGCACGAGTGGGTCGATCCATCAAGCATCCTATAGATACCCGCTGGAACCACTCGTCGTAATCTCCAGCTACTGTGAGCCCCTCTGCATCCAGGAAGTGATCAAACTGATCAACATCAAAACCTGGGAGGAGTGTATCGGGACCCACAGGAGGAGGAGGGACGGGGATGCGAAGTGCGCTGGTGCGCTGGAAGTACAGGCGCTCTCCTAAGTACATCACCCTACCAAGCCTCCCGAGGAAGCACTGGTAAGGCTGACGTCGTCGATCTCTATCGAAGGCGTCCTGTACCGCCATCTCACGAGCCACTCCAACATCCACGTCATCAAATCGGGATAGGAGGAGCTGCAAAAAAGGAGAAACTGTCAGGTACAGTCAAGATACAGGAAAGGAAATAAAAGAAAAAGATAGAGGACTTACATCAGATCGGCGAGCACGATCTAAGTGCACCCGGGCAGTACGAGGCTGGCTCCTATCAGCATCCCGGACCTGGGCCGACCATCGCAAAGCCACTGGGAAATCTGCGACCTCAGGTACCGGGGATGGACGGAAGAAAGTCATGTAGGTGTACATGAACACCTGGTAAAAGGAAAATCAGTCAGGAAGGATAAAGCCTAAACGAATTAACCCGGACAAATGAATTCAATACCTGTAGAATCTGCCAGAAAAACCGGCTGCTGACTCCATCACCTCTCGGATATGCTAAGCCTCGAACCGCTCGGCACAGCCCGGCCAAGATGGTCCCATAGATCAGCCGACCCCATGCTAGCTGGCGGGTCTGATGGAAATCTCTCAAGGCGTCCAAAAAGAGCGGACTGACGCCAGTCGTATCCTCTCGAAAAAAGCAGCTCCCAAGCATCAACAGAAAAACATGTCGGAAGATCGGTGCAAAGGCTGCATCCTCCACAGAGACGGTCTCGTGCCTCCTCTCAAAATGACGAGCCAGATTCTCCCGCAGCCAGCTAATGGAGAGCTGGCCACTCCTCCCATCCCAAGCAGTAGGTGGCAGGGCCTGATATCCCAGAAGGAGGCCGATGTCCTCCGTAGAAGGTCGCTCCAAGATGATGGTCCGCCCGGTCAATGGAATACCGGTGATCATCACAAAATCCGAGGGGCGGATCCCCAGCTCCACGTCCGGCAGATGGAACGACTGAGTCTCTGGGAAATATCTCTCCATCATGGCAAAAATAAGTGGACGATCAGCTCTGAAGGAAGGAATGCTGAGGAAATGATCTAAATGGCACCTCCCAAACTCCCGCCTGAGTGCCGGGGAAAGCGACTGAGCTAACTCACTAAATCTGCCCCAGCTGCCTCGCAGATGAGAGGAGTGGTACGGAAGCGGCACATCTGCCCTGATACACATGGAAGGGTGGCTATCCCTGCCACGGAGGAGCTCTGTATCATGAACAGAGGCCCTCAACTCCTCAGAAACTCCTGCCAGAGCCACCGCAACCCCCTCTTGAGCCGTATCGCTGGCTCTGCCTCGGCCTCTGCCACGGCCTCTCTCGCCCTCAAGGGCCTGATCCTGAACCCTGCCTCGGCCCCTGCCTCGACCTCGAGCCGGTGCAACCACGGGCTAAATTCCAAGAGCAGTGTGAAGGTTGTGTGGGAAAGGAGAATAGAAGAAAGAAGAGAAAGAAATTTTTTTTGAAAGCCTACCTCAGTAGAGCTCTCTCGAGAGTCGCCTAATGGCTCAGACAGGGTGGCACTAGAACTAGTCTCAATCCGAGCTCGAGAAGAAGAAGGCCGGTCGGCCGGGTCAACCTCCTCACGCACACGAGAGCGACTCCTAGCCATCTACATACAACAGGGAAGTGTCTTATGAGATCTAGTCCTACTTTGCTTTGAATCTAAATTCAGTTTAAATTTATCAGGAATTCTACTTTGTTTTGATCTAGATTCATTGCACATTTGTTAGGAACAATACTTGGCTTTTGGGTCCAGATTCAGTTCATGTTTAATAGGACCTTGGTCTCTTCAAAGCTATTGTCAAGAATTCTAACTTAATTTTGTGGTCTGTTGCAGTTCAAGTGTTTCTGGAAAAATTTGAGACAGATGCAAGAGATTATAATAAGTGGTTCTCCAGACACAAGCTAGTCTCAAGAATCATCAAGGATTACCAAGAAAAAAAATCAATTGCAAGAAAATAAATACCACATGATCAAGAATTGGCCATCAAGTCCGAAAAGAGCCAATGGCAGTACAATGTCAGCAATTCAGAAAAACATCAAAGAGAAGTCAAGAACAAATCATGTAACTCAGAGCATGTTGAAATCATGAGATAAGCAATTTTGTCCATCACTGGCAAACAATTCCGAGGTCTAAGGCAACAAACCATGGTCATCAGGAATCATAAATGATAGAGAAAATGTGGCATGGCATCAAGTCTGAAATTTCCAACAGTACAAAAAGCTTATGAGCAAATTCGGTCAGCATGCAAAGATTTTATAGAAAATACAAACTCTGATCCTATGCACTTGTGGAGAACAATGGAGAAGGGAGCAATCAAGAGCAATCAAACAGTAATTCACAAAATGAAAAAAATTCAAGTGGCAATTCGGTGCTAAGCTAAACAAGAGCATGTCAGTTGAGGAATGCCAAGCTAAAGTTACTGTTTGATTAGCAATAAGAAGAAAGAAAAACCTGAATGCAGGTAGAGGAGTCGGATTGGTTGCAGAAGGAACCACCGGAATCCGAGAATCGTCGATGAACAGTGAGAAAATCGCGAGCTAGGGCTCGGCCACAACTGTGAATGGGGAATCGCCGAAGTCAGAGCGTCGCCGGAGCTCAGAGACTCGCCGGAGGTCGCCGGAACTGGTGAGGTTCGTCGGAGAAGGAAGGAGGATCGTCGGGCGTCGAAGCAAAGAAGAGAGTAGCCGGTCTTTGTAATCGGGGAAGAAAGAAGAGAAGGGGAAAAGTTGCGGTCGCGCGCGACTTATAAAACATGGTGGATCTGGATACTCAGACCGGATACCCGCAGGCCCTTGATTATCCGGATATACATACCGGATACCAAAGAAAAAAAAAGGAAAAAAGCAGAAAAAACAGAAAAAAGAGAAAAAATAGAAAAAAGAAAAAAAAGAGAGAAAAAAGCAGAAAAATAGAAAAAAGCAGAAAAAAGAGAAAAAAGAAAAAAAGGAAAAAAAAAGAGGAAGAAAAGAAAAAAAAAAGAAGAAAGAAAAAAAAAAGAAAGAGCAAAATTGTGCTACAACTACTATTTTCTCAAAAATCCTATTTTGTCTCGAAATCCACCTCACAGCCACAAGAGCTCTGTGGAATTTGGGACAACCTTGGGAAATGTGCCTGGTCAAAAGGATGATATCCACTCAATTTTCAACTTGGTTTGATAAAAAATCAGTTTTTCAAAAAATCCTATTTTTGGGCTTAAAATCCACTTCATAGCCATGAGAGCTCAGTGGAATTTAAGAATTATTGGAGGGATGCCCCCCTTAAAGTTAGGGCCTTTTGGCAAATTTCCACCTGAAAATTGTTTTCTACAGAAATTGAATTGAACCAAGCAAATCATGCTCAAGGGAATGCAATTTGGGCTTGTCTACTCTTTGCAGCTCACTGCTTCGCAGCTCCCGCAAAGAGGGGCAGTTGTAGACACCCCAAATTGCACAAACAATCATCAAAAATCACTATCTCCTTGCAAGCCAGCACAGAAATGGAAGAAAATGAATTTTTGCCTGTATCCGGTAACTCAGGCCGGATACAAGCAGGCCTTTTCGTATCCGGTATCAAGTACCGGATACAAGCAGTGCTTAATGTATCCGGAACCATGTACCGGATACCTTAAGGCCTTTGTGTATCCGGTTTGACATACCGGATACCTTTAAGTTTGCTCAAAATTAGGGTTTTCTGAGAGCTTTTCACTTTTACCATCATGTCCCTCATTAAATGAGGGGAAATCGCAGAAATAACCTTAGGGTTAAGGTTGGGGGGCGGTTCTAGACATTAAGTTGTGTCTACCAATGACCTTAGCCTTTGCCTATAAATAGGAGTCTCCTCCTCAAGCAAAAAGGGGCACTCAACTCTTGTTTTGAATTCTCGCAAAGAAGAACTCCAAGAGAAGAAGAAAACCGCTGCGGAATCGCCTCCAGAACTCAGGTAAGCCTCAACTTTTCTTTTTATTTTCTGTCTTTACATTCCTAGATCTAGATCTCTTCTTCTACCTTTCTGTAGTGTAAAGCCTTATTTGTATGTGTGGAAATCCTTCCCCGGCTCAAAGTATCTCAAGACTCCCCTAGCCGTAAAACGTGAAGGCGGATCTAGGAGAAACGAGACTGGGGATTGACCCTAGTGCTAGAACGCATATAGCATAAGGCCTTTTGATTGATTGTAAACCGTTCCATATTCAAAGTACCCTTGATTATCTTGAAGAACCGTGTTTAACGGGGAGAGAGAACAGAGGGAAACGATAATGGAACGGAACCCTAGGCTATCTTAGAACCCTATTTGGATGAATATGTATGCATGCTATTGATCTTGTTTGGTTTTTTTTACACTTGCACATACATATCACTATTTTGGCGGGATAGGCTCATATTTGGGGTTTATTGCATTTATTGTGATAAATCTCAAATAAATGGCCTCAATCAATTCTGGAATGCCTTTTGGATGATTTTTAAAGTATTTGTGTTCATCTTGCACGAATCACACATTTTTATCAATTTTCGGATTTGGTTTTTTCTTCCAGAATGGCTTAGCTTGACAGCACCTGTACTCTTACTTCGGACGCCCATAACTTCATCATCCGGATGAATTTTGGGGCGATTCCAGAACCATGGGAAAGGTGAGGCTATCTATGTAACGCCCCGAATCCGGGTCATTTTTTTTCCCATTTTGACTCGGATCAAGGCATTAACTTGTGGTACATTACAATCAGTTCAAATATAAGGAAATAAAGAACTAAGATTTATCAGAGTACTAGGAAGCTTAAATCATTTATTAGAAGCTGAGTCATCCGATTACATTACTAATCAAATGAAAGGCAACTACAAATTTAACTAACTCTTAATATCCTACAAAATCATCTATTACGATCCCAATAAAATAAATACAGCTATATAAAATCACCCTACTCTTATCATATGGAATTTCTAGACTTCAACCCACTATCTGTCTAACCCGTGTCGTCCTCTCCAAGATAACCTGAAAAGTAGAATATGAAGTAGGGGTGAGATACAACTATCTCAGTAGGTAACACATGCATGAGGAAACAGTTTATACATATAGAAAATAACAATGGTTTCATGCTCGGTAAAATAGACGACTAATTACGGTCAATAAGATAAACGAATAATCTCAATATAAAATAAACATTTACTCAGTGCCCGAAATAAAATAAGTTAATCCTGTGCATTTCCGTTCAATTTAAAGGACAATGTATTATATTTCACATTCCCATGGTTTCTGGTTTATTTTCTTTAGTGTCTTCTTAAGAGCAGTTCCACATTTTATTCGCGATTCCATAATATTCCATTTTAACAGTTCTCATTAAATCATAGCAATTCTATTCAGTTATGACATTTCAATATTTCCTTCTTAAATAAACAATCCATCATCCTGAGAATCAATCATCATATCAGTAATAAAAACCAACCTTCAGGTAGTAGCCTATCTCTACCATAGAACGCAAACACGTAGTATCCACACAAGCTCCGCAGGAGAATGCACATCTCTAAGACTACAGGTACCCCCTGCAGGAGACAGCATAACTCTACCGCAGGATGTGAACACCTAGCATCTACCTCTACCGTAGGAGATAGCTTCCTCACCTTCCAGTGGTAACTCACACACCCATCCTCCATGTGGGATGCAATCACGCATAATCACATCTCCCCCACATGAGGTATCTCTCCTGTAGGATGCAATCCATCGGAAATACATCTGCCCCACAGGAGGTAATGAATCTCTCCCGCAGGAGGTAAGGTCTCCGCCACCAAGCGGGTATCTCCGCCACCAAGCAGGTTAGGGTCTCCGCCACCAAACGGGTATCTCTGCCACCAAGCAGGTTAGGGTCTCCGCCACCAAGCGGGTTAGGGTCTCCGCCACCAAGCGGGTATCTCTGCCACCAAGCAGGTTAGGGTCTCCGCCACCAAGCGGGTTAGGGTCTCCGCCACCAAGCAGGTTAGGGTCTCCGCCACCAAGCGGGTATCTCTGCCACCAAGCAGGTTAGGGTCTCCGCCACCAAGCGGGTATCTCTGCCACCAAGCAGGTTAGGGTCTCCGCCACCAAGCGGGTTACGGTCTCCGCCACCAAGCGGGTATCTCTGCCACCAAGCAGGTTATTTATAAAACTGGCCACCAAGCCATCACAGATAATTCTCAATTCCATTATTATTTATAACATATTAGGTTCATGTTCAAAGTCCAGTTCTAAATAGTTCCCCAGTTTATTAATGATAATATTTTGTTTAGTATATAAAAATATCTTCAGCATGATAACCCAATTTAGTGTTAGGTAGATATTTAATTAAGTAAGAAATTTGATGCATAACACGTATGCTAGAGTGCGGTTCTAATCATGTATTAATTACATTAATACTCAGTTGTTTAACAGTATAGGTGAGTGGTTTTTAAGGTAATACAATTTAATTAAGATTCAGTTATAATATAAAAATTATTCAAGTTTGGATATGGGGGAGGAATTCACGTACATAGCATGATTTTAAATTGGTTTGTGTTTTTAAAGTTATTAAGGTTTAGTCATGATCAAAAAGACAAATAGAAGTATTTAGGTTTTAGTTTAAGTCAAATAAAGTAAAAAGAGAGTTATTACAAATGAGTGTTATTGATTAAATTTTAATAAAAGTTATTAAGAATTAGGCTTGTCATGATTGCACCCATCGAATTCATTTTACTTTCAACTACCGCCTGACATCGCAATCAGCGGTCTTCAGCGGTCGTGCGTTTTCGGAAACGCGTTATTGTTTTAAATAACACGAGCGCCGAGCGACCGTCACTAAGCGATCAGGGGCGCTCAAAAATTTTTAACTAACGCCGAACATCGCCTAGGAGCGCTGAGTGCAGGCGAGCTCGACGCTCTAACCAAAACGACGAACGGAGTTTCGAAAACTAATTTTTTTGTATTCAAATTGCTTCTAACATTCATATAAGCATACAATCGATCTATCTACATACTTATATAACCATAAATCATGCAATCGAATCGAATAAACTGCAGGAAATCAAAACGAACGAGAAAACGGTGCTACCTACCTCCGTCCGCTCAAATCCTTTCTTCTTCCAACCAGAGACTTCCTCTCCTCTTCGCAGGCAAGAGACGTTCCAGGAATGGTGAGGAACCAGAGATATGCCCTCTTCCTCCTTCTTCTCGGTCTCCCTTTCTCTCTCTCGTTCTTCTTCTCTTCCGCCGTAGCCTCCAACTTCAACGCACAAGACATCCTACGAATACAACTAAAACTATTCAACCCTATTTTATTCTTCCCTGATCCCACGCATCTCCCTAGGATCAGGTTCCATACTCATCCACCCATTAGACTTAATAAGGACCGTTAATCCATACTTAACTCGATATCTCGCGATCGAACGGTCAGATCTGCGTCAAACTCCAGATCTCCCCTATCAGTGTGATCATCTATAATTATAATTAATATCCTTCAATAAAATTCTCATCTCCTCGACTTCAGGCTTCAAATCAAACATAATTACCAATATGCCATTATTCCAATTACTAAGCTTTAAATATCATTGTTAATAGACAATCTAAACCCCAATTTAAATCTATTAGTATTTCTCAAGTCTAATAACAAATTTTAATTAATGTATTTAATTATTTTACCGATAATTAATGTGAATTGACCGAAATACCCTTCTCTCAATATTTTCACATCTACCCATTCAATTTCTTCCGAAATTTCCAAGTTTATTCTCTAATTTATTTTGACAAATATATTGACATTCAAGATATTCATTTTAAATTTTTATTTATTTATTTAGTGAAAATTCGGGGTTTTACAATCTAGTTTATGTCCACCAAATGTCACAAATTTCTATCAAGCGGATTTTTGACACCTCTCTGTCGAAGTTGAGTGGATAGTTCAGGTTCAAATACAGAACTTGTCACTTCGACGGAGCGCCATGTGTTTGATTTAAGTCCGATTCGAATGATTTTTGTTTCTGTGCACTCCTTTATGAGTCTATTTTCAAATCCAGTTGGTTTCATAATTTTTGGATTCCATTTGAATTATTGGTAGCCGATTTACTCAGAACTGTTCATTTGTACTTTTCTGGGTAAATCTGTGATCTTCGGGGCCTGTTCGGGAGACCTCCCAAGGCACATCCGAAGGGATTTTTGTATGAGGCTAGTTTCTTTTGAAAGATGGCCATACAAACTTCAATCACACCAAATTTCGTGGATTTTTATGTAGTGGATTTTTCTAGACAATTTTCCAAAGTTGCCCACTTACCACTTTTAAAAATCCCCAGCAGGAACTTCAAAGGAGCATAACTCCTAGATTTTTCATCGGAATGAAGTGAAATTTTGCATGAAACTCTTATTTGCCCTAATCTTTCAAATGGAGTTGGTTTGGTTCAATTTAATATTGGATTTGAGTGATTTTAAGGCAAATGGCATACTTTTTACCGAATTTTCCGGATTTGATTCAACTTGGTTTTTGAGCAACTTGTGCTTTTATTTCCATCTTTTGAGATATTCCAGAAATGATATTGACATAAGAGAGGATCTAAAACCCATTTAGATCTTCATGTGAAAATATCATACATTGTTCCTTTTTCAAGGTTTTCTATGATTTTAGCAAGCTTTCTATTTTTGCATGAACATACACTTGGCAACTACTTCGTGTGGATGAATGGGGGTGCCTAACACCTTCCCCCGTTCATAATCTAATCCCCTTACCCATCTCTGGATTTAATTTTTAAGTAGGGTTATTTTTACCCTAGAATTGGCATTTTTGCACTTTTTGCTTATTTTTAATCTTTTGGTGTCCATTCTCACCCCAAAATCATGAATGGTGGCGACTCTCCCAATTTTTGCGTTGAGCCCGTGTGTTGACGGAGGGATGATCACACCGGTGATTTTTTCCCATGTCTCACAGTTAGGATTAGAGAACATGGCTCCAATCGAGTTTGTCCATTGTTTCGATCGGAAATAGTAGCGGTTTGATCAAGATATCTGCTGCCCAATAGAGATGGTGGAACCAAAGATTTGAATTCCATGTTGTCGGGTACATTTGCCCTTCACAATCCCACAAATTTCTTGTAGAGAAGAACTGAAAAAGCATGGCTTTTGGTTCAACTACTTTTCTCTACCCCCTCTTAACCCCTGCATGCTTCTTCCTCTTCGCCACTGCTCCTATCCTCCTACTTGCGATGCAGACTCCATTCTGTACAACAGTGAAAATCTCCATGCAAGAGGTTACTTCATCCATGGTTCTTACCTTTTCAAAATGCAATAATACTGCAACTTAAACTCTACAATGGCAGCAGAAATGGTTCTCATTTCGGGGTATTCCAAGCGATCAAGAACCGTAGGCAACTGATGCCTCTGAAAGATGACTTGGGGATGCTTTTATCCTAGATATCACTTTAGTCCACATCGATTGGAGAAGATTTTCTTTCTTAGCCGAATGCCTATAAAGGCTTGGGATGAACTAACAGAAAATGACTAAAGATGTGAAAAACAGAATTTGGAGAATGTTCTACTTAAACTTTAAAAGAGAATTTACACGACTATAAATAGTCTTTACAAAGATATAACAAACTAACTAATCTAACCAAATCCAAGTTCCATTCTAACAAACTGCTAGCTCAGCAATTAGATCTTTAACTAACTAATAACCACTAAACTCACTGTTTCTTAATACTCCCCCTCAAGATGGAGTGTAAAAATTTACTACACCCATCTTGCCAAGAAAGAAATTAAACTGAGATGTAGTAAGTGCTTTTGTAAAAATATCACTGAGTTTCTGAGTTATGGCAACTTGTCAAGTCTTTATGAGGCCCTAAAGAATCGTCTCCCGAACTAAATGACAATCTATCTCGATGTGTTTGGTTCTCTCATGAAAACCTAGATTAGCAGCTATATGAAAGGTTGCTTTGTTGTCACAGAACAACCAAGTTGCTTGAGGGTGAGAGATCTTGAGATCTTGAAGAAGATATACAAGCCATTGTATTTCACAAGAAGTGGTAGCCATAGATCTGTACTCGGCTTCTGTAGATGATCTGGAAACAGTGGACTGTTTCTTAAATCTCCAAGATATAAGTGATGAGCCCAAGAATACACAGTAACCAGTGATAGATTTTTGTGTGTCAGGGCAAGAAACCCAATCCGAGTCACAATATGCCTTCAACTGAATAGATGATGTAGAGGAGAGTGATAAAACTTGTCCAGGAGTGCCTTTGAAGTATCTAAGAACTTTATATGCCACAGCTAAGTGAGGTTCCCAAGGCTGATCCACAAAATGACTTAAAGTTTGAACTGAATAAGATATATCCGTCCTGGTAATGGTGAGATATAACAGATGTCCCACCAATCTTCTATATTGAGAAGGTTCTATGAGAAGAGAATCGAAATCTTTACAGAGCTTCAAATTTTGGTCCATTGGAATCTTGGTAGGTCTTGCACCTAGCAAACCAGCATCCTCTAAAATGTCCAAAGCATATTTTCTTTGGCAAAGCTGAATACCTTTGTTGGTTCTTGAAACTTCTAAACCCAAGAAATATCTTAGACATCCCAAATCCTTTATGTTGAATTGACTATTAAAAAATGACTTAAGCTCATCAATAGCTTTAAGATTATTACCATCAACTATTATGTCATCCACATAGACAAGAAGTGCGATAAAAGATTTTCCATCTGATTTGGTGAATAAGCTATAATTAGCTTTAGATTGTTCAAAACCAAATTGAAGCAAAGCTGTGGAGAATTTGGAAAACCACTGCCTTGAAGCTTGCTTCAAACCATATAAACTTTTGATCAACTTGCAGACTTTATGTTTCCCTTTTATGGCAAAATTAGGTGGAACCTCCATGTACACTTCTTCATTGAGATCACCATGAAGGAATGCATTGTTTACATCAAGTTGAAACAAATGCCAATCCTTGATTGCTGCTATGGCTAATGAACTTCTGACTGTAACAATTTTAGCCATAGGGGAGAAGGTCTCTTGATAATCTAAACCCTCTTTTTGAGTATATCCCTTAGCAACTAATCTGGCTTTATACCTTTCCAAGCTTCCATCATATTTGTATTTGATTTTATACACCAAATTACATCTTATATCCTCTTTACCAGGAGGAAGATCAGGGACAATCCAAGTTTTATCTTCCTCTAGAGCAAGTCTTTCAGCATTCATAGCCTCACACCAATGAGCAGATTTTATAGCATGACTAAAAGAAGTGGGTTTATATTGATAAGAAATAGAAGAAGTGAATGACAAATATTAAGGAGATAATCTGTGATATGATAAAACAAAAGACAAACAGTGAAGATTACCTGTTATGCAATGATCATGTAACATAGAAGAAGATTGAGATGAATGAGAAGAAGATGGATGTTGATAATGATAATCCTACAAGTACCCAAGTTTTTTTCAAATTATACTTGATTTTCGAAGGGGAATAACAGGGTTGTAAATAGGACTTGAAAAATCTGATACATGATGAGATTCATTTTGAGTAGAAGGGTCTGAAATAAGTGGTGTGGATATCTCAGAAATGGGAGTAGGAAAAAAAAAATCTGTATTTAAGCATCTCATTTTCGCACCCCTGGAAATGTTGAAAATGAAAACCCTAACTGAAAAGTCAAACCCTGAGAGGGCAAAAGTTAACTTTTTGATCAAGTGATAATTGGCTACTTTGCTTTATCCCAGTGGATAGAGAATCCTGACACGATTCCAACGCAACTGAGTTTGCTGGAATTGGAGTCCAGATGAAGAAGATATGAGTAAAGCAGTCCCAGGGGCAAATCAGTCAAAGTTTAATATCTTAATTAAACTAATTAAGATAAGATAATAATAATTGGGGAAGTCTAATTCGCTTGAGTGGATGGCTGAATTGCCTCAGCTGTCAACTCAACCAAAAAAGGGGGAAGAAAAATTTCGCAACCGCATATGGTGTGCGGTTGATTTTTCAGCCACCACTCGCGCCAGCCAATCAGCGAAAGCGGCTCGCGAAAAGTAACCGCACTTACAGTGCGGTTGTATGGCGCGCTAGACTGTGCCTGACCAGTTTGTCCCCTAATCATTGTTGAAAAGACAGGGCCAAAACCGCACATACCCTACGGTTTTGACCAAACCACACGGTATGTGCGGTTACTGTTCATTTTTGGCCAAACCGCACTGAGTATGCGGTTTTGTCCCAGTGTTCTATAAATAGCAAATCCGAACAGTGGACAAGGGCTGGCTCTTTTGGATTGTTTTCCACTTCTCCTCCCCCATTAACCCTGGTGCGAAATCCCCTCCTCTGGCCCCCTTTTGCTCCCTAAACCCCCAAGCATAATCCTAAGACTACTCTACCATCCTTTCTCTCTTTTCCTTCATTTTTCACCCAAGCAAGAAGAGGGAGAGTTGCTGTTGGTGGCCAAAAGAGGATCTCCAGCCATTTTGTTTGCTTAAAAGGGGTTCGAATACACCTCTCAAGGGTGTGTAAACCCTCAGGTAATGTTTCCTACAATCTTTTGTTCAACATAAATTAAAATGGGTTTATTTCAAGCATGATTAATGTGTTCCCCATCTTGGCATGTTTTCCCTTCTATTTTAACATGATGCTCTCTCTTTCCTCCACTTATGTCCCTCATGTTGGCATGAGAAAGCTCCCACGGTAAGGGGAGCATGCTTTCGGTTTCAAGAGAGGGAGGGTTCTATTTCAAGCAAGGTTTAGTGGCCTCTTGGTAGGTTGTTTTATTATTGGTTGTCCCATTCGAATGGGGGAGGTTGTTCCCCCTTTGTTTACTCATCTAATGTACCCTTGAATACCCCATCGCTTTCCCTTCTTATGATCTCTCTTTCCCTTTATTCTCTTGCTATTTTGCTGGATTGTTTTGCGATTGTGGGCTCTCACTCTGCTACACATGTTGAAGGGTATGAAAGTAGGCATACGTGTATGCACACACTAACATGCTATTATTTTCGTGCACGAGCATGATCCCTTTGGCTCTTTTAGTTTGCTGTTTCATGTGGGTACATTAGATTGATTTCCCTTTTAGCAAATGTATGCCTCCTCAGCTTGCTGTTTGAAATTTTTCGGAACCCCCAACCCCTCTTGAGCAGCTGCTTTGGACAGCATGCTCAATCACCACCAAAAGCCCTCTCCTGCATCACCTTCAAGGTATTCCCAGCCCCTTTAATCATGCCTTACCCTCTCGCTAGTTGCTGTCCTACCATCCTACAGCATGTTTCTTATTTCTAATCCACTTGCATGGTAGGCCTCTTCACTTGCACACACCAAGAGCAATGAACATATCCACAGCTTGGTGTCATGCTAGTTTACTTTTCACCGCAAGGTCCTCATTTCCCTTCTGCATGGGTTTGAAATCAAACACCTTTGTTCACATGCATGGAATGTATGAAAATGTGTGTGACATTTTTCCAAGAGTGAAGTAGGCTTTAGGCTCTTGTCTGATTGTGTTCATTGTTGATTGGTTAATTTGCTGGCTGTGAATCCATGGAGACCCAAAGTAGGGACACCTTGGTCCCTATTCTGCTATTAAACAGGGCTCAAATGGGAGAGGCAAACCCCCAAGCCTTCCCCCCTTTTCTTGCTTGCAAAAATCCCAAAAGAAACCAAAGTGGGGAGATCCCCCATTCTCTGAACTACCGTGGGCCCACACAGGGGCCTACACGACTGTTGGAACACCCTGGAGAGAAGCCGAGCTGAATCCCGAGGCCATTTTGGCCCTTCCTGGATTTTCAGGCCCGAACTACATATTCAGAGCGGTTCGGGCAAAACCGCACTTGATCTGCGGTTGTGCCAGTTTCCAGAATCCCTTAAAAATCCTTTTTTGGGACCCGATTGGACTCATTTCGACCCGCATGCACATGGCCCGACCTATGGGGTTTTAAGGGTCAACCTAAATCCATTTTGAGACTGTGGGCCCGGATGGGCCCACCCTGGCTTTGTGGGCCTTCCAACGGGGCCCATATCAGACCCAGATCACCTAACTAATCCAAATAAAATTAAATAAAGGGACCCACACAACTTTGGTGGTCCCCCTCCAGACCAATAAAATATGCATGTTGGCATCGAAGCAGGATGAGTTTAGAATTGAGTTGACTCGCAAAATAGGAAAACTAATGGGATCTGTCACTCGACGGGGCGGACCGGGGTGTTTATGGACTTCCCTGAATCGTAACCAAGCCCTTTCTCATAATCTCAAGCTCCAGACCAAAATAGATATCCTTAGGGCATCTTGGTGTCTGCCTGCACCCCATTAGGCAGTGGCGATTCCCTTTTCCCGTTTTACCCTTTAGGAGTCACGCACCTTTTCCGTGTGGCGTTTCCGACGTGCGCACACTGTAATTGGCCGAAGAAGAACTAGAGATTGATTCTTGTCAGAGAAAGATTGAAAGTTATGGTGTTCCTTGGCTATTTGTTGGTAAGGAAATGTGGTTTCATGAAAAACCACATCTCTAGAGATGAAAATTTATTGTGTATATAAGTCAATGAGTTTGTAACCTTTCACAGCATATGGATACCCTATGAAAATACATTTCCTTGCTCTTGGAACAAATTTGTGCCTGATGTGTGATAAACTTGAAGCAAAACAAAGACATCCGAAAACCTTGAGATGTGAGTATGATGGTTTAGTCTTAAACAATAGTTCAAATGGAGATTTACTTTCCAAGTTTGGAGTAGGTGTTTGATTAATCAGATATGCAGCCGTTAAAATGGAATCTCCCCAAAAACATAGAGGCAAATGTGCCTAAAACCTAAGTGCTCTAGCAACATTCAATATATGTTGATGTTTCCTCTCGACTACAGAGTTCTATTATGGTGCATCCAAACAAGTGAATTGATAAATGACACCCTTGGTAGATTAAAATCCTTCCATTTTAAACTCTATTCCATTATTAGACCTAATACATTTGATTTTAGAATCAAATTAAAATCAAATTGCGTTTCAACTAGGACAAAAAATGTTTGTAGAAAAGATCTAGCCTCAAATTTGGATTTAAGTAAATAAACCCAAGTGCTCCTACTCAAGACATCTACTATCGTCAAGAAATATTTTGAACCATCTAAAGAAGCTAATGAAAAAGTCCCCCAAATGTCATAGTGTATCAAATCAAAAGGTTTGGCTGAGACATGTTGACTATGCGAAAAAGGTAATTGATGTTGTTTAGACAAGGGACATTAAAACATGGTAAATCTTTCTTTGAGAATGAAATGTCTGGTATGGATTCACTTAGTAATTTCAGCTTAGATACTGTAGACACCCCAAATTGCATTAAAATATGAGAAAATAATAAAAATATGTTTAAAATATCTTAATTGAGGTTTGAAATGTGTCAAAACCTCAAAATCAACAAAAAATGTATTGCTCGTATTTATCATACGGATTTTGTCACTTTCGTTATGTATGTATACTCTATATGGACGCGCCCGTACACTCCATTCGGGCCGATTAATGCTTTCCTCATGTGCGCAAGTGGCTACCATGTGTCGACCGAAGGCTTCGGCCGTTACACCACGTTGGAGACGATGTAAGTGTGAAAACTCACACTCCTTATATGGCAAATGTTTGACAAATTATATCCTCTAATAATCTTCAAGATGTGCAGAATCAAAATATAAATTCTATGAATTTTGTAAAGAGGAAAGTGAGGCTGCCACACAGCTACCACGCCGCTGGTAGCTCAAGGAAATTTAAAAGAAGAACATTTCGTAAAGGCACTTGCAATGAAGAACGCCGCTGCCACTCCGCTGGCAGCGCATAAGTGAGATAGCACTTTGAAAGTAAAGCACGTGTACCAGCTTCGTAAGGCGACGCTGACATGCCGCTGGTAGCGCAGAGCAAGATTGAAGATCTACAAATCAGCTGTGCACATGCCACATTCCCTCCCGCTAGCAGCTCGCTGGCAGCGCGCCCTTAACTGGGTCTTTTGGATTTGAGCAGGATTTGAGTTCGCTTCCAGCCGTCTACCCCGATCGCGCCACGACGCCACCAGCGCTCGACACGATCTGAGATTTCTTCTTTAAATAGACGAGCTGTATTCTTTTTGAAGTGACTTTTTCTTTTGATTAATCTGTTGTGGATCTTGAGGTGTTCGAGATTCATTCAATTGATCTTTAGAGAGTTGGTGATCAAGTGAGGGGGAGATCTGAGAGAGATCACCTGGAATTGAAGTTAGAGGATTCTTCTTCGGTTCGGAACTTCACTTGATTGTGAGATCTCCTGGATTGGTGATCGACTTTGTTTGATGCATAGGTGGATTCCTATTGCATTGGATCATCTCAGTGGACTCTGAGGTGATTGTCACGATCTGGATTGATCGTGAATTGCAGCTTGTGGATTCAAGCTGTGTTGCAGTTCGTGGATTCGAACTGTGGATCTGAATTGATCGTCTCTTGCAGCTTGTGGATTCAAGCTGTGTTGCAGTTCGTGGATTCGAGCTGTGGATCTGGATAGATCGTGATTTGCAGCCTGTGGATTCAGGTTGTGCTATAGTTCGTGGATTGCTGTTGAGTGAGTTCAATTGTAAAGGTTAAGTGTGTTTCCCTTTGTAATTGACTTTCATTCAATAGTGGAGTTTCTAAGGGTTAGTCGCCTTATATAGACTCGAGGTTTTTCCTGAATTTGGATTCAGGTTTCCTCGTATAATCTCTGTGTGTTGTTTCCGCATTGTTAAGTTTTTAATTGTTGTAGATCGTGGATCTTTAGAGTAGTCCTCTACTCTTTCAGACGAACATGGGAGCGTAACTGAATCTCGCTCGTAGCCCTTGTGTGGATTTCCTCTTTTTTTGCCCTGTTCGTATGTATCATACGGTTTGGACAAAACCGTATGATATATACGGGCACGGCTATTTTAATCAATTTCGCAAAGGCCCGAGATCTGGGCCTTATTTACCCTTTGTACCTCTCTCTGGGAGACTCGATCTACCTTATTTGCCCTCCAAAACTTGTAGATTTACTTCAATTCATGCCTTAGGCTTGAATTGGAAGAATCTAGAAGGGTATTTTGGCATACCCTTGGGTCTTTTCTACCTTTACCTTTCCCTATAAATAGGGGCCTCTCCTCTTACAAATGACTAATAATCTGAAGATTGAGAGCTCTTGAAGAAGAAGGGAAACTCTGCCAAATTCTCCACTCAAGCACTCAAGCAACCAAGGTGAGATACTACACTTCTTTCTTCATTTCTACTTAAATTCAAGCACTCACTTCTTCTACCTTTCAGTAGATAAGGCCTCATTTGTGTTTGAAACCCCAAACCATACTCAAAGTACCTTAAGCACCCTCTCTAGCTGTAAAACGTGAAGAGAGAGCTAGGGAAAACAAGTGTTGGAATGGATCCTTAGGCTTAGAACCATTTGTGATGAAATACTTGTATGATTCATGTTGAATTCGTGTGTGCTTGCTATTTGCAAATGATTTTGTTTTAAATCTGGAGGAATTGCATAGATCTATACTCTCTATAGCATTATATCTCAATTCTCTCCTTAAAATCTGATTTCCTACACAATCACATACATCACTTGATTTTTGTCAAAATAGGCATAGATCTTAGATTTACTATGCTCAATGTAGTAGATATGAAATCAGAAGCCTTAAAGCAACTTCTTGGGATTTTATGAGTTGATTTCAATTAATTTGATGTTCTAGAGAATACCTCATGGTCTAATCTCTCTTATTTGAGTAAATTTCATTAAATGTGGGTAGATTTAGCTCTTCCTCTCCAAATAATGAGATATTTGAGCCAAATCCATGCCTTAAATGTTTTTGAGTGATTTTCAACTCATTTCAAATGATTTCAAACCAGATCATATGGATCAAACACACACACACACACACACACACACACACACACACAGTTTTGGCTTGGTTTTACTTAAATTTTACAGATCTGGACAGAACCTGTACCCTGTCTTGGATCATTTATAATTTCATCATATGGATGAATTTTTGGGTGATTACAGAGGCATGTGATAGGTGAAGAAATTTAGTTTATTCCGGTAAAATTTCAGCAATTTATATGGAGCCGATTTTTCAAACCATTTTATTAAAGTTGATAAATTAGATCAGATTAGATTGCTAAACTTGTTAATTTAATTGAGCACCAAAGGCTCATTTCAACTCCTATTTGAGTGATTTCAGTTTCTGAGTCTAATTTGAAATCCAATTGATTTCAAGAGTTTTTATTTTAATTTGAGCCCTGTGTGCTTGATTGACCCTGTGCTGCTCAGTAGCAGATTATAGAGTCAATCTGTGATCCTCTAAGCATGTTTGAGAGAGCATACAAGCTACAAATGGATGAAGTTTTGAGTGAGGCTTATTCCATTCAAAAGAGGGCTCCTCATACTTCATTCATACCAATTTTTAAGGATATATATGGAGCCTATCTCCACGAATAGGCTTTCAAAGTTGGTTACTCACCACTTTTACTGTTTTACAATAGCAACTTTGAACAAGTATATTTTCTTTGATTTCAATCGGATTTAATTGAAATTTTCACTCAGTCTTCTACTTCATATAAGCTTTCAAATGGCTTTGGTTTCACCTAATTTAAGTTTGATTTGAATGACTTATGGTTGTGTAGACACTCCAAATTGCACTACAAAATGAGAAAATATATTCTTGGGATTTGAAACAGGTCAAAAATGCATAAAATTCATCAAACATGCAATGCTCGCAATTTCTCTACGGGCTGGTCATGCCCGCAATTTATCTACGGGCATGCTGTGCCCGTATTAACTCTACGGGCAGCACTTGCCCGCAATGTATATACAGGCACAAGGGTTTTTGTGCGAATTTATCCTTTTTCGATTTTTGAGCCTTATCTGCACCCAAATCTCTCTCAGAGAGATTCGAATTCACTTGTTTATCCATTCGAATCCTCTTGTTATCCTCTTTGGCAATGGATTAGCATTATCCCTGTTTTTAATTCAATCTGAAACTCTATCTTGGTATATCCCTTTGGACCAGCCATACCCCTGGGTTTGCTTATAAATAGAGGTGAGATCCTCAAGCAAAAGGCCACAAAAATTTGAAGTCTAAGGAGCTCCAAGTGAAGAGAGGAATCCCTGCTGCTCTGCTTGCTCAATCCAGGTAAGTCCCTTTTCCCTTTTATTTTCTGTCTTCAATTCTAGAAGTAATAGGATCTTCTCCATTGTTGTAGAATAAGGCCTGGTTTATATTTGTATTCCCAAACCTGTCTCCAAGTACCTCAAGAATCATCTCTAGCCGTAAAACGTGAAGAGAGAGCTAGGGGAAAAGAGAACAGGTGGATCCGTAGGGTAGACCCCCATGTGCTCTAATCTGTGAGATATGGCTGCTTTGAATATCCTGATCATGTTTTAATTGTTTTATCTTGAATCTGAATGAATCACATGAATCCATGATGTTTATAGCATGAGATCCCCACTTTTTTTTTCTTCTAAAATTTGGATTTTTCATCACTTTTGTATCTACAGCACTGTTTTTGTGATTTTTGTGATATTAGGCTAAGATCCTAGATTTATCATGATCTATATGATAAATCTGGATTCAGAAGCCTGAAAGTAACTTCTAGGGTTTCATGATGTGGTTTTTGAGTCCTTTTTCATTTTCGAGAGAAGACCCTACGGTCTAAGTTCTCCCCTTTTGATGTTCTTCATCAACGTGGGTATTTTTGGTTTTGATTTCTTGATCTAATGTGAAATTTGGGCTATACCTGTATCCTGGATTGTTCAAGTTCAATTCAGCAATATTTTATAAAAATCATATTTTTCTAGATTTCTAGAATTTAACTTGAATCCAGATTTTTGAAGTTTTCACTTTAGATTGGTTTTATTTGATTTTATCTCAATTTTATTTTGATCATGAAACCCTAGGAATGGTATGATCATATTTGAAAGTTCTGGATCAATCAGGCTATTCGTATGAAAAAAACCATACACTTTTGTCTTTTTTGTGATTTTTCATGATTTTTGTAGCAAGCCTTATTTATTTTGACATGAACAATGCCTGGAAACCACATTGTGTGGATGAATAGGGGTGCCTAATACCTTCCCCTGTTCATAACCTAATCCCCTTACCCATCTCTGGTTGTTTTTTTAATAGGGTTATTTTTACCCTAAATTTGATTTTTTGTGCTTATTTGATATTTTGGTGTCCATTCACACCTAAACAGAATGGTGGTAACTCTTTGTTTTTAACCAATCCCATGTGATGATCAGGAAGTCATTGAATTGATTTTTCCATGTCTCACAGGTTGTTTGAGTTTTCCAAGTTTAAATTGCTTAACCTTGAGTTGATTTTTTCCAGATTTGTTTTAGTTTGCTTTTCTTCAAGTTTTACTTTACTCATATGGAAGAATCACACATATGTTTGTGTATCTTTTATATGTTTTATATGATTCTTGTTAACAAACAATTTTAAGCATGAATAGCATATGGCAACCACCTTGTGTGGATGAGTAGAGGTGCCTAACACCTTTTCCTACTCATAACCTAACCCCCTTATCTAATCTCTAGAATAGATCATGAATTAGAGCTATTTGAGCTCTATTTTTGCTTTTTATGCTAACTTTGGTGTCCATTCACACCTTAAATTGAATGGTGGTGACTCCAATATTCTATGAACCCCGTGTGATGATTAGGAGATCACGTAGGTGATTTTTCCTTGTCTCACAGATACAGATGGATGGCCTAATAGATAGTGCCATAAAACTGAATTAGAAATTTCAAAAACATCAGAAGCTGTGATAGCAAAAGTTTTATTGACAAGAAAAGTATCAAACGAAGCATGAGAAACATTTTTAGTATCCATATTTGAAACTTTAGTATAGGTTGAAAACAAGGTACATTATTCAAATGAGATGTGATAGAAGACAAAGCAGTACTGGGAACAGGATTTTGTGAAAGATGATACAAGCCATTCTTGATCTCACTCTTCCAATTGTTCTCCATGTTACAAGGTCCTAAATATAACAAGCATCACCAAAGAAAATGAGACAATGAGATGAATCATGTGCTAATTTCCTTGTTGATAAGAGATTGAAAGAAAACAAACAAACACATAAAACATTTTTTTAGAATAAGAGTTTCACTGAATTGAACAATGCCGGTGTGAGTGACAGATACTTCATCACCATTTGGTAATTTCACAGAACAAGAAAGGACAGATGTGAAAGAAGTATAGAAAGAAGTTGAATCGGTCATATGATCTGTAGCTCCAGTGTCAATAATCCAAGATATATTGGAGCCATTTGATTTTGAAGTAGTGAAAATGGAAAGACAAATTGAAATACCTGTCATATTTGGAGTCAAATGATCACTAGTAATTGAGTCGAGGACTGACTGAACGTGATGCACAGAATGTGCTTGAAGAGAGTCTACTTTCTTGAGTAAAGCAAGAATCTGTTGATGCTGCTCAGGTGTAAAAGAAACTTGAGGACTCTCAATTATCCTCTTCTGATTTTGAAGAGATAGAACAGTGGACTGATTTGCTACTTCAGTTGCTGCTTCAATTGAATTTCTAGTCTTTGAAAATTTATGACGAGGAGGATATCCATGAATCTTATAACAAGTTTCAACTGTGTCCAGATATATATCTTACAGTGATTAGAGAAAGATCTTTTGCTATTATCACCTTTCGATTTGGAGTTAGAATAGTTTCTTCTGCTTAACATTGCCACCGAATCTGATAAAGAAGGGATTGAACCAGGTGAAATTCCTCTCTGTTGCGCCTTTTAGTAAACTAATGCAAACACTTTATTCATTGGAGGCATTGGATCTAATGGCAAAATTTTACCTCTGATATGAGAATAAGAATCATTTAATCCCATTAAGTAGGATACATGATCTTGCTCTTGATATTCAAACATTGTCTTCAATACTGCACAATTACTTGAATTCACACATATAGAATAGGTTTGTAGTTGAGAAGTTCATCCCATATAGCCTTGAATTTAGTAAAATAAGAACTGACAGATTCATGTCCTTGTGAGAGAGATGCAATTGCTTTCTGAATTTGAAAAATCCTTGGTCGATTTTTCTGAGAATACCTTTCCTTAAGTTCCACCCATATTTCTTGAGTTGATGAGATGTAAAGAACACTTGTTGCTATTTATTTCGAAAGCGAATTTAAGATCCACAATTTCACCATTGTATTACATCTTTTCCATGCTCCAAATAGATGATCTCTAGGATCTGGTTTCAGAAATGATCCATCAACAAAACCAGATTTGTTCTTTGCCTCCAGAGACATGAACATAGAATCGCTCCAAGATTGATAGTTTTCATTGTTGAGAGGCTGAGTAACAAGAATTGCACCTTGACTTTCACCATGATGAAGAAAATAAGGATTTGAAGAATCTTTTAGGTTAGGAACTGGAACAAATGAAGAAGATGTAGCCATTGCTGGAATGGAAGAAGAAGATGTAGCCATGGCTCTGATACCATAATAGAAAATGACTGAAGATGTGAAAAACAGAATTTGGAGAATGTTCTGCTTAAACTTTAAAAGAGAATTTACACGACTATAAATAGTCTTTACGAAGATATAACAAACTAACTAATCTAACTAAATCCAAGTTCCATTCTAACAAATTGCAAACTCATCAATTAAATCTTTAACAAACTAACAACCACTAAACTCTCTGTTTCTTAATATGAAAGCCTACAATGTTTGTTGAATGCAATTCCTCTAGTGCTAGAATCCGGTGGTACCATGAAACCACCGGATGGAATGTGGCCCCCTATTAAAATAGGGCATCCAACCACACGTTTCATGCTGGCACTATTCAGTGGCACCATATGAAACGGTCTCTTATTTGTTTCACACTTATATACATGCAAGTTGTGTGTGTGCATAATTAAATGTAAATTTAATTTATCTAATAATCTATATAGAAAAGGCGTCAACATCCCTGTAACGCTATTTTCCAAATTTGGCCTCCATATTTGTTAAAATCACTCATAAGTCTAGTTCCTCTCCTACTTTAAGAAGGCTTATTACATTTATACCCTTCAACCAATGTTGAGTTGTTCGTATGTTATTGAATTCAGCTTTTTATTTTATATTAATTTGTTTGTTTATTATATATGATATAACACTATGATCGGATTCAAGGTGGGTTAGGCTAAACCATAACTTGTCCTAACCCGAATTCAGAAATACCAAATCCACGCTGTAGACGATATGCAATCGGTGAAGCGTGGTTACTATTTCCCTTAAATTAAGGTGCACATAGGGTCACCGGAATCCTCGTATCAAATGATAGTACTCTATGGCAGTATTGTAAAGCAAATGACAATTAAGAGATAGGCTTTAAACGATATATACTTCCATTTCTCATCAACCAAAGCCCCCAAATTAACCAAAGAAAAAATGACAAAAATCCAGTCACATAATCATTATCAAGCTAGTAATCAAGACGCAAACTACACGTAGGCGTGAGGATTTGCCAAGAGATAGGCTTCAACAGTCTTGTAAGGCAGCTTGACTGTTTCTTTGTCGACCTTTAGATCCTCTTCGTTGAGCTGAAAGTCCCCATTGGTACGGTAATGGGTTGTGATCTTACAAACGCACCCTTCATTTGCATCCGCATCAAACTTAACTTCATAAGTAATTGAATGGAGCGTGTCCTTGGAGAATTCATCAGCTTCTATCAGAGTGTATTTGGAGAAATAGTTTGCTTCATCAATCTCGTCGATTATCTCTTTGGCGTATGTGTGTCCACTGCCTGTGTTCAAGTCAAACAAATTTGAAAGCCTGTAAGTAATGAATAAAATAGATATATATATTGTTATTGGAGTTGGGATAAAAGTCCAACATCTTGTTATGTAAGAATATAAAGTTGCATTCTAGTCAAAAAATTTAAGTTATTGGTCTAGTGGTAAGTGCTTGATCCTGATAATGATGTCTATCCGCATGTAACTAACCTTGAGCAAATTTGACCTCCTTAATGCTTCCAGGACTTCCATCTCCTTGTACCATCTCCATATGCGTTATACCCACAGCTGCGAGCTTTGGCAAGATGTTGTTTGCGTCGATAACTATGGCCTTGAACATCCTTGCCGGGGAGATAGCCAAAGTGAACTCATCGGCAACGGTGAAGACACCCATGTTTATAGTTTCAGTTTCCAAGTATGGATCGATCAGGGGAGGAAATTAAAAGAGAGGAGGAAATTAAAAGAAGATATGTAGCAGAAGCAAAAATAGACTTGTTGGTAGGGACTAGGGAGGTTTGTTGGTAAGTAAGTGTTGGAGATGATGATGATGAGCAAAGCTAGAGGTGGTATTTATAGGGAGCGGTGGGTCTTCGGTGCCAAAATGTTTAAATTTTTTATTTTTATTTTTATAAGTTCGTTCAAATGTGGAGGCGTGGTTCCTTTTCTTTGACAAATAAGGCTGCAACCGTCGGCGTTTTCCCCAAGATTCTTTCATTGCATCATGTCTCCAAGCTTTTTATTTTTTTTATTTGAACAAAAATTTTCACTTCTGGTTCGAGCTAACGAATAATCGAATGGTAATTAAAATTTCTCTCCCAATAGAGAATTCCCGCTGGCCGCTTATGGCGAAGCCATTTTATTTACCACAAAATTTAAACCGAACAGGAGTTCAAGAATGAAGAACGCCCAAATCAGTCCATGTGGATATGGGTGGGTGAAGAATCCTGGAATGTTCAAGTTTTAGGGCGCCTTAGCAACCCGTAAAAGGTATCTCAGGTGATAATTCTTTAAAAACCCGGAGAGGGCTATTACCTGTGCATCTCCTACAGCGGCGGTGTATATACTCCCTCACATTCATTTGGAGGGGTCCACCATTCATTAGGGTCCCACGCATGGTTTGATCACTTTAATTGCTCATCCAAACATACGGTTCACCCAGTGCAGGGCTTCTAAACTGTCCCAAAGTGGACTTTGATCTTTTTGCTAAAAGACATGCTTAGGAGGGCACATGTACCCTTTGAATTGACACCATACTTAAGAATTTGGTACCCTTTTGTTGCCTCTTGTATGAACATTGGGTAGGATTGATTTTAAACAGAGTTAGAAACTCTTCCTATGGGCTGCACCAATTTTAGAAAATATGCATATTTTGGGACCAATTTTATCCCGAACCAATGGGTACCATGACATCCCTATGACATAAAAATAATGCAAAACAATAGGATTACCTTGTTACCTTGTTTACCTTCAATATGGCATCCGCATTATGCCCTGGTTTGTAAGCCATGCACACGGCCTTCCCACAATTATACAAACCCATATTCCCACGTAATTGTATACTTTAGCCAAAAACGTGTAACTCCACCTTCAAGCGTAGGGGTTTTGGGTTTTGGCTTAATGGCAACTTAGCACTTAAGCTTAGTGATGACCAGAATCCCAGATCCACGTTATCATCACATCATTAGCTCAAAGTTCTAAGGTGAATGTTTTCACTTTCGCTTTCCGAAGTATCGACCTCGTTGCGCCAAGCTACACACATTCGGGTTCAACTTCCTATAGGTTAAGGGTAGGCTGTGTAAAAAAAAAAAAAAAAAAAAATGTGCACAGTGCATTGTAAAAATAGGGTGCATTCACAACGTCCCAAACCCTTGCCACTCTTTTCGCAACCATGCATAAACAAACCAAGGCATAATAGGAAAGCATATTTAAAATACACAAGTAAATAAAGCAATCCTATAGCACCCAAAACATGCTCATAAAAAAAATCATCTAATCATGCAAACATATGATCATGTTATACACCCAAAATCATCATGGAGATCATGCTAAAAATTAAAACATGCTATTATAAAAATATAGCAAAAAATAAGCATGGTTCAGCAAAACGGACCTCCCCTACGCATGTTTGTAGAAACAATCCTATAAATCAAAATTAAGCATGTTTCTACCCTCATGAATTCTTAAGCAATAATTCAGATTTAAAATATACTCAACATGCTTAAGAACACAAAATAGCAAGCAAATAAAAAAATATCAAAAACATGAACTAAAACACCAAAAAGGCTCAAATCCTTAAGTCCCCAGCAGAGTCGCCAGTTGTGAGATATGGGAAAAAAAATCAATTTAATGATTTCCTCAATCATCACACGGGATTAAATAAAACAAAGAGTCGCTACCATTCAATTTAGGTGTGAATGGACACCAAAATATCAAATAAGCACAAAATGCAAATTTTAGGGCAAAATGTCCCTCCTAAAAAAAACAACCAGAGATGGGTAAGGGGATTAAGTTATGAACAGGGGAAGGTGTTAGGCACCCCTATTCATCCACATAAGGTGGTTGCCAGGTATTTGTTCATGTTAAAATAAAGGAAAAAGCTTGCTATAAAAATCACAAAAAAGGCAAAATATATGGTTTTTTCATATGAATAGTCTGATTGATCCAGAACTTTCAAATATGATCATACCATTCCTAGGGTTTCATGATTAAAATAAAATTGAGATAAAATCAATTTAAAGTGAAAAATCCAAAAATCTGGCTTCAAGTCAAATTCTAGAAATCTAGAAAAATATGATTTTTATAAAATATTTCAAAATTGAACTTGAATAGTCCAGGACATCGATAAAGCCTAAATTTCACATTAAATCAGAAAATAAAAACAAAAATACCCACGTTTATGAAAAGCATCAAAAGGGGAGAACTGAGACCGTAGGGTCTTATCTCAATAATGAAAAACAATTTAAAAACCATATCATGAAACCCTAGAATTTATTTTCAGGCTTCTGGATCCAGATCTACCATATTGATCATGATAGATCCAAGATCCTAGCCTAAAACCACAAAAATCACAAAAACAGTGTTGTAGGTGCAAATATGTGGAAAATCCAAATTTTATCAAAAAGAAGGGATCTCATGCTATAAACATCATAGATTCATGTTATTCATTCAGATTCATCATAAAAAGCATTAAAACATGATCAAGATATTCAAAATAGTCATATCTCATAGATTAGAGCACATGGGGGTCTACCCTACGGATCCACTTGATCTCTTTTCCCCTAGTTCTCTCTTCACGTTTTACGGCTAGAGAGACTCTTGAGGTACTTGGAGATAGGTTTGGTTACACAAACACAATCAGAGGCTTTATTCTAAAAAAAAAAGAAAAGAAAACAGATATGGGGTTCTATTCTAGGGATCCACCTGTTCCCCTTTCTCCTAGTTCTCTCTTAACGTTTTACGGCTAGAGAGACCCTTGAGGTACTTAGAGATAAGTTTAGGAATACAAAAACAGATATGGCCTTATTCTACAGCAATAGAGATGATCCTATTACTTCTAGAATTGAAGACATAAAATAAAAAGGGATAGGGGACTTACCTGGATTGAGCAGGTAGGCAGCAGGAGTTCTTCTCTTCTCTTGGAGCTTCTTAGAATTCCTTGACTTCAAAATTTCGTGGCCTTTAGCTAGAGGAGAGAGCCTCTATTTATAGGCAAACACAGGGGTATGGTTGGTCTAAGGTTTGGCAAGATAGAGTTTCAGTTTGAGTTAAACACAAGATCATGCCAATCCTTTATCTACAAGGATAAATGAGATAATTCGAACAGATAAATAAGAGAATTCGCTTATCCAAGAGAGATATTTGGGTGCAGATAAGACTCAAAAATCAAAAAGGTAAAATTCGCACAAAGACCCCCGTGCCCGTATATATATTACGGTCATGCCCTGCCCGTATTATTAATATGGGCATGCCGTGACCGTATATCAACTGCAGGTATGACCAGATTGTAAACAAAATACGGTCATGACCAGTTTGGCCAGATTTTACACTTTTTTGACCTGTTTCAAATCCCAATTAATATTTTCAATTATTTTCTCATTTTTAGTGCAATTTGGGGTGTCTACCGAGGTGTAGGTGGTGGTCGAGTTGGCAGCAATAGTGATGGCAAAGGTGGTGGTGGAGGAGGTGGTGTATGTGGATTTGGTGGTAGTGCAGGTGGTAGTGGAGTAGGTGGTAGTCGAGGTGGATGTGGTCGGGGAGAGAGACATTAGAATGATAAGTTGCTTTTCAAAAGTTGAAAAGTTTTTTTTTTCTTTTTAGCTTTTCAAAAATATTGAAAAATCATCTTTTTAACTTTTAGAAAGATATTTTTTAAATGAAGTTGCAAACTGACTTTTTAGAATTTTGAAAAGTTATACCATGCAAACAGCTTCTAAATCTCTCAACAAGTAGAAATCACTAATAATTAAAAAAAATATTATATAATATACAGTTATCACCCCTTTTTTTTAGTTGTAAATTCTATCTTATCACCATACCTAAAGGTTAGGGTTTGATATTGCCATTTTCGGGCAGGGGGTTCAGGTTTAGGCCAACCCGCCATGAACCTGACTTTATTATATTAAAATATATTTTAATATTTTGAAATAGTATTTTAATATACATCATTTATAAAAAAAAATGTATATATTTAATGAATAAATGTATTATTAATTGATATGTTATATTTAAAAAAAGCTTTTTTGTTTGACGTGCTAACATAATTGTGTCAATCCTGACTTGCAGGTTAGGGTTTGTATTAGCTAAACCCCTTTAGGGACGGGTTTGGGTTCACGTTCACCAAAACGTGCCCCGAACCTGCCTGTTGCCATCCTGAACTCTAAGTCTTAACTAGTTAAGGAAGTCCTAAACATGCACTAGGGGATTCCTTCTTCTCAGACCTCAACAGCTTTATCACGTGAGATGAATCACTTTCCAAATCTAAATATTTGACCTGGATTGCTTTTCCAAGACTTGCAGACTGAGACCTTCCTTTTGTTTTTTTTTTTTTGGTTTTTTGGTTTTTTTTGTTTGTTTATGGTGAACCTGACTGAGACCTTCCAATATGCCATGATGCTGCGGTCGACATTAACTTTTAGTCTACGATGCTGCAGTCTAGTCCAGATGATGTATAAGTAAACAATTCTCGTACTATCATTCAAGGGAAAAAACACAAAAAGACAAAGATGAATATTACAAAATTTTCAACAAGTTTATTCATTAAATACCTTATGTAATGACAGGGGTATTATCTTTATATAATAAAAAACAATAAATTCTTCGTTGTTTACATGTATTCGTTCTATCCAAATTTCCAGTCAAAAAGCCAAAAATTTCTTCATTCAATTAAAGATGACTTTTTTTTTTGGGTGGAATTCAATTAAAAGATGACATTCAAAGATAACAGAAGTGTCCGCATTAATATCTTGACTATTCAGCAGATGGGTCAGAATAATTATTAAAAAAACATGGCATGAATCAATTTCAAATCATGTTGATAAAACATGATTTTTAAAATAACAATTAAATAATCCTATTAAGATTCATGCACCATAGATTGAACACGTTTTGTACACCGAAAAAAAAATACTAAATAATAAATATTAGAATCTTAAATTATAATCATAAAAAATATAATAAAACCACTTATTAGAGATTAGGAAGAATTTTTCTAAAGAACAAACCCATGTCTTTTGCAATTTTTATTTTTATTTTTTTTACTTTTTCAAATTTTATTAGATAAGTACTTGAAATATTTATACTTAAAGTACTTGAAATTTTAATTAAAGGGGGTTTTTCATATTTGTATTTCAATAAATTAAGTAAAAAAAGCACCACAAAAATTACAAAATGAATTAGTAATATTACAAAACTAGTTTAAGTTTTGTGTATAAAAACATTAAACTAGTTTTGCACATGCAATAATAACTCAAAACCAGACTAGGTGTAAACAGTCCAGGCTTCAACATGCCTAACGTAAGCCTGGACTAATAATTTCAGGCTTTTAAAATATGGTCAAATAAGCCAGTTGGAGTCAAAATTCAGGTCGAACCCCAATATAACAGGGCTAGGCTCGTAGGGCCTAAGGGACTGGGCCTAAATTTGCCACTCCTATCTATTTTAGTGGTCATTAGGGATGGAAACGGTTCGGTTAAAATTGACAAACCGAATTGAACCAAATCTATTAGGGTTGGTTTTTGGGTCTTCAATAATTGGTTTTGGTTCAGTTTTGGTTTTGAACTGAAAAAACTGATACGGTTTCGGTTTGGTTACAAGCAGGATCAACCCCCCAAGCATTACCATAGGGGCTTCCTCTCCATTATGGAATTTTCGGATTGAGCCATAGCTACCAAATCAGCCCTGCCTTAGTTGAGGGAAATGGACCATCACCACGGTCATCACGTCAGTTATACACAATAAAGGTCACCTATTGGCAATTAATAGATCTTTGGCAAAAGTGCTAAAATGTTTGGATCAAATGAAACCCTTGCTCAGCTTGCTTGGACTTGAATCTCGAGTAAGGGTTGGGCTTATACTTAGGCTTAGCTTTTGGTCCAGTAATGTCAACTATCAGAGTGCTTGGAAGGGAAGAGACGGAGGGAGCCAATGTGAGAGGGAACAATTACAAAACTGATCGAGAAGTTTTTAAAAAAAATGAAGTAGTTCTAATCATTGTACCCTCACTAATAAATTTTTTCAATAATGTGTAAAGGATGTTTTGGATAGTTGTGCATTTTGTTTGGCACAATTCCCAAGGGGCCTTCTCGCGTTAAATATAATATAGATATAGATAGGCTTTGTGAACTTGAAGCTATTAACTATAAATATATAAAAAGGTCTATGATATGGACATATATAGAGTTAAAAAAGTATTTAAAATATAAATTATATGATATTTTGTTTTTTCTTAAAACTTAATAATATTAAAATGTAAATTGTATAATATTTTGTTTTTAAAAATTAATAATAGTATTAATTTTAATAAATAATATAAAAATCTTTATACTAATGTTCCTCCCAAATTGGACTTGGCTCAACACGTGGCGGTAGGGGTGATGTGTCTGTATGTGGGCGTGCCAGTATCTGTTGATACGCAATTCGGGTTGGGTCTTGACCCTAGGCACCTGTTATGGGTCTAAACTAAAATCGGTCTAGCCGCACTGCAAGTCACCTGTAATAAAACGAAAGAATGAAAACTAGGGGTTTGGTCTTCGTTTGGGTTCTTATTTGTGTTTGAAAACAATAATGGCAACAATGAAGCATTATATTTAGATATCGGTCGTTGAAAACACAACCATTTATTAAATCAAACCTCCAAATAACACAAAAGAAATAAAATCAAAGAAAATCAACAATGCTAGCGGTACCGGCCTCCCCTTGCCTTACAGCCGTGATCAGAGTATGAGGTAGGGATACAAGGGGCGTTTGATAGTAAAACTGATTCTGGGATTCACCCAAGAGTTCTATTTAGCCGACACTTGACTACTCACCTGGCTTGACAAAAGAAAGCTTTGGTACTGGTTGCTCTTAATTCTGTAGCCGTAATTAGAGTATGGAATCAAGAAACAGGGGCGGCCTGGACTTCCTTGCCAGTGGCAGGATCTTCACTTTGATCAGAATAAATAGTAGCTTGGAATGTCACTGTGACAGGGAGCAGTGAGAGGAGTCCTAAGTTATCTCTCTTGCTACAGTGTGAGTGTAAGAGATTGGATAGAGATCACGGATTATCTAATTATAATAATAACCGGTTGCGATCGAGTGGATGTTGTCCTAGAACACTTCACAGCTATGCCTTTTATAGCTGAGCCTTGGCGGTTGTTTACCGTCCCATGATTACACAATCTTCATGACAGTTTAAAGTGCTCCCAAATAGTTTAAAGTGCGATATTGATCAAACACAAGTGTCTACAAGTCACAAATAATTAGGTGAATATTACATGTTCAAATAAATGACGTAAATAAAGATTCAACTAACTAACTATAAATACTAGCACTATCAAGTGTTCAAATCTAAAAATTTCAGGAAATTGTTCTTTTTCGCTTGATTTTAGTGTTTTTCTGAAATAATATTACGATGGTAAGAAAAACTCATTAAGATATGGATATGCTTTTAAAATATAAGCCATATTTTCACAAGAAATATCATGTAATTCAAGTTGCAAGAAGACACATACAATTCATACAAGCTAACAATAAAGTAATCATTACTTTGAATTGAAATAACAAGTCTTATTATTAGTCTTTTCTCAAAAAATTTAGTCACAGTCTTAAAGTCAAGCACACTACCAAATTGATCTAATATATGGCTAGGATCAAATGCCCTTGGATCTCACTTTATTGATCACTTTACTGATCAAAAGGGATTAAACTATCCCAGAATACCTATGTGTATACCATGGGGTTTAGGGTCTTTCAACTCATAGGATTTTGTTGTCCCTGACTATTTATTTTGGGAACTTAAACCTGAGGAATTTCAAATTTTACACCGTTGAGAATATCTTATAGTACGACTGAGAATATCTTATAACATGATCAAAAGTCCTAAGTTTCATGGCCAACGGTAAACTACTATGTATTATACAACATATATCATGTGTTAGGTTTTAGTTTATCTACCTTTTCATATGTAATCTATTATACCCTCTAGTGTTACATTTCGCTAGAGCATCCATTACATATAACAAGCTTAATTTATAGTGGGACTAGTCTATGATTGTTATTCTCCAACCAACAAATATTTATTAGTTTAATTAATACTTTTTTTAATAGCAAGATAAAATATATATATATATATATATATATATAGTATGCATTAATTTTCAAATAACTAAAAAACAATTAAATATATAAACCAATTAAGGGGATCAAAGTGTGATTTTGTAGATAATCAAAGAGAAGGTATTTTTTTTGTAGATCGTGAAGTGAAAGAATTGATTGCACTGGGCATTTAATGAAATCATGAGTAAATAAGGCCTCGTTGGGTATAACCTTTCATAAAAAGTAGGTTTTGAAAAATTAACTTTCGAAAATAACTTTTCAATTTTTAAAAGTAGAAAAATTGTTTGGTAACAAGACATCATAATCTATTTATTTCTTATAAAAGTTATAAAGTTGATACTAATGATAATAGTGGTAATGATGTTGATAATATGTAATGTAGTGATGGTGGAATTGGAGGTGATGATCGTTGTGGAGGTGTGTGAGACATGGGAAAAATCAATTCAATGATTTCCTGATCATCACACGGGATTGGTTAAAAACACAGAGTCGCCACCATTCTGTTTAGGTGTGAATGGACACCAAAATATCAAATAAGCACAAAAAAGGCAAATTTAGGGTAAAAATAACCCTATAAAAAAACAACCAGAGATGGATAAGGGGATTAAGTTATGAACAGGGGAAAGTGTTAGGCACCCCTATTCATCCACACAAGGTGGTTGCCAGGCATTGTTCATGTTTTTCAAAGGAAAAAAAAGCTTGCTACAAAAATCATAAAAAAACACAAAAAGACAAAAGTGTATGGTTTTATTCATATGAATAGCTTAATTGATCCAGAACTTTCAAACATGATCATACCATTCCTAGGGTTTCATGATTAAAATAAAATTGTGATAAAATCAAATAAAACCAATCTAAAGTGAAAATTTAAAAAATCTGGCTTCAAGTTAAATTCTAGAAATCTAGAAAAATATGATTTTTATAAAATGTTGCAGAATTGAACTTGAACAGTCCAGGACATAGATATAGCCCAAATTTCACATTAAATCAAGAAATCAAAACCAAAAATACCCACGTTGATGAAAAACATCAAAAGGGGAGAACTTAGACCGTAGGGTCTTCTCTCAAAAGTGAAAAAGAACTCAAAAACCACATCATGAAACCCTAGAAGTTACTTTCAGGCTTCTGAATCCAGATCTATCATATAGATCATGATAGATCCAGGATCTTAGCCTAATATCACAAAAATCACAAAAACAGTGCTGTAGGTGCAAAAGTGTGAAAAATCTCAATTTTAGAAAAAAAGTGGGGATCTCATGCTATAAACATCATGGATTCATATGATTCATTCAGATTTAATCACAAGATCATTAAAATATGAACAGGATATTCAAAGTAGCCATATCTCACAGATTAGAGCACATGGGGGTCTACCCTACGGATCCACCTGTTCTCTTTTCCCCTAGCTCTCTCTTCACGTTTTACGGCTAGAGAGGATTCTTGAGGTACTTAGAGATATCTTTGGGTATTCAAACACAATCAAAGGCCTTATTCTAGAAAAAGGAGAAAAACAGATCATGGGGTTTTATTCTAGGGATCCACCTGTTCCCCTTTCCCCTAGCTCTCTCTTCACGTTTTACGGCTAGAGAGTATTCTTGAGGTACTTGGAGGCAGGTTATGGAATACAAGTACAAGATGGCCTTATTCTACAGCAATGGAGAAGATCCTATTACTTCTAGAATTGAAGACAGAAAATAAAAGGGAAAAGGGACTTACCTGGATTGAGCAAGCAGAGCAGCAGGGATTCCTCTCTTCACTTGGAGCTCCTTAGACTTCAACTTTTTGTGGCCTTTTGCTTGAGGATCTGACCTCTATTTATAGGCAAACCCAGGGGTAAGGTTGGTCCAAAGGGATATGCCAAAATCCTTCAGATTGAATTAAAAACAGGGATAATGCTAATCCATTTCCAAAGAGGATAAATAAGAGGATTCGAATGGATAAACAAGTGAATTCGAATCTCCCAGAGATAGATTAGGGTTTAGATAAGGCTCAAAAATCGAAAAGGCTAAATTTGCACAAAAACCCCCGTGCCCGTATATAAATTACGGGCGCGCCCTGCTCGTATTATTAATATGGGCACGCCGTGCCTGTATATCAACTGCGGGCATGACCAGACCGTAAACAAAATACGGACATGACCAATTTGGCTAGATTTTACACTTTTTTGACCTGTTTCAAATCCAAATTAATATTTTCAATTATTTTTTCATTTTGTAGTGCAATTTGGGGTGTCTACAAGGTGGAGTCAGGGTTGTCAGTGGTGGAGTTGGTTGTGATGGTGGATGCGGAGGTAGTGCTGGTTGAGCTGGAGGTGTAGGTGGTGGTGGACGAATTGGCGGTGGTTGTGATGGCAAAGGTGGTAGTGGAGGAGGTGGTGTATGTGGAGTTGGTGGTAGTGCGGATGGTAGTTGAGCAAATGGTAGTCGAGGTGGATGTGGTGTTGGTGTTGGAAGTGGAGGTGGTCGGGGAGAGAGGCATTAGAATGATAAGTTGCTTTAAAAAAGTTGAAAAGTTTTTTATTTTATTTTTTTCCTTATTAGCTTTTCAAAAATGTTGAAAAATCATCTTTTTAACTTTTAGAAAGTTAATTTTTTTAAATGAAGTTGCGAATTTACGTTTTAGAAAATTTTGAAAACTTATCTACTTTGAAAAGTTATACCAAACAGCTTCTAAATCTCTCAACAAGTAGAAATCATTAATAATTAAAAAATATATTATATAATATATAGCTATCACCTTTTTTTTTCTTAGTTTTAAATTCTATCTTATCACCAGCCCTAAAGGTTAGGGTTTGGTATTGCCATTTTCGGGCAGGGTGGGTTCGGGTTTAGCCCAACCCGCCCTAAACTTGATTGACTTTATTAAATTAAAATGTATTTTTATATTTTGAAATAGTATTTTAATATAGATCATTTATAAAAAAACATGTATATATTTAATGTATAAATGTAATATTATATTTAAAAGAGCTTTTTTTTTTACATATTCTAACATAATCGGGTCAATCCCGACTCGCAGATTAGGGTTTGTATTAGCTAAACCCCTTTAGGGTCGGGTTCGGGTTCACGTTCACCAAAACCTGACCCGAACCTGCCCGTTGCCATCCTTATTTGCTTCCCTAGATACGACTGAATTTGATATAAACAAAAAAATGTACAGAACTCTAAGGCTTAACTAGTTAAGGATGTCCTAAATATACACAAGGGGATTCCTTCTTCTGGGATGTCAACGGCTTGATCACATGAGATGAATCACTTACCAAATCCAAATATTTGACCTGGATTTCTTTTCAAGACCTTTTTTTTTAATGGGAAACTCAGACTTATATTAAACTTGAAACAAGACGATCAAAACATCTCCCACTAGCATCATCCATAAGGAGATTAACAAGAAAAGGAGGATGATGCAACCATGAACATGAATAATTATCGATAGCATGGTTCGCCAGTGCGTCCGCCACTTGATTACCTTCCCAGTAGGAGTGTACAAACTTAACTGATAAGAAGGTCGAACAAAGCTGATTGATTTGTAGCATGTTTCCCCTTATGCGCCAAGGAACAGAGATGGAGGGATTGTTGAGGATATCAATGAGTGTAGAGGAATCACCTTCTAAGATTATATGTTGTAGTTTCAAATTCAATCCCCGAGCAAGTCTAATTCCATGATAGGCACCCCAAGTTTCTGCTTCTATTGCTAATAGGCCTCCCACTTCCACTGCAAAACAACCTTTGATTCTACCCAGAAAATCTCTACAAACACCTCCACAAGCAGCCCTCCCCGATGATCTTCTAAAGGCTCCATCAATATTATAATTTTGCAAATCGGCCAAGTTGGAGCTTCCCAGGAAACGGAAATTGAAAGCATGGGCTTGTCCTTGGTCTCTCCAAGGCTTTGAATTGTCTTTGAGTCGTCAATTAGATTTTTTAGGTACTTGCATGCACGATCTACTACTGGTAGCTGACTTTCAAAGATTGCATTATTCCTTGCACACCAAATCGTCCAAAGCAAATTTGCAATTCGTGTAAAAAACTCCATAACATCAGCTGCTGTGTTTTGTTCTAATAAGAAAATCACATTATGAAACCATTTGAGGATTGAATCTTGAGGTCCAGTCATTTGCATTGTTCCCCCTATTATCTTGAACCAGACCAATATGGAGAATTGACACTGTAAAAAGAGATGTGAAGGAGTTTCCGGATGACTCGAACACGGTCTACATGTAGGATCCACACCACCTGTTCTTGAGTTTAACAAATCAGCAGTAGTAGGACCACTATTCAAACATTTCCAGAGGTGTATTTTGATTATACCAGGAGTGTGGAGATGCCAGCACCTAGACCATAAAGATTTCTCAGGATGTAGTGGCAGATTGAGCATCATGCAGTGAGCCGAAGATATAGAAAACTTCCTAGAAGTGCTAGTCCACACACATTGATCTTCCTCAAGAGCATTAACGATGGGGTAGCAAGGATATCTTGAACGGTAGAGTAGTTCCAGAATTTCTCAAGTAACTGGTTGTTCTACATACCTGAGTTTTGGTTAATTAGCTGTCCCACCTTGGATATGTGAAATTGATCTTGGTTATTGATAGAGCACAAAGTTAGCACATTCATTTTTAGAGAGTTTCTTCTTTTGCTGATTATAATCTTACTGAAATTCCTTCCTTATTCATTTGATTCTGTTTCCCACTGTATATCCCAGATCAGTGGCACTGATTTTGTTTCCCAATGTGTAGCCAAGATTAGTGGGATTGGGCTTCATTCGTTTGTATATATATTTGTAAGCTCCTTTGTTAATATATGAAAAACATTCATCAAACTTCCTTATGGTATCAGAGCATCTCTGCCCTGAACAGAGTTGATCCTTCTTCTGGCCATCCTAGCTGTGTTCTTTCCCCTTCATTGCAGCAATGGAGAATTCCCAGGCTCCTGTCACAATACCGACAACTTCAATAGAAGTTTCTGAACCTGCGATTGTCTCAACACCTGCAACCATTGTGACTCAAGGTAATCTTATTCCTGCTAATGGAAATCTGATATCTCTTAATGTCTCTTCTCAGATTCCATTCAAGCTTGCTAAGAACGGTGGAAACAATGCATCATGGAAGTCCCAAATGACCAATCTTCTCTTTGGTTATGAACTCCTTGGTTTTGTTGATGGAACTTATCCTTGTCCACAGCAAACAGATCCTGAATACACTTTCTGGACTCGTCAAGATCGTCTTGTGCTTCTTGGCATTCAAGCCACTGTTAACAGCACAATCAGCCCGACAATTAACAATTGTACCACCTCTGTTGATGCCTGGAACAAATTGGAAACGAGTTTTGCCAATCGTTCCAATACCCAGATGCTTTCTATTATGTCCTCTCTTATGTCAAACAAGAAAGAAGGAAAGATAGTGACTGCCTATATGAGCAGGGTGAAAAGCCTTGTTGATGATCTAGCACTCATTGGTCACCCTCTAACTGGTGCTCAAATCATGTCCTATACTTTGAATGGACGGGTTGATGAATTTAAAGAGTTGTCGGCAGCAGTTAATGTTTGTGACAACCCTATCTCTTTTGAAGACCTGTATGATAAATTGCTTGATGAGGAATTGATTCGTAACCATGGAGAGCTAAAGGAAGAAGAAGTACAAGTCACTGCTCAGCTGGTTCAAAAAGGCCATCAAGGAGGCTATCAAGGAGGCCATCGTGGTGGCTACAATAATACTACTCATATCCAAACCAATCAGCAGCAGTCTTCTTATGGACGAGGTATGAATTCTTCGAATTTCTAGTCATACTCACCTTCGTGGAATCCAAATATCTATCAAGGAAATCAAGGCCAGCCTCGTATTGTCTGTCAATTGTGTGATAAACCGGGACATAGTGCAAAGACTTGTCGTTCTCATGGACAACCTTCCTCTTACTCCTCTCGGCCTCAAGCAAATATTGCAGAAGGAGAGTCAAGTCACCACAATAATAATTGGGTCCTTGACTCAGGTGCCACACATCATATTACTTCAAATCTCCAGAATCTCTCCATGCACTCTGATTTTGTTGGAAATGAGGATGTTGTAGTCGGTAATGGTAATGGCATCTCCATCTCTCATGTTGGTTCTTCTTCTATTAATTCTCCTAGTGCCTCTTTTACATTGGATAATGTTTTGTGTGCACCCTTGATAAAAAAGAACCTAATTTCTGTTTCCCAATTCTGCAAACAAAATAATACTTCAATTGAATTTTTCCCTAACTATTTTCTTGTGAAGGATTTGAATACGGGGGCATCCTTGGTGAAAGGCCGGAGTAAGCACAACCTGTATGAGTGGTCATCTTCAACTCCAACTACCAAGTCATCCATACTCCCTCCTTCCACGTCAGTTGCTCTTTCTTCTCAACTATGGCATCAACGTCTTGGTCACCTGTCTCCTCCAATTCAAAAGGAAATTCTTGCTAGCAATAAAATTCCTTCTTCAGATTCCTCTGCAAATAAAGTGTGTGACTCTTGTCTTTGTAACAAAAGTCATAAACTATCTTTTAAATATTCCACTGTTAGTTGTAATAAACCATTTCAAGTTGTTTATTCTGATGTTTGGGGTCCTGCACCTATTACTTCCTTTGGAAATTTTCGATATTATGTCATTTTTATTGATTATTTCACAAAGTACACTTGGTTATATCCTTTAAAGTTGAAATCTGATGTGGTTAAGGTTTTTGAGACATTTAGCAAACTCATTAAAAATTACTTTCAAACCAAAATCAAAACTATATACACAGATGGTGGTGGGGAGTACCAAGCACTCTCTCATTTTTTCGCCCAACATGGAATCCAACATCTCACCTCTCCACCTTATACACCCGAACATGTTGGCTCCGCTGAACGCAAACATCGCCACATTGTGGAAACTAGCCTTACACTTCTCCACATTGCTGCCATCCCTCTTCGTTTTTGGTCACATGCTTTCCAAAGCGCCATTTACCTCATTAACTGAATGCCTACACCTGTTCTCAACCATGATACACCTTATCACAAACTATTTGGCCATAAACCCAAATACACTTCCCTTCGTGTTTTCGGTTGTCTATGTTATCCGTGGCTTCAACCATACAACACTCACAAACTTGAACCTCGTTCCCGACCATGTGTGTATCTCGGTTTTTCCCTTCCTCATCATTCCTTTCTTTGCTTTGATATTCACTCAAATCGTATATTTGTCTCTAGACATGTCGTCTTCTTTGAGCAAATATTTCCCTACAAAACCAAATCATATCTTGATTTGTGCATCTCTAACCAAACTTTTTTTAAGTATCTCTTTGCTTTTACAGGGAAGAATTTAGACCAAGTTACAGCACCCTGTGAGACATGGGAAAAATCACCAGGATGATTTCCCCTCCGTCAACACATGGGCTCAACGTAAAATGGGAGAGTCGCCACCATTCAATTTTTGGGTGTGAATGGACACCAAAAGGTTCAAAAATAGGCAAAAAGAACTAAAAGGCAAATTCTAGAGTAAAAATAACTTTACTTGAAAATCAAATCCAGAGATGGGTAAGGGGATTAGATTATGAATGGGTGAAAGTGTTAAGCACCCCCATTCACCCACACAAGGTGGTTGCCAAGTGTTGTTCATGCTAAAAACTAAGAAAGCTTGCTAAAAATCATTAAAAACCTTGAAAAAGGACAAATGTATGATATCTTCACATGAAAATCCAAATGAATTCCAGATCCTCTTTTATGTCAATATCATTTCTGGAATATCACCAAAAGATGGAAATTAAAACAAAAGTTGCACAAAACCAAGTTGAGTTAAATCCGGAAAATTCGGTAAAAGCAAGAACCATTTATCTTGAAATCATTCAAATCCAATTTAAATTGAATCAAACCAAATTAATTTGAAAGATTATGATAGATAGAAGACTCATGCAAATTTTCAATCCATTCCGATTAAAATCCTAGGAGTTATTCTCCTTTGAAATCTGCTGCTGGAGATAATTAAAAGTGATGAGTGGGCAAGTTTGGAAAATCATTTAGAAAAATCGGCTCCATATAAATCCATGAAATTTGGTGTGAATGAAGTGTGTATGGCCATATTTCAGATGAAACTAGCCTCATACAAAAATTCATTCGGACGTACCTTGGGTGATCTCCCAAACAGGCCCCGAGGATCACAGGTTTGCCTAGAAAAGTACTATTGAGCAGTTCTGAGTAAATCTGCTACCTACGACACAAGTGGAGTCAAAAAATTATGAAACCAACTGGATTTGAAATTAGACTTCCAAAGGAAAACTCAGAAACAAGAATCACTCTAATCGGACTTAAAACGAACACATGGCGCTCAGTCGAAGTGATAGGTTCCGTAATCAGATCTGAAATGACCTATCAACTTCGACAGAAAGGTGTCAAAAATCCGCTTAATAGAAATTCATGAAATTTTACAGGCATAAACTAGACATCCCCACCTTTCCCATGGCTCTAGAATCACTCTAAAATTCATCCGGACGATGAAGTTACGAGTGTCAGAGGTTGGGGTACAATTGCTGTCAAGTTAAGCCCTTTTTGAGTAAAATTAATTTAAAACAGTGATAAGAGGTGTGTGATCCGTGCAAGATAGATCAAAACCATTTGAAAAAGATGTTGAAGAGCCTCTAAGAAGAAAGGGGGCACAAGTTTGGCTCACCATCCTCTCCGATTGAAAAGGATATGCCAAAAACCCCAAAATTAAAGTGAGCAAAAATGCCCAAAACCGAGAGGTTGGATTTAGAGGCCTTAATACTCAACAAAACTTGCTTGAAATCATATTGAAAACCAACAAGAAGTATTCCAGAATTATTTGATTGGGGCTATTTATTCCAGATCTACCACAATGACGGCAATAGATCCGAAATACAAGCCAAATCCGACAAAACAAGTGCTATGTATGTATGTGTATAAAAATCCATTCAAGAACAATATAACAACATATAGCATGCATTCATATCAATCAAAAAGGGGTTTTAAAAACAACCCAGGGTTCCGTTCCATTATCGTTTCCTTAGTTCTCTCTCTCTGTTAAACACGGTTCTTCAAGATAATCTTGGGGTACTTTGAATATGAAAGGTTTTCATAGATTCAAAAGGCTTATTCAAATAGGTTCTAACACTAGGATCAATCCCCAGTCTCGTTTCCCCTAGATCCCGCCTTCACGTTTTACAGCTAGGGGAGTCTCGAGGTACTTTGAGTAGGAGAAGGGTTTTCATACACATAGAAGAGGCCTTATTCTACAGAAAGGTAGAAGAAGAGATCTAGATCTAGAATGTAAAAGCAAAAAAATAAAGAGAGGTTTGAGGCTTACCTAGGCTTCTGGGAGAAAGACTGCAGCGGTTCCCCTCTTCACTTGGAGCTCTTTGATCTCCAACTTCTTGGCAAGAGTTAATGGCAAGAGTTAATGGTCATTTGCTTAAGGAGGAGCCTCCTATTTATAAGCAAAGGCTAGGGTTAGGATTGGTGGGATGGTAGACACAACATAATGTCTAGAGCCCACCTACCTTAACCCTAAGGCTATTTGCGAGATTTCCACTCATTTAATGAGGGATATGATGGTAAAAGGTGAAAACCCTCGGAAAACCCTAATTTTGAGCAAAAATCATATATCCGACATATCAGGTTGGATATACAAGCATCTATATGTATCCGACATATGATGTCGGATACATTAAGAGCTACTTCTATCCGACAACTTATGTTGGATACGAAGAGGTATGCTTGTATCTGACCTGAGTTGTCGGATACAAGGAAAAATGCACATTTCTCAAATTTTGTGCTGGTTTCAAAGGAGATAATGATTTTTGCCAATTATTCTTCATTTTTACTGTGCAATTTGGGGTGTCTACACACCCACCAAAGACACCGTTGATTCCGTTGTCTTACCATCTTCCGCACCACACTTACTTCCAAAAATTCCCTCTTCCTCTCTAGTCATTGCTCAACATAATGTCTCCACTCCGTCTCTTGCCAAGGCTGCTTCTCAACATTCTCCAACACAAGTAAGTACATCTTCCTTTTTTGACAAGTCTGCAGATTTTGGCACCACATTGTCACCTACACCATGCTGTGACACCTCCTGTTCTAACTCTCCCATCCCAAACTTGTCCACTACGGCTTCTTCTAACCAATGTCATGGGATCACAGAACCCGCCTAACCAATTGAAACAGGTCCTTCCCCTTCTCCTCAACCTGCTAACCCATCTAGAATGGTCACTCGTGCCCAAAAAAACATTTATAAACTCAAAAAGCCCTTATCTCTCACCATTACTACCACCTCCTCCCTCTCCCAAACAGAACCTACATCCTTTACTCAAGCTAACAAACAATCTCATTGGCGTGATGCCATGAGAGATGAACTTTTTGCTCTTCAGAAAAACAAAACTTGGTCCCTTGTTCCCTTCTCTCCCACACAAAACATTATCGGGTGTAAATGGGTTTACAGGATCAAGAGCAACCCAGATGGAATTGTTGCTCGTTATAAGGCTCGTCTTGTGGCCAAGGGGTTTCATCAACGACCCGGCATTGATTTTACTGAAACCTTTAGTCCAGTTGTTAAACCCGTTACCATTCGCCTTGTTCTTACTATTGCTATGACTCGTGGTTGGGTGTTGAATCAATTGGATGTTAATAATGCTTTCTTGCAAGGTACTTTCTCTGAGTGTGTCTTTATGCAGCAACCGCAAGGCTTTGTTGACTCCCAGTATCCGTCCCATGTGTGTAAATTACACAAAGAAATTTATGGTCTTCGTCAAGCTCCTCAGGCATGGTATAATGAACTCCATTCTTTTCTTCTTGCCTATGGCTTTATCAATTCTAAGAGTGATACTTTTCTCTTCATCTATACCTCGGGAACTTGCATTATGTATTTGCTTGTGTATGTGGATGATATTATTCTCACCGGCAATCATCCTTTGACTCTCCGTGATTTCACCACTCAGCTCTCCAACCGGTGCTCTCTCAAGGATCTTGGCACACTTAACTATTTCTTGGGTGTTGAAACTACTCGGTCTTCTGATGGTCTGTTCTTGTCTCAGCGGAAGTATATTCTTGATCTTCTTCAGTGAACTAATATGCATGAAGCCAAGGAAGTTAGTACACCACTATCTACTTTTGAGACACTCAAGCTTGATGATGGTTCTCCTAGTCATGACTCAACTGAGTATCGTCAAGTGCTAGGATCACTTCAGTATCTTTCTCTTACACGGCTAGATGTTAGCTATGCTGTTAATAAGTTGGCTCAGTTCATGCATAGACCTACCTCCACTCATTGGCTTGCTGTTAAACGTGTTCTCCGGTATCTCAAAGGCACTTCTCACTATCGTGTTTTCATTTTTGCACACTCTCCTATTGCTCTTCATGCTTTTGCTGATGCCGACTGGGCTGGTGATGCTGATACATGTCACTCTACATCTGCATATGTTGTATTTTTTGGTTCCAATCCCATTAGTTGGAGTTCTAAAAAACAATCTACCATTGATCGGTCTTCAACCGAGGCAGAATACTGTGCTATTGCTGCTGCTGCTGCTACTGCCGAGGTGAATTGGCTCACCCATATGCTTCGTGAACTTGCTATCTCACTTCAAGCCTCTCCCACAATCTACTGTGACAATGTTGGAGCTACTTACTTATGCTCCAATCCTGTTTTCCATTCACATATGAAGGACATTGCCATTGACTTTCATTTTGTACGTGATCAAGTTTCTCCCAAGTTGCTTTGCATTTCCCATGTTCATACCACAGACCAACTTGCTGACTTTCTCACTAAACCTCTAGCTCGGAAGCCGTTCCTTATTCATCGATCCAAGCTTAGTGTCCTACCTGGACCCTTGCGCTTGCGGGGGCATGATAGAGCACAAAGTTAGCACATTCACTTTTAGAGAGTTTCTTCTTTTGCTGATTATAATCTTACTGAAATTCCTTCCTTATTCATTTGATTCTGTTTCCCACTATATAGCCCAGATCAGTGGCACTGATTTAGTTTCCCAATGTGTAGCCAAGATTAGTGGGATTGGGATTCATTCGTTTGTATATATATTTGTAAGCTCCTTTGTTAATATATGAAAAACATTCATCAAACTTCTTTAGTTATGATGTATCTTGATCGGTTCCTTGCAACCAAGAATCCAGTTATGATGAAGAATGTCAATTTGGTGACCCTTGCAATGAGCACATTTTGAGCCTTTCAAAATCCAAGTGCGGAGGCCTAACAGTTGTCTCCAACCCCATGATTGCAATTATTTTGCCACGCAGCTTTCAAGAGGAGTCCGTGGAAAGTATATATCCTTCATGAATCTCGCCCAGATACCAATATCCTCCATGTGGAGATGCCACGTAGTTTTCAAGAGGAGAGCATTATTCATTATGTCCAACCTTTTAATATTGAGACCTCCATACCTCCAAGGTGTTTGATTTTCTCCCAGCAGATTGTGTGCATTGAGTTTCTCTTTTCCCTGTCATTCCAAGAGAAATTCCTAATCTACCATTCCAATCTTTGAATGGTAGTACTTGGCAACTTGAAACAGTTCATGACTTCATGTAGTGAATCGGTTGAGCACTTATAACGGATTGAATTAGAACCACTTTCCCCATTTGACATAGTAGGGAGGATTTCCGACCTGCAAGATGAGCCACAACTTTATCCAAGAGGTCTTGACAGTCTTTAGGCTTAGGCTTATGCTCAAGTACCAGAAGACCAACATATTTACCTTGAGACTTGCGATTAGAGATATGTCCAACATCTTAACAATGCTTGTTATTATCTGGCTGTCAGTGCTATGATTGAAGTGCAACGACGATTTGTTCTTGTTGATATACTGCCATGACTAAGTGCAATACTGCAATACTTATGAAGAATACGAGCTAAGTTGTGAACTTTACCTTCCTTGGCATGCCCATAAAGGTAGACGTCGTCCACATACATGAGATGTGTAATGGACATGCCTTGTCTTTTGATTCTAATGCCTTTTAATTGCCCATCTACTTCAGCTCTACTGATTGCCAAGGATAGAACTTGCTGATACATAATGAACAGGTGTGGTGATAGGGGATCACCTTGCTGGATACCACGCTTCGCAGGGATATGGCCATGGGGTTTGCCGTTGAAAAGAACTCCATAAGTAACCGAGGAAACACATGCCATGATTCATTGAATTACCAGATCATGAAATCCATAAGTCATTAGCACTTTTTCAAGAAATTCCCAACTGAGGCAATCGTAGGCTTTGGAGAAATCCAACTTTAGAGCAAAAAGTCCCTTGCCCTTTGAATTTTTTCGCCCTGGCATTCCTTCTCTTAGATTTGGAAAAGTGATGAGCCATTTCATGGTTCAATAGGATTTTGTCTTTGATAGAGCGATGAGGCACAAAGGTAGACTAGTAAGGGGAAATGAGATCCAAAAGCAGGGGTCTAATTATGTTTACAAGGATTCTAGAAATAATCTTGTAAACGAAATTACACAGGCTTTTGGGAATCAGGGAGATTAACGTGTGGTTTAGCTCGACAGGCATGACCCCAGCGGTGAGGAAATCCTGTAGAAGACTGCATACTTCAGGCCAAACAATATCCCAGTATTTGTGAAAGAAAACACTCTGAAACCCATCAGGTCCAGGGCACTTCAGAGGATTCATGCTTGAACAAACATCCCAGATTTCAGCTGATGACGGAATCCTCAACATGTCATTATTTTGCATATCAGAGACAGAAGATGAGATCAACCCAGGGAGTTCTATAGCAAACCAGTGGACATGGGTTGATAGGCCTCGGTAAAGTGCTTCACCACCAATTTTGCTAACTCTGCTTGGTTAGATGCTTCCACATTGGCCTCATTTTTGAGTGAGCTAATGAAGTTCTGTTGTCTTCTCATGAGGGTAGTGTAGACACCCCAAATTGCACAAACAATCATCAAAAGTCATTATCTCCTGGAAAGCCAGCACAGAATTTGAAGAAAATAGACTTTTACCTGTATCCGGATTGAGTATCCGGATACAAGTACCCTTTCCCGTATCCGGTATGACTATCCGGATACGGTGAGCCTTAGCGTATCCGGTACCATGTACCGGATACCTTAAGGCACTTTGTTATCCGGTCTGATGTACCGGATACCTTAAGTTTGCTCAAAATTAGGGTTTTCCGAGAGCTTTTCACTTTTACCATCATGTCCCTCATTAAATGAGGGGAAATCGCGGAAATAACCTTAGGGTTTAGGTTGGAGGGGTTCTAGACATTAATTTGTGTCTACCAATGACCTTAGCCCTTGCCTATAAATAGGAGCCTCCTCCTTGAGCAAATGGCAGACAACTCTTGTTTTGAATTCTCGCAAAGAAGAACTCCAAGAGAAGAAGGAAACCGCTGTGGAATCGTCTCCAGAATTCAGGTAAGCCTCAACTTTTCTCTTTATTTTCTGTCTTTACATTCCTAGATCTAGATCTCTTCTTCTACCTTTCTGTAGTGTAAAGCCTTGTTTGTATGTGTGGAAATCCTTCCCCGGCTCAAAGTATCTCAAGACTCCCCTAGCCGTAAAACGTGAAGGCGGATCTAGGAGAAACGAGACTGGGGATTGACCCTAGTGCTAGAACCCATGTAGCATAAGGCTTTTTGATTGATTGTAAACCGTTCCATATTCAAAGTACCCTTGATTATCTTAAAGAGAACAGAGGGAAACGATAATGGAACGGAACCCTAGGCTATGCTAGAACCTATTTTATTGAATCTATATGCATGTGTATGGATCTTGCTTGGTTTTTTTCACTTTTGCACACATATCACTATTTTGGCGGGGTAGGCTCATATTTGGGGTTTATTGCATTTATTGTGATAAAACTCAAATAAATGACCTCAATCAATTCTGAAATGCCTTTCGGATGATTTTAAAGCATTTGTGTTCATATTGCACGAATTTCATTTTTATCAATTTTCGGACTTGGTTTTACTCAAAAGTGGCTTAGCTTGACAGCACCTGTACCCCTACTTCGGACGTCCGTAACTTCATCATCCGGATGAATTTTGGGGCGATTTCAGAACCATGGGAAAGGTGAGGCTGTCTAGTTTATGTCCACCAAATTTCATGAATTTCTCTCTAGCCGATTTTTGACACCTCTCTGTCGAAGTTGAGTGGACAGTTCAGGTCCAAGTACAGAACTTGTCACTTCGACGGACCGCCATGTGTTCGTTTTAAGTCCGATTCGAGTGATTTTTGTTTCTGAGTACTCCTTTATGAGTCTATTTTCAAATCCAGTTGGTTTCATAATTTTTGGATTCCATTTGAATTATTGGTAGCCGATTTACTCAGAACTGCTCATTTGCATTTTTCTGGGTAAATCTGTGATCTTCGGGGCCTGTTCGGGAGACCACCCAAGGCACACCCGAAGGGATTTTTGTATGAGGCTAGTTTCTGTTGAAAGATGGCCATACAGATTTCAATCACACCAAATTTCACGGATTTCTATGTAGTGGATTTTTCTAGACAATTTTCCAAAGTTGCCCACTTACCACTTTTAAAAATCCCCAACAGCAACTTCAAAGGAGCATAACTCCTAGATTTTTCATTGGAATGAAGTGAAATTTTGCATGAGACTCTTATTTACCCTAATATTTCAAATGGATTTGGTTTGGTTCAATTCAGAATTGGATTTGAATGATTTTAAGGCAAATGGCATACTTTTTACCGAATTTTCCGGATTTGATTTAACTTGGTTTTATGCAACCTCTACTTTGATTTCCATCTTTTGAAATACTCCAGAAGTGATATTGACATAAGAGAGGATCTAAAATCCATTTAGATCTTCATGTGAAAATATCATACATTAATCCTTTTTCAAGGTTTTCTATGATTTTTAGCAAGCTTTCTTACTTTATTTTTTGCATGAACATACACTTGGCAACCACTTCGTGTGGATGAATGGGGGTGCCTAACACCTTCCCCCGTTCATAATCTAATCCCCTTACCCATCTCTGGATTTTATTTTCAAGTAGGGTTATTTTTATCCTAGAATTTGTCTTTTGGCTATTTTTGCCTACTTTTGAACTCTTTGGTGTCCATTCTCACCCCAAAATCGTGAATGGTGGCGACTCTCCCAATTTTTGCGTTGAGCCCGTGTGTTGACGGAGGGGACGATCACTCCGGTGATTTTTTCCCATGTCTCACAACTGGCGACTCTGCTGGGGACTTGTGGATTTAAGCCTTTTTGTGTTTTGTTCATGCTTTCTTTACTTGTGAATGCTTGCTATTTTACTTATGTTATTTGTGCATATTGTTGTATCTTGAAATCTGATTGGGATACTTTGAAATCTAGATGGATAAAGGCATGCGTATATGGTTATATTATGCTTAGGATCATGTTTATGGCCTTATCTTATTGTGCATGCCTACTTGTTTTTTTGTACCTTGTTTTAGGAGGTTTTTAGTGCCATGTTTTGAGCACGAAAATAATGAGCAAAAATCTGTAAATACAGTAGCCATTAGGATGGTTTTCAAGCATGTTTTTACCATCAAAACCTTTCTTGTATCATGTCAAGTAGTGCTAAAATTTTAGGCATTAATTTGGGGTATAAAGGATGCACTTTTGAGCATGAGAAATCTGAAAATTTTAGTGCATATTTCTGGAGATTTCAAGCATATTTTACCTCATTGAAACACTTTGGTATCATGTCAAGTAGTGCTAAAATTTTAGGCTCCAGTTTGGGGTAGAAATGGTACACTTTGAGCATGAAAAAGAGCATGAAATCTGGGATTTTAGGGAATGCTTTTGAGTTTCAAGCATGCTTACATGTTTTAATGGTTGTGTGTACAAATGACATGTTTTGTATAACACTTTTTGGGCATGTAATATTTTTTGTGCATATTTAGTTGTTTTGGTGCTTGCTTGCTTGTATTTGGCTTCATTATTTTGTCATATATGCCTTGGCTTGAAATTGAATGCATGGCTACGAAAAAGAGTGGCAAGGGGCTGGGACGTTGTGAATGTTACCACAATTTAAAAATTGCACTTGAGCACTTGAAACAATTTGCACAGCCTACCCTTTACCTATTAGGAAGTTGAACCATGAATGTGTGTAGCTTGGCGCACCGAGGTCGTGACTTCGGAAAGCGAAAGTGAAAACATTTACCTTAGAATTTGAGTCAATGATGTGATGACAATGGGATCTGTGATTCGATTCCGGGCATCACTAGACTTGAGTTCTAAGTTGCCAATTAAGCCAAAACCCAAAAACCATACGCTTGAAGGCGGAGAAACACGTTTTTGGCTAAAAGCACACAATTGCGTTTGGGGAATTGGGTGTAAATGTGGGAAGGCCGTTTGCATGTTTTACAGGCCAAGGTATAATGTGCATACCATATTGAATGAAGGTAATACAAGGTGGCAAGGTAAAACCATGTTCTTTGCATGAATTTGAGGATTTTGCAAATATAATGTCCAGGCCCAATTTGGGGCAAGTTTTGAAGGTCAAATTAAGGTGAACATCAATTGGGAATGAAAAAAAATCAAATCTGGTAAAAAAAAATGAGTCAAAAAAGGCCATTTCGGCAACAACCGGTAACTCAGGCCGGTTAATAACACTTCTATTCATATCCGGTAGATATTTCCGGATAAAAAGGTATATGCGTGAATCCGGTTATGGTAACCGGATACAATAAGGCATATCCTTATCCGGTATACTATACCGGATACGTTCAAAAAATGCACAAATTGGCTGTTCAGCCCAAATTTTCAGAATAAAATGCCTAAAACACTGTGGATAATCCCTAGGCACCCCGAAAAGAACATAAGAAATGTTCCCAAAAATACAAAGAAAAAATATAAAAAAAGAAAAACAAAAAAGAATAAAATAAAATATTCTTTCAGGATTTAACCTTAGTTTGAAAATCAAAGAGGAAACCAAGGTATCATATTTTTTGACACCAACTCAACTCAAACATGTGTCAATCAAACTCTGGAACTTGAAAACTGAGAAAATTCAGCAAAATTGGAAGAAGGAAAAAAAACCTTTGGTTGGTTATTTTTATCAATCAAATCAAAAAAAAAAAAATGAAAACCTTGGTTGGTTATTTTTATCAATCAAATAAAAAAAATCAAAAAAATTGGGACCCTTGGAAGCCCTAGAATATTCCATGAAAACCTTGGTTGGTTATTTTTATCAATCAAATAAAAAAAAATCAAAAAATTGGGACCCTTGGAAGCCCTAGAATATTCCATGAAAACCTTGGTTGGTTATTTTTATCAATCAAATAAAAAAAAATCAAAAAATTGGGACCCTTGGAAGCCCTAGAATATTCCATGAAAACCTTGGTTGGTTATTTTTATCAATCAAATCAAAACATTTGTGGGATGCTTGGATAGAGTAGTCCAAGACACCTTTGGTTGGTTATTTTTATCAATCAAATCAAAACATTTGTGGGATACTTGGATAGAGTAGTCCAAGACACCTTTGGTTGTTTATTTTTATCAATCAAATCAAAACATTTGTGGGATACTTGGATAGAGTAGTCCAAGACACCTTTGGTTGGTTATTTTTATCAATCAAATCAAAACATTTGTGGGATACTTGGATAGAGTAGTCCAAGACACCTTTGATTGGTTATTTTTATCAATCAAATCAAAACATTTGTGGGATACTTGGATAGAGTAGTCCAAGACACCTTTGGTTGGTTATTTTTATCAATCAAATCAAAACATTTGTGGGATACTTGGATAGAGTAGTCCAAGACACCTTTGATTGGTTATTTTTATCAATCAAATCAAAACATTTGTGGGATGCTTGGATAGAGTAGTCCAAGACACCTTTGATTGGTTATTTTTATCAATCAAATCAAAAAATTGGGACCCTTGGAAGCCCTAGAATATTCCATGAAAACCTTGGTTGGTTATTTTTATCAATCAAATAAAAAAAAATTGGGACCCTTGGAAGCCCTAGAATATTCCAACTCAAAACAAAAAAAAACAAAAAACAAAAAAATTTTTTCTGGCTGGTGTTCACCTAACCTACTGGTTTACATATATAGGGGTGTGACTCAAGTTAAGTGGAAGCTAACATGTTCTATTCATTTTTTCCCTCAGGTACATTCAACCCAGGTACACTTGCAATCATTGCTCCAGTAACCAGATCCAAAGCAAGAACAATGAATACTGAAGAGAACCAAGCCCAAGCTACCGTCCCTGCTCAGGACTTCACTCAACTGCAGGAGCAAGTGGCCGGTCTGGCCAAAATGCTGGGGGACCTATTGGCGGCTCAGGCCCAACAGGCTCAAGCCCCGAACCAGGCATCTACTTCTCATCAGGCACCACCACCTCAAGCCTACATTCCGCCTCCGGTTCAGCCCATGCCTGAGCCCATTTCTGAACCAGTCCCTGAACCCATTCTGATCAGGGAAAATATGGCGGAGTCTGAGAAAGAGCTGGAAAAAGAAAAGGCCCGAGATGAGATGGAAAAGAAAATGCTGCTCAGGATAGAGAGGATCCAGGCAGAGCTGAAGGAAGTGAAGGGGGGAGGCAGCCATGCAGGCACCACCTTCGAGGACCTGTGCATGTACCCGGACGTCTGTCTACCGGCTAAGTTCAGGTGCCCGGATTTTGACAAGTTTGATGGCACAGGCTGCCCATTAAGCCATCTGAAACTATACTGCGGGGCCCTGTGCCAGTTTGGCCGGGACGATGGAATACTGATCCAGCTCTTCCAGAGGAGTCTGACCGGGTCAGCCCTTCGGTGGTTCGCTACAGTGGACCATGGAAGGATTAGGAGATGGAAGGACCTAGCAGACGCTTTCTTGGACCAGTACAAGTTCAACTCGGAGATCGTGCCGGACCGGTACGACATGATGAGGATGACCAAGGGCAAAGATGAGCCGGTACGGCAGTACGCCAAGAGATGGAGAGAGGCCGCCTCCCAGGTCAGGCCACCTATGCAAGAGCCGGAGATGATCTCCACATTTATGGGCACACTGGGGCAGCCCTTTTACAACCATCTGGTGGGCCAGATCACCACCAACTTTGCAGCCCTGGTACAGGTAGCGGACCGGATCGAGGAAGGGGTCAGGTCAGGACGGCTGATAGACTACTCTACTCTGACTGGGCAGTCTGATTCCTCGGCCTCCATGGCCCAAAAGAAAGGGGCCGGGTTTAAAAAGACAGGGGCCCGAAAAGAAGGGGAGGTGAACCTGGTCCAGGCTCCTCCAGCCAAGAAGCCACTTCATGTGAGCATCTCGGCACCCCAACAGGCCCAGCAGGCCCAGCAGTCGTACCAGACCCCGCTGAATGTCAACTTCCCTCCCTCTGTGCCAGCTAACACAAGGAGGACTTTTTCTAAGGAGGAGCGGGATGCCTGGTTCGCAGCAAGAAAGAACCGGGTTTTCACCCCTCTACCAATATCTCTTTCCCAACTATTGCCAACCTTGCTGAAGGGTGAGTACTTGACTCTGAAAGAGCCCAACCCGAATGCCACCAGGGGGAGAAATTTTGACACGTCGGTCACCTGTGACTTCCACATGGGTGCACCGGGGCATTCTACAGATACCTGCTGGGTATTGAAGCATGCAGTTCAAGATTTGTTGGACCAGAAGGCTTTGGTCTTTAACACTGCTGCACCGGCCCCGTCCGGGAATGATATTGGGCAGAACCCTCTGCCGTACCACAATGGGGCAGGCCCATCCAACTCCATCTCTGCCATATCCACCACCAGAAGGGCCTTTGACCCATCACAGCTCATAGCCCCTGTGGGGACCACAGTCCAGGTCCGATTTTTCCCAGAGGAGGAAGAGGAGGAGATCAACATGGTCTCCCAAAAAAATAATAATCTTGCTGCTGAGGACATAAGTTCCTCTCTAAACCGGGTCTCTTCACTCATGGCCCAGATGAATACTGCAAGACCCCCATTGGTCTTCAATTGCAGTCCACCCACTTATTCTCCATCCAAGCCGTCTAAGGCTCCACTGGTCATCAATCTTGACCCCACCACTGCTTCCATCACTTCTTCTGTCCCCACCAAATCCAAACTTCAACCCCTGGTTGTAAATGTGCAGCCAGCCCATACTATCCCTAAACCGGCCCATACATCCCGGTCCAGACTCCAGCCACTAGTGGTTGACATCCCTAAATTAGCCTATTCAGAGGCCGCTGTACCATGGAATTACAGCGAGGGAATCACGGCTACGGTTCCAATGGTCAGGAACCAGAACCAGGAGGAGGTGAACCTCATGACGAGGTCGGGGAGATGTGCAGGGGGTGAAGAGAAAGAAAAAGAGACAGAAGTGGAGAAAGAAAAAAAAGAAAATGAGGAAAAAAGAAAACAAAAAGGAAAAAATAAAGTGGGAGAAGACACCCCCCAGGGTACAGAAAATGAGGCAGCAGACCTCATAAAAATCATAAAGAAAAGTGAATTTAATCTTGTGGATCAGCTAAACAAGGTCCCGGCCCAGATTTCAATACTTGGCCTTTTGCTGAATTCCGAAAAGCACAGGGATGCATTGTTAAGGGTGCTACAGAGTGCACACGTATCCCAGACAATTGATCCAGACCAGCTTGGTAAAATGGTTGGTCAAATCTTGTCACATAATGTGATAAGTTTCTCAGAGGGTGAGATCAGCCCAGGTGGGTGTTATCATGTGGACCCTTTGCACATCACTGTGCTTTGTAAGGGCTGCATGGTTGCACGGGTTTTAATTGACAACGGGTCAGCGTTAAACGTTTGCCCGTTAATCACTTTTACCAAGCTGGGTCTGGACCAGTCAAGGATTAAACATAATGGGCGGATAGTAAGGGCTTTCGATAGCTCCAAGACCCACTCCCTAGGGGAGATTGAACTGCCGGTCACAATTGGGCCGAATATCTTTAACATCACATTTGAAGTGATGGATATACCCGCAGCCTTCAATCTACTCCTAGGAAGGCCGTGGATACATTCGGCTAGGGCAATACCATCCACGCTCCACCAAAGGGTGAAATATGTAAGAGGGCAAAGGGTGATAACAGTCCTAGCCGAAAACTTGGTGCCGCCCATTGTGTCACCTGATGTACCCTTGATCAATGTGGACTTGACTGTCGACAAGATTGCATTCCACTCATTTCAATTTGAGGCGGTAAATTATATACCTGGGGGGTGTGAGAAAAAGAAAGAAAAGGGGACCACTGCAGAAAGAATGGTCAAGAAAGTGATGGAAAAATACCACTTTCACCCAGGGAAAGGCCTGGGGATCAATCTGCAGGGGATGGTGGAGCCAATCACGGCTAAGAAACTGATCCCCAAGGTAGGGTTGGGCTTCAAGCCCAGAGGCTGGAGAAGAATGAAACATGAAGAAGGGGAGAGCAGAAGCAAAGGAAAACTCCCGCATCTGAGGGTGAACTTTCCAAAACCCTCCTACATAATCCAAATTTCTCCTCCCATGGACCAGTCCAAGCCTCCATACCGAAACGTCAACCCATTTCAAAAGCCTTTTGTTTCGGCCCTACAACCCTACAACCCATCTCCAATACTGGAAGCAGTGGATGGGCCTGGACCACAGCCCGAGCAGCAGGTGGACCTGTTTGAAGATGTTGGTGCATTCTTCGCCATGACTGAGGGCGAAAAGACAGGGGCAGACATGGAACTGCCATTTATTGACTGGGCCGCAGTAAAGGTTCCAGACAAGGTCATTTCTGAACTGGGCCCCGTAGCAGAAAAGGGCAGTACCCACCCGGTGATGATGGCATCGGATGCTGGGCTTGAGGAGCAGGCTTTCCCTATTTCCCCTGCTCCCCAAAATTTTGTACTGAACAATTGGGAGGAAACTCCCCTTACCTTTGAAGCAGCGTTAGTGTGGCAAACTGACGTGGCTTCCAAAAAAAAACTCCAATAGTGGAATGCCATTTCCCTGAAGGTTCTAATGGGCCTTCGTCTTCAGGGGAATTATGTTTAGAAGGCCCACAAAAAACCCAAAAAGATTTTTCTATTTTTTCTAGAAGATTTAATTTTTTCAAAAAGGTCCAAACCACTTATGAACCATATAATCAGACCGAATTGGACCAGGTTGAATATGACTTCGACTTCGAGCTCGACTTTGATCTCATGGGGGTCGAAGAAGAGACCGAGGTCAAAGAAGAAGACGTTCCAAAAGAAATTGAATACCAATTGGAACGTCATGAAAAGGGGGTCCAACCTAATATTGAGGAGATCATATCCATAAACCTTGGGACTAAAGAGGACCCAAAAATTGTGAAAATCGGGTCATGCTTGTCTGATGTACAGAAAAATGAAATGTCACAATTCTTGGCAGATTACAAGGATGTGTTTGCTTGGTCATATCGGGACATGCCGGGGTTGGACACTGACATGGTGGTGCACAAGTTGCCAATTTTGCCAGGGGTTAAGCCGATTAAGCAGAAGCTGAGAAGATTGAAACCGGAATGGACCTTAAAGGTCAAGGACGAAGTGGTCAAACAATTTCAAGCCGGATTTTTGGCAGTCTCTACATACCCGGAGTGGCTTGCAAACATAGTACCGGTACCAAAGAAGGACGGGAAGGTCCGAATGTGCGTGGATTATAGAGACTTAAACAAGGCAAGCCCAAAGGACGATTTTCCGCTTCCACACATCGACATTCTGGTCGATAATACTGCGGTACATAGCCTGTTTTCCTTCATGGATGGTTTCTCAGGATATAATCAGATCAAGATGGCTAAGGAGGATCAAGAAAAAACAGCATTTATCACACCTTGGGGCACATTCCACTATACAGTCATGCCATTCGGACTTAAAAACGCTGGGGCGACATACCAGCGGGCCATGACTGCACTATTTCATGACATGATCCATAAGGAGATGGAGGTCTACGTGGACGATATGATTGCCAAATCATGCAAAGAGGAGGACCACTTGATCAATCTGAAGAAAGTGTTTGATCGGCTCAGGAAGTACAGTCTACGGCTTAACCCAGCTAAATGCGTTTTTGGGGCTACATCAGGGAAGTTGCTGGGGTTCATAGTGAGCCGAAGAGGAATTGAAATTGACCCGGCTAAAGCCAAGGCCATAATTGAAATGCCAGCACCCAGAACCGAGAAGGAGGTCAGGGGCTTTCTTGGAAGGATTCAATACATAAGCCGGTTCATAGCACAGCTCACTGCTATCTGTGAACCAATTTTCAAACTTCTAAGGAAAGATAACCCGACGGTTTGGAATGAGGATTGCCAGCAGGCATTTGATACAATAAAGAGGTATTTACTGAACCCACCTGTGCTAGTGCCACCAACTCCAGGAAGACCACTGATCCTGTACTTGTCAGTGTTGGAAACGTCGATGGGATGTGTCTTGGGACAACATGATGAGACTGGTAGAAAAGAAAGGGCAATTTACTATCTGAGTAAAAAATTCACAGAATATGAAGCTAAGTACTCATCATTGGAGAAGACTTGCTGTGCTCTAGTGTGGGCAACTCAGAGGCTAAGGCATTACTTCCTTAGTCACTCCACACTATTGATATCCCGGATGGACCAGCTGAAATATTTATTTGAGAAACCGGCACTGACTGGCAGAACGGCAAAGTGGCAACTGCTACTGTCCGAATTTGACCTCACATACATCACCCAGAAGGCGATCAAGGGTCAAGCCATAGCTGATCACCTGGCTGCACATCCTCTGCCAGAATATCAACCCTTGAAGACCAACTTCCCAGATGAGGCAATTCTGTACACTGAAGAGGAGGACAGTGAGAGTTCTTGGCAGATGTTCTTCGATGGGGCCGCCAACATGAATGGAAACGGAATAGGGGCAGTCTTGGTCAAACCAGATGGTTCACATATCCCAATTGCAGTAAAGCTGAGATTCCAGTGCACCAATAACATTGCAGAATATGAAGCATGCATAATTGGATTGCAAGCAGCCATGGATCATGGAGTAGAGGAACTTGACGTATATCGGGATTCGAGTCTTATCATCTTCCAAACAACTGGTGAGTGGAAAACCAAGGATCACAAATTGATCCCCTATCACCAGTACTTGGAAGAAATAAGCACAAATTTCACTCGAATTTCCTTCAACTATATGCCAAGGGCCAAGAATCAGTTTGCGGATGCTCTAGCAACCTTGGCTTCAATGGTCAGCATACCAGAAGGAGTAGACATCAGACCACTGGAAATTGAGGTCCGAGATGAACCGGCTTACTGTCTCGTTCTAGAGGGAGCACCAGAAGAAGAAACACCATGGTTTCAAGATATCAAGAATTTCTTGAATAATCGGAGTTTGCCAGAAAATGCCACTGCTACTGAGAAGAGGACAATACAGAGATTGGCTGGTCAGTTTCTGCTAAGTGGTGGACATGTGTACAAAAGGTCACATAACGACATTCTGCTTAGATGTGTTGCCAAGGCTGAATCGGAAAGGCTGATTGAGACCGTACATGGAGGAGTCTGTGGGCCCCATATGAGTGGGCACATGTTAGCTAAGAAGATCTTGAGGCTGGGATACTACTGGACAACCATGGAGCATGATTGCTGTATACATGTCAGGAGGTGCCACCAATGCCAAATATATGCAGATAATAAGCATGCACCCCCAGGTGAGCTGCACAACATGACATCACCCTGGCCCTTCTCTATGTGGGGCATAGATGTCATCGGCATGATCTCCCCTAAGGCATCGAACGGACATAGATTCATCCTGGTGGCCATTGACTATTTCACTAAGTGGGTGGAAGCGGCTTCGTATGCAAATATCACAAGCAACCATGTTATGAAATTTTTGAAGCACAATATCATTTGTCGCTATGGACTGCCAAGTGCCATAGTATCAGACAATGCTTCAAATATTAAGAACAAGGACATGAAAAAAATGTGTGAGCAGTTTCAGATCACCCATCATAAGTCAGCTCCGTACAGGCCGAAGATGAATGGGGCAGTGGAAGCAGCAAACAAGAACATAAAGAAAATCATTCAGAAGATGGTAGTGAGCTACAAGGATTGGCATGAAATGCTGCCACTTGCTCTGCATGCATACAGAACCTCGATCCGGACCTCAACTGGAGCAACCCCGTATTCCCTAGTCTATGGAATGGAAGCAGTCTTGCCAGTGGAAGTAGAGATCCCATCACTCCGAGTGCTCATGGAAGCAGAACTAGAAGAAGCCGAATGGGTCCAGTCGAGACATGATCAACTCAACCTGATAGAAGAAAAGCGGTTGAAAGCGCTTTGCCATGGACAGTTGTACCAGAAGAGAATGGCCCGGGCTTACAATAAGAAAGTGAGGCCCAGAACTTTCCAAGAAGGAAACTTAGTGCTAAAGAAAATTCTACCATTTTTGGAGGATCCTCGTGGTAAGTTCAAGCCCAATTGGGAAGGCCCATATGTCGTCAAGAAAGTCCTATCAGGGGGAGCACTCATCTTAGCAGAAATGGATGGGTCAGATTTTCCTGAGCCCATTAACTCTGATGCGGTAAAAAGGTATTTTCCTTGAGTGAATATTTCCAAGAAATGATCCGAGGCCATTTTTCTTTATTTCCTTCAAAAATTTTAATCCCTAGTCTAGCCAAGTTGAGCCGGTCCGTTTCTTTGATAAACCCAAACCGGATTTACAGTCTTAAATTGGGGCAAAACAAATTGGGGCAAAGCCAATTGGGGCAAAGTGAGGAAAGAAAAAGAAAAAAAGAGGAAAAGCAATGGAAATGGCAAATGAAAGCCAAGTGTGAAAAAAAGAAAAATGCAATTTGGGGGAACAGGGTTAAATTCATCATGACTGTAAGTCCGGTTGACCTATTTCCACACTTGAAAATTTTTGGGCCTTTAATAACCTTTCTTTCATAAACTGAGCCTAGCCTTTATTTCGTCCTATTTATAAGCCCTCGGTGATCTTAGATTGTTCATTTAAATACCAGAGTAAGATGGGTGATGACGGAATTCAGAAGCCGGCCCTAGTGAAAACCGTAACTGGCGCTAGGGGCAATATTGGCAAAAAGGCAAAAAGAAAAAAATAAGAAAAATGAAAGAAAAAGAGGTTGAGTTGATCATGGAAATCTGAGATTGAAGCAAAATCGGCATGAGCAGAATGGGGCAGTTTTGGCAGTTGGGGATGACTCTAAAGGTCCTAAGATGGACGGTTCTGATCCCTCAGTATTTTCTGGACTACCCTTTTCATTATTTAACCTGGTTTTAATTCCTTTAATTATAGGTGATTAAGTGCATGGACCAAATTTCAAAAAATACAAAAAAAAATATAAAAAGGAAAATTATACTTTGGCCAGTGATGAGAAATCAAATACTTTTCATAAAACCTTTGTTTTTACAAGCATCTGAGCATTCTGAGGCCAATAATATAAAAACTTTATTTTGAATTAAAACCTTTGTATTTCCACTATTGGAGTTCAATTTTGTACAAAGGTATGAAAAATGTGCAGGAAATAAAGCTAGTCTCCTAGCCGCTCCTCAAGCTCCCGAATCCGAGCTGCCTGAGCTGCAATGACTCCTGAAGCCCCCTCTGCAGTGGGATCACTCAGGAAGGAAATGACCTCATCTGAAAGGGCCTGCTGGATCCTCATACTCCTAAGGCGGGCCAAAGTATCCTGGTACTTCTGCCGGATCATACGGACCTCGAAGCAACGGGCCTGCCTCTGCTCCTCCAGCTTTTCTTCCACGGCAATACGGCGTGAGACCTGCTCCTCAAGCTGCCTCTCCAGATAAGCGCCCTGTATCCTGAGCTCCTGGGCCTCCCGCACCCATATCTGCTGAAGCCGCTTATGAGAAGCCCGCTCAGACTCTAGAATATCCTCATAGGTGGGAGCCAAGACTACAGGAGGATCTTCGGGTACTGGGGCCTGAGTCTGTATCTGTTCCTTGATCCAGAAGAGATAATCCTTCACATGGGTTTCCGAGAAGACTGGACCACGCATAAAGCGGACATAAGACCACTCCTTCATCAACCAGGCATTCAGCTTCATAGAAAGGGGCCCAAGACGATCCTCATATCCACATGGGATGATAATCCCCTGGGTCGCTCGGAACTGACGAAGGACCCGCAGAGGAAGATAAAGCACTGCATGTCTCAGGCCAGCCAGAATCAGAAAGTTGCGGTCTCGGAAGCTAATCACTGTCTCCGCATTAGGCTGATAAGTACCAGGCCATCTCACCTGGTCATCCTGAAGCGAGCCCAAGAAGGTGAACCAGCCCTGTTTGCCCCCTGGAATATCGGGGCACCCCCTGTTGCTCATCAACAAAGGGACTTTCAGACTTGGGAAAAAGTGTCGATTGATCTCTTCAATCTGGCTCAAATGATCAAGTAGCCAAAGCTGCAAAGGAAGAGAGAGGTGTCAGCACATTGTACAAAAAAAAAAAAAAAAAAAAAAAGGCAAAAAGAAGGCCAAAAAGCAAGAAAAAAGAAAGAGAAGAAAAGAAAAGAAAAAAAAAAGAAAGAAAAGAAAAAAAAAGGAAAAAGAAAAAAGAGAAAAAGGAAAAAAAGAGAAAAGAAAAAAGAAAAGAAAAAGCAAACTTGTGCTACAACTTCTATTTTCTCAAAATCCTATTTTTGTCTTGAAATCCACCTCACAGCCACAAGAGCTCTGTGGAATTCGGGACAACTTTGGGAAATGTGCCTGGTCAAAAGGATGATATCTACTCAATTTTCAACTTGGTTTGATAAAAAAATCAGTTTTTCAAAAAATCCTATTTTTGGGCTTAAAATCCACTTCACAACCACAAAGGGCTCAGTGGAATTTAAGAACTCTTGGAGAGATGCCCCCTTAAAGTGAGGGCTTTTTGGCAAATCTCCACTCAAAAATGGTTTTCTACAGAAATTGAATTGAACCGAGCAAATCATGCTCAAGGGAATGCAATTTGGGCTTGTCTACTCTTTGCAGCTCACTGCTTCGCAGCTCCCGCAAAGAGGGGCAGTTGTAGACACCCCAAATTGCACAAACAATCATCAAAAGTCATTATCTCCTGGAAAGCCAGCACAGAATTTGAAGAAAATAGACTTTTACCTGTATCCGGATTGAGTATCCGGATACAAGTACCCTTTCCCGTATCCGGTATGACTATCCGGATACGGTGAGCCTTAGCGTATCCGGTACCATGTACCGGATACCTTAAGGCACTTTGTTATCCGGTCTGATGTACCGGATACCTTAAGTTTGCTCAAAATTAGGGTTTTCCGAGAGCTTTTCACTTTTACCATCATGTCCCTCATTAAATGAGGGGAAATCGCGGAAATAACCTTAGGGTTTAGGTTGGAGGGGTTCTAGACATTAATTTGTGTCTACCAATGACCTTAGCCCTTGCCTATAAATAGGAGCCTCCTCCTTGAGCAAATGGCAGACAACTCTTGTTTTGAATTCTCGCAAAGAAGAACTCCAAGAGAAGAAGGAAACCGCTGTGGAATCGTCTCCAGAATTCAGGTAAGCCTCAACTTTTCTCTTTATTTTCTGTCTTTACATTCCTAGATCTAGATCTCTTCTTCTACCTTTCTGTAGTGTAAAGCCTTGTTTGTATGTGTGGAAATCCTTCCCCGGCTCAAAGTATCTCAAGACTCCCCTAGCCGTAAAACGTGAAGGCGGATCTAGGAGAAACGAGACTGGGGATTGACCCTAGTGCTAGAACCCATGTAGCATAAGGCTTTTTGATTGATTGTAAACCGTTCCATATTCAAAGTACCCTTGATTATCTTAAAGAGAACAGAGGGAAACGATAATGGAACGGAACCCTAGGCTATGCTAGAACCTATTTTATTGAATCTATATGCATGTGTATGGATCTTGCTTGGTTTTTTTCACTTTTGCACACATATCACTATTTTGGCGGGGTAGGCTCATATTTGGGGTTTATTGCATTTATTGTGATAAAACTCAAATAAATGACCTCAATCAATTCTGAAATGCCTTTCGGATGATTTTAAAGCATTTGTGTTCATATTGCACGAATTTCATTTTTATCAATTTTCGGACTTGGTTTTACTCAAAAGTGGCTTAGCTTGACAGCACCTGTACCCCTACTTCGGACGTCCGTAACTTCATCATCCGGATGAATTTTGGGGCGATTTCAGAACCATGGGAAAGGTGAGGCTGTCTAGTTTATGTCCACCAAATTTCATGAATTTCTCTCTAGCCGATTTTTGACACCTCTCTGTCGAAGTTGAGTGGACAGTTCAGGTCCAAGTACAGAACTTGTCACTTCGACGGACCGCCATGTGTTCGTTTTAAGTCCGATTCGAGTGATTTTTGTTTCTGAGTACTCCTTTATGAGTCTATTTTCAAATCCAGTTGGTTTCATAATTTTTGGATTCCATTTGAATTATTGGTAGCCGATTTACTCAGAACTGCTCATTTGCATTTTTCTGGGTAAATCTGTGATCTTCGGGGCCTGTTCGGGAGACCACCCAAGGCACACCCCAAGGGATTTTTGTATGAGGCTAGTTTCTGTTGAAAGATGGCCATACAGATTTCAATCACACCAAATTTCACGGATTTCTATGTAGTGGATTTTTCTAGACAATTTTCCAAAGTTGCCCACTTACCACTTTTAAAAATCCCCAACAGCAACTTCAAAGGAGCATAACTCCTAGATTTTTCATTGGAATGAAGTGAAATTTTGCATGAGACTCTTATTTACCCTAATATTTCAAATGGATTTGGTTTGGTTCAATTCAGAATTGGATTTGAATGATTTTAAGGCAAATGGCATACTTTTTACCGAATTTTCCGGATTTGATTTAACTTGGTTTTATGCAACCTCTACTTTGATTTCCATCTTTTGAAATACTCCAGAAGTGATATTGACATAAGAGAGGATCTAAAATCCATTTAGATCTTCATGTGAAAATATCATACATTAATCCTTTTTCAAGGTTTTCTATGATTTTTAGCAAGCTTTCTTACTTTATTTTTTGCATGAACATACACTTGGCAACCACTTCGTGTGGATGAATGGGGGTGCCTAACACCTTCCCCCGTTCATAATCTAATCCCCTTACCCATCTCTGGATTTTATTTTCAAGTAGGGTTATTTTTATCCTAGAATTTGTCTTTTGGCTATTTTTGCCTACTTTTGAACTCTTTGGTGTCCATTCTCACCCCAAAATCGTGAATGGTGGCGACTCTCCCAATTTTTGCGTTGAGCCCGTGTGTTGACGGAGGGGACGATCACTCCGGTGATTTTTTCCCATGTCTCACAGGTAGTCTTATGGAAGAATTGAGTATTCTGATCTCGCTCCTTCACAAAGCCATGCAATCCTGGATTTTTGTGCCCAGTACGCTTCCACATGTCTCAAAAGAGAAGCGTAGCTCATCTGAAGTTCATTTTTCGCTTTATATAGTGCATCATTTGGATCAATCTCGAGCGCTTGTTGGACTTCATGGATTTGACCAAGCAGGGCACTTTTTTTTTCAAAATATTTCCGACGACCTCTTTGTTTCACTTGCGTAGATTAGACGCCAGCCATCTAAGTTTGAACAGAAGGGGCCTGTTTTGGGTGGTAACCTGTCTGTCATTCCAGGAATTCCAGATGGTAGCTAGAATAGCAAGAAATCTCCTGAATCCAGAAAGATTCAAATCTAAAAGGTCTGGATTTACTGTTAGGTTCATACAAAAGGTTCAACAGTAGGGGGCAATGGTCTGAGGCAACAATTGGTTGGGAATGTAGGGCTGGATTGGGGAAATAGTCAAAAGCATCCATCAACATGAAAACCCTGTCGAGCTTTTTAGATATCCTTCTAGTGCCTTGTTGACCATTTGTCCAGGTGAATTGTGGGCCTTTGATTTGCAGCTTTGTGAGATTACACATATCAATAATGTCACGGAACTGCTCAGCCTGGTTTACATTAATAGGCACACCACCTCTCTTTTCTGACTACTTGAGAACGACGTTAAAATTCCCCATTAGGACTCACGGTAATGTGAATTGGCGAGATATTCTCTCAACTTCATTCCATTGCTTTATCTGTATATCAATCTTGGAGCTTGCATGGACAAAAATTATATACCAGGATTGGCGTTTATAAGAAACATGTAATTGTTAAAAGTGATGCAAAGTTTTAGGGATGAGTTTTTATCACGTCTGAGTTTGTTTGGTGAAGTTGTGTTAGTGGGTTGGTATGTAACCCAGATTTTAGGAAGTGATGTGGTTGTTGGTTATGCGTATTGGGGGGTTTGTTAAGAGTAGTGGGGTCGTGTGGCATATTTACAGGCCACGTAGGAGTTTGTTTCTTTTTAAATCAGTTGTTGAAAGAGTCAATAGTTAGTGGTGAGTCCCTGTAAGTCCCTGTAAGTGACGTTTCTGAAAGTGTGGTGTGCATGGTGTGGTGTTCTATAGTCTAAAATTAATGAAAGGTCTCTCTTCGTTTTCCAACATTGTGGTATCGGAGTCCGGTTCGTTCTAATCTTGCTGGGCGTTAAAGTGTGAAGTGGGATTCCTCTTGAAGCAATCAATCTGCAACAGGGGTATATTTTTTGTGCGGTGGTTCCTCATGTCAAACGGTATGAATACTCTTAATCTCTCACAATCCTTAGTTCCTATTTTTAATGGAGAAAATTATCAATTTTGGAGTATAAAGATGAAGACACTTTTTATTTCACAAGATTTGTGGGATCTAGTTGAAAATGGCTATGCAGAAGTAGAAAGTTCAAGATCCGTGGAGAAAACAGCGGAGCTTCGTAAGAAAGATGCGAAAGCTCTACTTGTTTTGCAGCAGGCAGTGACTGAAGCTATCTTTCCCCGGATTGCTAGTGCCACAAAATCTAAAGATGCCTGGACTAGCTTGAGGCAAGAATTTTATGGTGACAAAAAGGTAACCATTGTGAAACTCCAAATTCTTCATAAGGAATTTGAGACACTGTTCATGAAGGGAGGTGAGTCTGTTCAAGATTTTTTCTCTAGAATTTCTATCACAATAAATCAGATGAGGACTTATGGAGAAAAAATTCCAAATCAGAAAATTGTAGAGAAAATTTTGAGGAGTCTGCCACCAAAATTTGATCCTGTTGTGACTGCAATAGAAGAGTCTAAGGATTTGTCTACCTATTCTCTTAATGAACTGATGGGTTCTCTTTTAGTTCATGAAGAACGAATGAACAGGTCAGCCGAGAAAAATGTTGAACAAGTTTTTCAGGCCAAGTTGGAGATCAGCAATAAAAACAAAAATTGTGAAGGAACTTCTAATCAAAAGCATGATAGTCAAGGTCGTGGTAGAGGTAGCTATCGTGGACGTGGTCGTGGACGTGGACGTGGTCGTGGATGCAGTAGGTCCAACAACGATTATCGAAATTCTGAAACTGGTGAGAAAGATAATCGTAATCAGACCCAACAAAAGAGATATTGTACTTTTTGCAAGAGGAATGGACATACTGAACCGTATTGCTGGGATAAGGCAAAACAAGAAGCCAACTTTGTGGAACAAAAGCAAGAAGGAGGTAACTTGTTTCTTACTTGTGCAAATACCAATCAGAGTAATGCTAATGTGTGGTTTCTAGATAGTGGTTGTAGTAACCACATGACAGGAAAAAGAAGCCTTTTCTGCAATATGGATGAGTCTGTGAAACAGGAAGTTCGGCTTGGTAATGACAAGTGTATCCAGATTGAAGGTAAGGGAACCATTGCAATTAAGACTAAATCAGGTACTGAAAAGAAGATGGGAGATGTTTATTATATTCCTGGTTTAGTTCATAATTTGCTTAGTGTGGGTCAATTAATACAAAGGGGGCATTCTATTCTCTTTCACGATGATTTGTGTGAAATTAGAACTAAAAGCTCTAACAATCCTCACATTAAGATCCACATGGCTGAAAATAAAATGTTTCCTCTTGACATTTCATGTCTTGGTGATTGTGCTTTTGCTGCAAATGTGAAGAATGCGTCTTGGTCATGGCATTTACGTTATGGTCACTTGCACTTTAATGGGCTGAAATTATTGAGTCAAAAGAAAATGGTGCATGGATTGCCTTCTATTGGTTGTGATAATAATGTTTGTGAAGGATGTGTTTATGGAAAGCAACATCGTGTTTCATTTCCGGTTGGAAGAGCCTGGAGGGCTAAGAAGCCTCTTGAATTAGTTCATGCTGATATATGTGGGCCGGTAAACACACCATCTCTGAACAAGAGTAGATATTTCCTATTATTTACTGATGATTTTTCTCGTATGAGTTGGGTATTTTTTCTTGTTCAGAAATCGGAGGCATTTGAAAAATTCAAGGAATTTAAGGCTTTTGCAGAAAAAGAAAGTGGCCAAGTTATAAAGATTCTCCGTACCGACAGAGGAGGAGAATTTTTATTTGATGTGTTTGATTCATTTTACAAGCAAAATGGTATTCGTAGGCAACTCACAGTCAGGAAGACACCAGAGCAAAACGGAGTTGCTGAACGAAAGAATAGAACGGTGGTGGAGATGGCTCGAAGTATGTTGAATGAGAAGCATCTTCCAAATGAATTTTGGGCCGAAGCTGTAGCTACATCAGTTCGTCTTCTCAACATCTCTCCAACAAAGGCAGTGCACAATAAGACTCCTTATGAGGCATGGTGGAACGAGAAACCCAATGTGAGTTTTTTAAGAATTTTTGGTTGCATTGCATATGCCTTGGTTGACTCTGATAACCACACCAAAATGGATAAGAAAAGTGAAAAATGCATATTTGTTGGCTATAGTGATGAAACAAAGGGTTGTCGTTTATATAATCCTAAAACTAAGAAACTTATCATTCGTAGAGATGTTGTTTTTGATGAGAACAGTTATTGGGATTGGAAAAAAGAGTCAAATCAGAACTTGCCATTAATGGATGATGAATTAGAGACTATCTCGGGAAATGAGTATGTGCCCTCACCTCATGCTTCTTCATCATCAACATCACCAAGCAGCATTGATTCCACACTTGAAAGTGATACTCCTCCAAGTAAGGTACGTTCTTTGAGAGAGATTTATGAATCTATGTATGCTCTTATGGTTACAGAACCTACGTGTTATGAGGATGCTTGTGGCAAAGAAGAGTGGGAAAATGCAATGAAAGAGGAGTTGACTTCCATTGAAAGAAACAATACTTGGGAGCTTGTTGATTTACCACAAGGAAAAGATGTCATTGGTGTGAAATGGGTCTACAAGGTAAAGTATAATGCTGATGGAAGTTTACAAAAATTCAAGGCAAGATTGGTTGTCAAAGGGTATGTACAAAAATATGGTGTTGATTATCTTGAAACATTCTCTCCTGTTGCTAGATTTGAGACAATCAGAATTATATTAGCTTTGGCAGCTCAAATGCATTGGAAAGTTTTCCAATTTGATGTAAAATCAGCTTTCCTGAACGGTACTTTAGATGAAGATGTGTATGTTGAGCAACCGCAGGGATTTACTATCAATGGAAAAGAAGAAAAAGTGTACAAGTTGAAGAAAGCACTTTACGGTCTCAAGCAGTCTCCATGAGCATGGTACGGAAGACTTGATTTGTATCTTCACCAATGTGGCTTCCGCCGAAGTGAAAGTGAACCCACCTTGTATGTAAAGGTGAAAGGTACCGAGATGCTCATTATTTGTGTTTATGTGGATGACATTATTTATACCGGATCCTCTCATTCTCTTATTCAAGAGTTTCAGAATAGCATGATGCATGAGTTTGATATCTCTGATTTGGGTTTATTGCATTATTTTCTTGGTCTTCAAGTTAAGCAAACTGATTATGGGATTTTTATTTCTCAAGAAAAATATGCATTGGATTTGCTTAAGAAGTATCACATGGAAAATTGCAAGGCATTTTCTACCACCATGAATGCAAATGAGAAGTTGTGCTTAATTGATGGGACAGCCAAAGCTGATGGAAAAGTGTTTAGAGGATTGGTTGGCAGATTGATGTATTTGTCTCACACTCGTCCAGATATAATGTTTCCGGTTAGTTTGGTGTCAAGATTTATGCATAATCCATCAATGCATCATCTTGGAATAGCAAAACGCATTCTTCGCTATATTCGTGTAACCAGCAACTATGGGATTTGGTACAAATTAGTTCCTAATTTTAATTGTTTGGTTATACTGACAGTGATTGGGCAGGTTTTGTAGATGACAGAAAAAGCACAAGTGGTTATGTTTTCAACATCAGGTCTGGTGCTGTATCATGGTGCTCAAAAAAACAAGCTACAGCAGCACTGTCATCATCTGAAGCTGAATACATTGCTGTATCAGCTGCTGCGTGTCAAGCGATTTGGATGAGAAGAATTATGGAGGACTTAAAGCAAGCTCAATTATATGCAACAGAGATTTTTTGTGACAACAATGCTATGATCTCCATGACAAAAAATCCGGTGTTCCATGAAAGAACGAAGCATATCGAGCTCCGTCATCATTTCATACGAGATGCTGTTGCAGACAAAGTTATTGTGTTGAAATACTGTTCAACCAATGAACAAGTTGCATATGGTTTTACCAAAGCTCTTCTGTATTCAAAGTTTGTGAAGTTCAGATCCTCTCTCGGTGTATGCGATTTTGCATCAAGGGGGGATGTTAAAAGTGATGCAAAGTTTTAGGGATGAGTTTTTATCACGTCTAAGTTTGTTTGGTGAAGTTGTGTTAGTGGGTTGGTATGTAACCCAGATTTTAGGAAGTGATGTGGTGATGTGGTTGTTGGCGGACGACTTCCTGTGCATCCTATATCTGCACCCCGTTGGTGAACCCCGCTCCGATGCGGGACGTGTGTCAACCAAAAAGCGGAAACGAGAGGGTTGACGAAAACTCGCCCGTTAACGGCGTTTCACCCCCTTTTCTCTCTCTCTCTCGTCTTTTTGGGTTCCCTCCAAAATGAAAAATCTGATCTAAACCCTGTTTCCTCTCTCGACTTCGTTTTCATTGAACAAAAATCAACCGGCTTCGTCAAGGAGAACCCTGCTTCCTCTCACGATTTCGGCCTGTAAAGTCTTCCAGCAAAGGCTTCCTTCGTCAAGGAGAACCCTTCGTCTTCCTGTGCACCCTGCAAAGTCTCTCGATTTCGGCCTCCGGCTTCGTCAAGGAGAACCCTGCAAAGTCTCTCGATTTCGGCCTCCGGCTTCGTCAAGGAGAACCCTGCAACTCCGGCTTCGTCACGGCCTCTTCACCAACCTAGGTTTCGGCTTCCCTCCAAACCATTCATCTTGGGGATTTCTTTGTTCAACCTCACGGCCTCTTCACCAACCCAGGTTTTGGCTTCCTCTTCACCAAATCTATGATTTTTGAACTTTCCCCAAATTTTCTTGATCGATTGGTCAAGAAATTAGGTCTTCCCCAAAATTTCGTCTTCCCCAAAATGTTTTCTCTTTCAATGTTTCTGGGGGAGAATGTCCTTGGCTACCTTGTATTTTTTTTTATTGATCTATTTAATATTTATTGATTGGTTGCAAGGTTCCGAAACAGAGATTGATATTTGGGGTTATCGATCCCTTTGTCGCTCCTTCTCACCTTGAGTTCCTGAGTTGTGTTGCTACTTGCTACAGGTATGTAAAGATTCTTCTTAGATTCCTTGTTTATAATCTTTTTCTTTCTTTCAAGTTGTTAATTTCTTCGTTTAGTTGTTTTGATGGGTTTTTGTTTCTATGTGGTGTTTATTCGTTGTTTCTGGTATCGCTGCTGGATGTCAGTTAGTGGGTTGTTGTCAATGATGGTTTTGGGTGAATTGGGTATTTGATTGTTCTTGTGTAAGTATTGCGATTATATGATTCCAGTTGTGATCATTGATGATTAATTTGGAAGAAGGTAGCTCGTTGACTTAGATTTTCTGCGTTTACTTGAAAATCTTGATTATTCCATGATCAGGGTTTCTAATTTTGTGGCTCTTCGTAGGTAAGGGTACTTTGTCTGTTTGAACATCAACAATAAAATTGAGGTTCGATCCCTAGTAATGATCATTTTGATTGTAAAGGTGGAATGGTATTCTTAAGAAATGCCGTTATTTCAATAATCTAAGCGTTTTTTTTGTATTTCAATTATTTATTTTTTTTGGCAAGGAAAAATGAAAATGAAACCCTTAACAATTGTGCATTGGTCATAATGTTTTCTGGCCATTTCACTTCTGTTGCAGCTCTTGCTTTGTCACTTTCGTTTCTGTTGCTTCCTCCATAAGAGGATATAATAGTCCTATCTCTGAGTTGTATCACAAGTTCAAAAATGTTATGGAGGGAGTAACAGATATTATGTGAAAAATTGTATTATTACCTGAAATATGTTTGTTGGATAGGTTTCCTTACGTCATCCTTGTAGACCTTTTTAAGAGCTCGAGCAAATTTGTTTACTTAATTCCTTTTTGGATTACTGTGACTGCTGTAGAATGCATATTTTTCCCTTTTTGGTTTTCTATTACTGTTGTTGTGGTTGATATGATGTGTGTAGCAAAATTAGGACAATAAAGAAGCAATGGAATATGATCATGATACATGTGTACCTGCCTGAAGAAGAATTTTGTAAGTGCCTATAAGAACTATAGCAACTGATGGATTTATGGTATGGTCTTTCCCCTGTTCTAGTTCAGTAGTTAGTTTAGGTCCATTAAACACATTTAGAGGGCCATTGGGCATAAAGGAAATACAAATTAGAACAAGGAAATGAATGACAAGAGGTCCATTGGGCATTGGTGCAGTCATTTTTGTCCAGACTCATCAGAACTTTTGAGGATTACATTAACTTGTCAAACTCTGCATAGACCTTGATTAGGACAATACTCAATTAAAGACCAAATTTCTTCTTCTAATGTCTGTCATTAAGCTTTACTTTTCAACTAGCAGTCCATTTATTTATTCACTTTTACTCTAGGTATGTCTTCATCATCTGGAAATTGGGATAGTGGTCTCAAATATAACAATGTACTATGCCGATGTGGGCGCAAGTGCATTATAAGAATATCCGAGACCCCAACTCATCCAAATAAATTGTTTTATACATGTGCGAGGAAAGCCATGGTTAGTATCCTTCTTTATAGTTTGAATTATATGTTTGTTAATTTATATATAATAACATATCAATTAATCATTGATTTGCAGCCTTCAGCTTCATCACCTGCGTGTGACTTTTTTCAATGGTGTCACCCCATTGCAACCACAACTGATGGTGGCACATGTGCGCACCCGATTTCGGTCGCACGGTGAGGCGCACGCAAAACGATGCGTGCCTCGGGATTTGTTTGGAGTCGCCACTGCCTGATGGGGTGCAGGCAGACACCTGGGTGCCTAAGTTCTTTTACTAAGGTTTGGTCTGCGGCTTGAGATTCTAAGTAGGTTCTCGGTTGCGGTCTGGGGAAGTCCGTAGACACCCCAGTCCACCCCGTCGAATGACGGGTCCCATAAGTTTCCCTGGTTTGAGTCAACTCAGTTGGTCTCTCACTCACCCGATTCCTATTCCAGCATGTGATTTGATTAAGTCTGGCGGGACCGCCAAAGTGGTGTGGGTCCCTTTACTTGATTTTATCTTCTTTAGTTAAGACGATCTGGGCCTGGTGGGGTGGGCCCCGTTGGAAGGCCCACGGTATCCCTTGGTGGGCCAAGTGCGGCCCTTTGGACTTTGGTTCAATTTGAATCGATTTTATTTTGGGGTTTAAGTTGAATTACTTAAATGGATTTCATGCCAAAATTGGGCCGGGATTGCTTTGTGGGCCCTTGAGTGGGCCCCACAGTTGGTTTCCAAATGATTTAGTTTATCTTTGATTATCTGTGCCAAAATGGCCAAGTATTGGGCTTGGGGCCCTTTACTTGGGCTTGGGCTTGAGAGCCCCAGACTTCCTGGATTAGGGCTTTGAAACCCTAACCTTGGTTAAATGGGCTTAGTGGGCCCGACAGGCCCTGCCCGTGGTCTCGGCCAAACCACAATCTATTTTAAGCATGCATGGCCCAGATAGGGCTTGAGTGGGCCTCAAATGGTCTGGCCCACTCAAATCTCTCATTTATCTTATTTAGGCACAAGTGGGTTGGTCGGGCTTGGTGGGCCCCGTTGGAAGGCCCACCGGGAATCAATTCGGACCAGGACGGTCCATGGCCCATTTTGGGTTTCCGGGTCACCTGGAAACCCTACTGGTTCATCCGGATTTGATCAAACAATTCAAAATATTGCACAAAATCACAAAAACAGCAAAAAAGAATTCTGACAGTGTAGCCGGCCTGAGATGCCGGTTACACACAGGGTTCTGTGTATCCGGTATCCATATCCGGCTACGAGTGGGCTTCTGTTGATCCGGCCTGAGTTGCCGGATCACCCTACAGAAGCTATTTTTTGGATTTTCGCATTGGGGTTGGGTTTTCATGCTTCTTGGGATGCTCCAGGGGTTGTGTGGGCTCCTGTGTGAGCCCACGTTGGTTCAGGTGAGCCACTTGGCTCCCTTGAAGGGGCTTTCAAAACCGAGCTATGGGAGGAGGGTAGGGGCCTCCCTTCTTCTTTCCTTTGGACAAAATTCAGTGAAGGAACAGAGGTCATGTACCTCCATTCCGGGTGCTCACATACCTATGGAGCAACGGCCAAGTATGAACCATAATGGGAAAACAACCGATCATGCATGGGAATCCTAAACAAGATGCTTAAAACAGTAAAGTCATGCTTATCACTCACCATGCATGCCCACCAATCTCTACTCACATGCATGCTTTGAACACATAGTCATGAGTTGCAACCACATATCTAGCGAGGAAGGGTGTCTAAAGAAGGGAATAAGAGGGGGTTACATATGGGGTACATTGGATGAATAATCAAATGGGGGAACATGCTCCCCCTTGCAAACAAGATAACCAAGGCAAGCTCATGGGAAACATGCTTAAACAACAGAAAAAGGATATCACATCATGCTTAAAAGATACTCATTTTTATATATGTTGAATAAATCATTACGGGGAACATTACCTTGGGGCTTTGAAGCCTTTGTGTGGTGTAGAGACTCCTCTTTGAAGCCGGAGTAGTTGCTGGAACAGCACCTCCACCCACCGACCGTGGCTTCTTCTCCTTCTTCAAGCTCTTGAGTGAGGATGAGAAGGGGGTGGGGGAAGGGTAAAATGGTCTTTATTGAAGTGGTTAGCTTTGGGGAGCAAGGAGGGGCCAAGGGAGGAGGTCTCGAACCAGTGGAGGTGGAGAAGAAAGGGGTGGAAACCAGAAAAAATCAGCCAACCTCGAAAATGAGCTGCTGTTTGATATTTATAAGCAAACTTAATGTATCCGGACTTCAAGTCCGGATACACTAAGGCTCCTTTGTATCCGGACTTGAAGTCCGGATACACTAAGGCTCCTTTGTATCCGGTCTTCAAGTCCGGATACAAACACAATTATTTGAAAATTAAATGCCGCCGCGAGCTTGTCGGTCAAGTGGCGCGAATCCTGCAGAAATATCTTCATATATCCGGTCTTCATGTCCGGATATGAAGGAGAGGCTGTGTATCCGGTATACATGACCGGATACAAATCGAAAAATTACGGATTTGCCCTTCGACTTGACCGATTCGACCGATTTGACACTTTTGGATATCTACGGATTGCCCCCTGCGAATTTTGGTTTAGTCCCTGAGATATTTGATGATTTTTGGATATTTGAGATTTAGTCCCTGAGATATTTTGCTGCATTGGCTGCCACGTGGGCAGTTCCTGCGCCACGTGTGCAGTTTCTGGCTTTGCTGCTCGGAAACTTCGACAGCTCATATCTCCTTCATCTGAACTCCGATTCCAGCAAACTCAATTGCGTTGAACTCGTATCGGAGCCCTCTATTTAATGACACAGGGCTAAGCACTTGGCATGGGGTTCGAGGAAAAGTCAACTTTTGGCCTTCCCTCAAGTTTGACCGCCCCCAGAACCTTCATCCGGACTCCGATTCCAGTAAACTCAGTTGCGTTGGACTCGTGTCAGGATATCCTATCCAATGGTATAGGGCAAGGTAGTCAAATTTCACTTGATCAAAAAGTCAACTTCTTGTCCCCTTGGGGTTTGACTTTCTGCCAGGGTTTTTATTTTCAGCACTTCCAAGGGTGCAAAAATAAGGTGCTTACAGCACAAATGAAGATATTACTTCCGTGAGGAGTCCGGAAATTAGTTCACGATTGAACTATCTTGAGGAGAAAGTGCACGAGCTTCAGGCTCTCCAAAAGCAGGTCGACAAGTTAAATGTATTTCTAAGAACAGCAGTTGTAGTTATTGTTATTGCAAAAATTCTGTCCCTTTAACCTGTATCTCTATGTAATACACTTATATTTGCTCTACTCTACTCCCCTCTTGTATTAAAATTAGTCATAGTTGGTCTTCTATGGTCTTGTTTGTCTGATTTCACCTGTTGTTATATGGCAATGCAAACTATTGACCTTACAAATTTCTATGTCCAGTTGCAGAAGAAACCTTTGCAATGTTGTCTTTGAAAACAACATTGCAGCTTTACAATTATAAATATCTGTTTTGGCATCAAATGCAGACTTTGTCAAACAATTTTCCTCCACTTCTGAATTTCAGACTTAAGAATCACTAAAGCTAAGCTGGATAGAAAGAGGACTTAAAGAGTAAAGGCCCTGGAAGGGTTGTTGCCCCAGAATACTCATTTTAAACTTGACCTAGTGCAATGATAATAACAGCAAAAATGCACAATTGTGATCTACAAAGAAATGGCAATTGGGGTCTCTGCATAGCCTTTAACACTTACAAATTCATCGATCACAAAGGAGATCAAACAAAACTTGATCAAGTGGACCTGGTATTAATAAGATGACTACTTTTTGGAAGCTGGAAAGTTGGATTAATAGTGTGAAGTACAACATATATTCCTTGAAATGTCATTTCATGTGATCATCAATTGACAAAATTGGATATGATACATGGGTCCATCTGCTGAACTAAAGCCATTTGCCAGTAAAATGGGATACAGTGAATTTTACAACAGATGTGACTTTACAGGACCCCAGCTGTAGTACAACTTGTTGAGAAAAGCCAAAACACTGTTAAAGTAACTGAAGAAAATACTCTCATTGGAGAAGACTATTAGTGTGGATGCACGGTAGAGGGAAATCGATTGGCATTCGGCACCTCCATGTCAAGAAGCATCAAAGACTTCTGTCTCTGGTACCTATATATTTTTGCAGCAAGTGCTGAAATACAATAAGAGAAAATTTCAGTAGATAAAAAAAGAGACCGTGAAGACTTGTGCTCGTTCGATGATACATCCCAACGAGCTTATACTTTGTGCCTTCAAACTTCTAGTTTATGTGTTTCTGGTTTTGTAAGGGCTTTCTTTTCGATCCAAGACCGTCATCTTTTTCCTCCTCATACATTTCTACATCTGTAAAGATGCGGATTCTGCATATAGTATGGCATACATTCCATTGATTTAGAAAACATGATGGAAACTACAAAAACGACACAGCTAAATCACATTTAACTGAAAACAAGGCAAGCAACTTTAAATGCGTTTAAGATGCAGTGCTCCAAACAATCTCTTTGACATTTAACAGGACCACCATAGTTCCAAGGGAAACTCAAAATCGATAGACATATTTGGAGAAGGTAAATTACAGACCCTCAAACGTTAAATGCAAGGACTTGTGCGTGCGGAGCAGGTGGGGGTGGGGGGACTAGTTCAACCACCACCACTACATGGTTAGTTTCTGATGTTATGTTGGGGCCGGGCTGGGGCAGAAAGAAGACATGAAGAATTGTCTAGTCTTAACACCTGAGCTGCTGCCGTCAAAATAAAGCATTCACGGAAGGCATTTTGTTAATCCAGCTGAAGAGTACGTAGGTCCAAAAACACGGCATCCAGCCACCTTACCCGTTGTTAGTAAAGCAGGAGGGAAACTAAACAACATTCACTTCCACAGTTTCACAACCTTGTCATGACTAGCAGAAGCAACCAACCCTGTCACGTTTGATACTGCTAAAGCCGAAATCAGTCCATCATGTGCCGGTAGAGTCATCGTCTTATTCTCAGTCATGTTCCAAAGCTCTAGAGACTGCAAAAACACACCCGCCAACCAGAATTCAAATTAAGATCAAGTAATATTCAGCACAAAGTTGAAACCTTATCAGTAACGCCTACAATCAACATCATTATACAAACACGCACACACACACAAACTTAAGTTATTCCAAACATAAAAACTTGCTACAATCACCAATTTATCTGCTTCCTACTAGGACAGCAAGCTTGGCTAGCCAAGCGCACAATCAGCATAAACCATGTTCTATACAGGTTGGGTTCAAATCTTTGGCGCTGAGTAGGGCCTTCAGCCTTAACATTAGTCCACTTCATATGAGTACTGTTGGATAGATAATCTGATGACCTTTTTTTTCCCCCTTGTTGTTATAAATATAAGTTGGTTTTGGATTTTATTTTGAGAGCTTTTAAACACATCATTTTGTTGCAAAACCTTATAACTGCAATACATAATTTGTTAACACAACTCTGCCTTAACTTTCTTACCAAAAATATGTGATGGCAGGCCTGAACACAGCTGGGCATTGGCTCAAAAGACAGGGCAGGCCTAACCCAAAAAATTTTTTTTTATTGAACCAAGCTGTGTTATGTTAACCTTGGCCAAGCCCAATAAGATCCCATTTGCAAGCTTTATTATGAGTTACAAGATGACAAACATTTCTTATGAGGTGATCCATTTTAGCAACCCTAAGCTGAGCACTTGGATGTTTTCATTATCCATGTCATGGCTCAAGCCAGTCCTGCCTGCAATCCAGGTTAAGCAAAAACAGATACTCCCAAGGGCCAACAGCCGAGTCTAAAATAGTTAGATTCTATTTTCTGCTACATTCAATGTATGGAACACAGTCCAAGAAGAAACAGCGTATATGATGAAGCAGTGAGCTTATTATCTCCTACTTCTGGCATAAGTTACTTTCCTTCAAAATGCCAAAAGTTAAATTACATGTCGCTGCTATGTAAGAAAAACCAATTCATTTAAACAACACACAATTGAACTCAAATGCTTCCCAGTCCCACAAGTTAATAAGTTGACAGAAAATTGGAGAACACTTAACTACCCAGAAAATATAAAAATAAAAATAAACATCAAAAAACAGAACAAGAACATAAGTTCAAAGGAATGCTAACTGAATGGCAGAATCAATACCATGATTATTGACACTACTCAAGCAAGTGGGTGCACACTGAGTACTACTGATGTGGCCTTCCAAGGGAAGAATCTGCACAGATTGTAAGTATTGAAACTCATAAATCTTGACAAGCTCATCGATAGCACCAACATCAAGGCACAAGTATGCTAACTTCATAGCTCTTACCTTCGAGACTTTGTGAACTAGGCCTAGTAGAAGATGGCGAGTAGTTGTTGGACACCCCTACTTCTTGAAGCATTTGCACCATACTAGGTGAACCCCTGTGCTGATTGGTACCAAGTAAAAAGGACTGCAAATGGTGTATAGGGACCTGTGTATGCAAAAAACCAAAGGATAGTATTAGACACATTGGAGGAGGGTGGATGAATTAGTAAAAAATATATGATTCATTAGACATACTAGTGGACTATTCTGATAAGGAAACATGTGATAGGCTTGAGTTTGGGGATGAATGACTGGCATTAAAAATTGAGTAGGTGGCATGATATTCCTATCCCCACCACCTTCAATGTTTTGTGGAACCTGTGAAGGAAAAAAACCGAAACATTCTATTAGCATTAAAATAGATCTGAGATGGTCAATAAATTACTGAAAGTGAGATATCAACAAGAAGACAAACCATTTGACTATTAGGATCAGGAAATGTAGCACACGGTTCATTTGATGAAGAAAACATGCGTGCTGTTTGAGGAATCACAGGTGATCGAGATTGACTAGAGGGCAGCGTGTCCTTATCACCACTACTTTCATTATTATTTTTTTGGCCTTTTTTTCCGGATTGCTTGAGTCAAGGCATCCACTTTTCTGTGAACACCCATACCCGCACACTTGGATATTTCCTTAACCTTGACTCCTTTTGCATTCTCTAATTGTTTTTGAGACATAGCCACATCTTCACTGGTATTAATTGCATCAAACAGCTGTACCCCACTAATCTCCTGTGAGTCAACCATTTGCTCATTTGCACAACTACCAACCTCCTCTACCACATCAATATTTGCCGCATCATCAGTATACTCATCAATGAGGGGTCGGAATCCATCAAATCCAGTCTCCTCATTTGCAAATGTTTCAGTGTTATGCTCACTGTCATTAACCGTTTCAACGTCCTTTGGAAGCTCTTGAAAAACAGTTTCTTTCACAATCTTCTCCACTTCCTTCATTGTCTTTTCAGCTACTTGCATAACATAATCAGTTGCTTTTTGGCATACAGCTGATTTAGATGCAAGTTGAACCAAGGTTGAACAAACATAGGTGTATCGATTAGAGATTTTACCGGTCTCATTACCAGCACTTGAAGCATGTGGGGACATGATGCCTTGCAATCCTTCTTTCGCATCTCTTCTCCACCTTTTAAGGATGTACTTTTCTGGGATTTTTTCAATATCCTTGTAATGGAAAATAAAGAAGATATGCCTACACAAAATTCCTGCAAACTCGAACTTCTTACAACTGCATTGCACATCCTCATTTCCACCATTATATGTAACAGTGTGCACCTGCTTGATTCTTGGAATCCTATTAGCCACCTTAAATATCTCAACATCCCCAATTTTTGAAGAGTCCTGAAGCTTGTACGACCAAATATCCGTTGCTTCTTTCTCAAGCTTGTTATAAATTGTAGGAGTGTACAACTTGCTTGCTTGTATAAACATTGGTTGGATTAGACGAGATTCCTTCCTCCTTAACATCATATTACTGTCACTTGCTAACTCACTATATCTATGCCTTGCCACAACAACATCAATTTGGGTCAAAAGCCGCACCATACTCTTATGTCTGTTCAAAGCATTTTTAATAGATGCATTCATGCTCTCTGATATCTGGGTGCTAAGCATATCCGCACAAAAATGATGTCGCCCATATGCCAAGGACCACTTCTCCCTCTCCTTATACTTCCTATCCAACCACTCATTATCAGAAAGACCATAACTGTCAATCATGTTTTGCCATTCCTCCTCGAACTCGGAATCATTCTCGTACGTGTATATGTAATCCCTGAATGCTTCTTTAAAACCCTTCAAAGTGTGAAACTGATTACTCAGATGCTTTACAGCATTTTTATACAAATGCCATATGCAATTTCGGTGCACTGTTCGAGGCAAAACTGCACATATGGCTTTCGCCATTGCCTGATCCTGATCTGTGATAATGGTTTGCGGCTCTTTCCCATGCATGCATTTCACAAAAGTCTTGAATAACCAAGAGAAGGCATCACAGCTTTCTTCATACAAAAGAGCAGCACCAAAAATGACAGTCTGCCTGTGATGATTTAATCCTACAAACAACGCAAGTGGTCGATTTTCTGTGTTGGTCTTGAATGTTGTATCAAAACTAACAACATCAACAAAGTAGCGATAGTCCGTAACCATTTGGCCATCTACCCAAAAAACATTTGTTATCATATCATCTTCATCCATATCAATGGCATGAAAAAATGCCCGATCACTGCAAAGTTTATCCTGAAAATATGATGCAAGAGCACCACTGTCTCCTTTCTGCATTTGTATCTTATTTCTCGTACGCAAGTAGTTACTATAATCTTCACGTACAAATCTTACATTTTCAATCCCCCCAGCTTGTGTGCTCAACAGTTCCATACCAGCTCTTGGAGTTAATCCGGCACGCTCAGCAATATCAACATGAGCTGCTATAGAAGGTGTAATTCTTCTTTGTGACCTTAACCGATGACTCATGCTTGGGGGAAGCATCTCATGGTTATGACTCTCAATAAAATCATGTATAAAGTACTTCCCATTTCCATCATTCAATCGAACTTTAATTAAAGCCTTGCATCCACACCTTGTTTGTGATGACGGCCTACTTTGAATATCAGAAACTTTCTTCTTAATCCCTTCTTTCGAACATAAGTATAGTTTCCAAGCTATCCCACCGCCAACATCATGCTTCTCCTTACCTTTGCGTACACTAAAACCAGAAATCTTACCATATTCATTGTAAAAATCATATACCTCATTTAATGAATCAAATTCCATCCCCACTTTAGGAATAAACACTACATCAACATTGGGAACAACTCGCACCTCACCACCCACCTCATCGGTATTATTTTCAGTTGCCATATTTTCTCCAAATTTCCTCAAGTACCCAAGTTAACTTCCTCTTCTTATATGCTTCCTCCCTAGCATTAACAAAGTGTAGATTTCCATGAATATCATATCGAACAAGGCAAATAACCCCTTCAATTAACCGAGGAACAAATGAATTTCAAATTTAGAAAGCAATTGAAATCTACACATATTTATTGTATCTCCTCCAATAGTGACTCGGAGGAGAATCATACGAGAACAGAGATCTGTTATTAATTGAACGGAAGCAAGAGGTTAGAGGGTTAGTTTCCTAGGTGAATTTTGTTCCTTCGGAGGAGAACATTCAGTTTTGTTTTTCGTTTGAAATTTTAGATTTCAAACCAAAAACAATGTAACCAAGGCATGTACATGTGCAGGTATGACAACCTCAGATCCAAAGGTCTCAAAACCTACAATTACAAGCTTCTCATCCAGGTTCCAAGACTAAACAGACCCGCATAGGGCCACATGCATGGCTCAGTCACTGTGCCATCACAGATACATGGTGCAAAGAAAATAAGTTAAGGAACTAAACAGAAGCAAATAATAAAGAAGTAAAAAGAAACTGTTTTAACTTTTAGCTCAGCTTCCACAACCCCAAGTTACCAGTCCTCAATTGGAAAGAAATAGTTATGGTGTTTAATGGCAGGCTTGAGTTAAAGTTGAGGCTACTAATGGCCCTCTAAATGTGTTTAATGGACCTAAACTAACTACTGAACTAGAACAGGGGAAAGACCATACCATAAATCCATCAGTTCCTATCGTTCTTATAGGCACTAACAAAATTCTTCTTCAGGCAGGTACACATGTATCATGATCATATTCCATTGCTTCTTTATTGTCCTAATTTTGCTACACACATCATATCAACCACAACAACAGTAATAGAAAACCAAAAAGGGAAAAATATGCATTCTACAGCAGTCAGTAATCCAAAAAGGAATTAAGTAAACAAATTTGCTCGAGCTCTTAAAAAGGTCCACCAGGATGACATAAGGAAACCTATCCAACAAATATATTTCAGGTAATAAGATATTACTTAAACTATGAAGGTATACTAAGTACTAACTAAGAAACTTCATAATAAGATTTTCTAATACCAGAATAAACAAACTCTGAACAATGAATGATGAGATGCTAAAATGAGTATGCACAACGAAAAGAGGCTCCAAACGTTCAAATCCAGTATGAATGTCAAGGAAGTCAGTTTCTATGGTTCATAATTTTAACGAGCAATACTCATTAAGCAGATAGATAAGCTGGAAGCTCACGGAAGCTCATTCCAGAATTCAGAATAGCAATTCCACAATATTGGATAAGGCTGATTGTATAGTCAGTCAGAAGATTCAGTGGTAATCTGATCATTTTAAAATCATGCTCATCTTATGGTGGATGGATGGCTAAATTTAAAAACCCATCAAACCAACGATTAAAAGCAACAGTAAACGAAGAGATTAACAACTTGAAAGAAAGAAAAAGATTATAATCAAGGAATCTAAGAAGAAAGACCTAATTTCTCAACCTATCGATCAAGCCATTTTGGTGAAAGTTCAAAAATCATAGATTTGGTGAAGAGGAAGCCGAAACCTGGGTTGGTGAAGAGGCCGTGAGGTTGAACAAAGAAATCCCCAAAATGAATGGTTTGGAGGGGAAGCCGAAACCTAGGTTGGTGAAGAGGCCGTGACGAAGCCGGAGTTGCAGGGTTCTCCTTGACGAAGCCAGAGGCCGAAATCGAGAGACTTTGCAGGGTTCTCCTTGATAAAATCGGAGGCCGAAATCGAGAGACTTTGTAGGATGCACAGGAAGACGAAGGGTTCTCCTTGACGAAGGAAGCCTTTGCTGGAAGACTTTGCAGGCCGAAGTCGAGAGAGGAAACAGAGTTTAGTTCAGATTTTTCATTTTGGAGGGAACCCAAAAAGACGAGAGAGAGAGAAAAGGGGGTGAAACGCCGTTAACGGCGAGTTTTCGTCAACCCTCTCGTTTCCGCTTTTTGGTTGACACGCGTCCCGCATCGGAGCGGGGTTCACCAACGGGGTGCAGATATAGGATGCACAGGAAGCGGTCTGGGTTGTTGGTTATACGTATTGGGGGGTTTGTTAAGAGTAGTGGGGTCGTGTGGCATATTTACAGGCCACGTAGGAGTTTGTTTCTTTTTAAATCAGTTGTTGAAAGAGTCAATAGTTAGTGGTGAGTCCCTGTAAGTGACGTTTCTGAAAGTGTGGTGTGCATGGTGTGGTGTTCTGTAGTCTAAAATTAATGAAAAGTCTCTCTTCGTTTTCCAACAGTAACAACATAAACCAATTTGAAGAGAGTAAGACATCTACCATGGTTTCTTGATACCACAAAATGATATAACCTTCTCTGCGATTCTACATAGGAACAATATATTTATTACAAGAATCGACATTCTTAGCTGATTTTTCCCCTAGTCTCCTATGAGCAAAAGTTTCAGAAAGCAATACCAGACTAGGTTTAAAAAGCCGAACTTGGTCATGCAAATGTTCTTGGGTCATGGCTTGACCAAGGCCATGACAATTCCACATTAGAACTCTCATTTTTCTTTCTCAGGCTATGCCAGCCAAGGAAAGGACGAAAAGTTGCAGATGCTTTCAGAGTCAGACTTCTTTCTTTTCTTTGAGGAGGTATTTTCTTCTCTGAGCCATGCTTGATCATTGCAATCCATTCGGTTTTGTGATGGTTTGATGGATATGCCCTTCCGGTGATAAAGCTTGGGTTTGCCTGATTGCTTCTGGCTTGTCATGAGCGTTGATTCCAAAAGCCTGAGATGAGGACTTGCAAATAGATAAACGTCTTGCATGGTTTTCTTATCCTATTTACAAGAGGAAAAGGAATCTGTTAGGAGGAGATTAAAATTCGATCTTGGTCCAGAAGAAGAGGAGTAGTTGCATTGGGCCGAGAATTAAAAAGATCCTTCACTCGCTGAAACATTGAAGATTTTGGGTTTCAATGTTTCTTGGGCTGACTCATCAACACCGGGCCAAGGAACCAACACTGGGCTATGCATGAAGGATATGGGGCCATCTGTAGACTTGATCACTGGATTTGTATTGCTCCGATCGTCCCGACCCACCAGAGCTGAACTAACCGCATCATAAATTGGGTCCTTCCGAGGGGAGCACAAGATGGTCAGGTCCTTCTTGAGATTTGGAAAACACCGTCGGCGGAAAGGAACTATGTTTCCGACAGCATAACGAGGCACAAAATCTTCATGGACACCATCAAACCTCTTGCCAGAAGAGATGTTAGGGCAAAAATTCAAAGAATGACCTAACAATCCATAGGAGAAGCAGAATATAGGCAGACTTTCAAATGCAAAGAAAACCCAGACTTGCGTGCTATCCAAACATTTGACAGAGATACCTTCAGGAATAGCTTTTGATCTTTGAAACCTTCAGGAAACCCAGACTTGCGTGCTTTTCCAAGACTTGCTGACTCAAACCTTCCAATATGTCATTTGCTTCGGCCACCGTTGAGCTAGGATGCTGCGGTCTACATTAACTTTTAGTCTACGATGCTGCGGTCTACTCGATCCAGTTGATATATACTAAACAATTCTACTCGGTAGTAGCCATAATTAATTAGTCTTCAAATCCTATTGAAGAGATTTGAAAGAGGAAAGTATTGTTACCAAAAAAAAAAGTTGAAAGAGGAAAGTACTAGATCGATACATGGCCGTCGCATCATTCAATGGAAAAAAACACAAAAAGTCAAAGATGAATATTTCAAAACTTTGAACATGTTTATTCATTTAATACATTATGTAATGACAATAATATTATATTAATATAATAAAAAGCAACAAGTCCTTCGTTGTTTACGGATGGGCATCATCTACAGCGCATGCTGTAGACAGCCCCTCACATGATTGTGTGGGGCCCCCCAAATGTATGGTGGGCCCCCCCACTGAATGTGAGGGGGTGTACGCAGCATGCGCTGCAGAGGATGAACGCTCGTTGTTTACAGGTTCAATTCGTTCTATCAAATTTTCCATCAAAAAGCAAACAATTTTTTCATTCAATTAAAGATAACAAAAGTGTCCACATTTATATTTTGACAATTCAACAAATGGCCATGGGTCACAATATTTATTAAGAAAAGAAATCGCTCGAATCAATTTCAAAACATGTTGATAAAACATCATTTTTAAAGTAAAAATTAAATAAGAGAAAATTACACTATTTGTTAAATGTAAATTTAATTTATCTAATAACCTATATGAAAAAGGCATCAACGTCCTTGCATCGCTATTTTCCAGATTTGTCTTCCATAGTTGTTAAAATCACTAGTCTAGTTCCTTTCCTGCATTTAGAAAGCTTATTACATTTATATCCTTCAACCAATGCTGAGTTGTGCGAGCGTTATTGAATTCAGCCTTTTATTTTATATTAATTTGTTTGTTTATTATATATGATATAATATTAAGGTCAGATTCAAGGTGGGTTAGGCTTAACCCTAAACCCTATCTCTAACCCGAATTTGGAAATACCAAACCCTAACCATTGGAGACCAGAAGGGTTACCCATGATGTGCCTAGGCTTTATCACTGTTACTAGTCCACCTCCAAGTAAGAGAGCAATGGCTATCAAACTATTTTTTTTGGTACAATTGAGACTTAAAAGTGTAGCACAACTTGTATGCATCATTTTGTTTTATTGTTTCTTGGAAATTGATAAAAGGTTATTTTGATACCCATCTAAAAAGAGAGCGTTTCTTCTGGTGCCACTTAGTGGAACTAGCGTGAGACGCACAGATGGATGCCCATGTCAATAGGGGGCCCACACATCCATACTTTAACCTAGCCACTGGTTTTACTAAACTACCATATTCGGGCTCTAGAGGAAATGCATCTAAATAGGACTTGAAATCTGTTGGAGCCCTTGGCTAGAAGATTTGGTGGTTCAATGGTGAAATACATGTCCACAGGTGCATGATGCTTTTGTGTACACCCCCTCCACCACTGGACCAGCAGATGTTCCAGCGTGAGGGACCAACTCATATGGTCCCTCTACAGAGGTTTAAGTGCATTAATGACTTGCAATTAATAAGGATTGATCCTGTTGATGGTGGGACAAACTGTCAAGATTTAAGGAATACCAAGGGTTGTTCTGATTTAGTGTATATGCCTCTGACCCTATGTAACTATGGTTCCTTTTTTTTTTGGTAGGATGTAATTGTGGTTCCTGGTTAAAATAGAAACAATTCCTGCACTTCTTGTTAACGATTACAAGAGAAGGGACGAGTGTTCATATGATCTTCTGCTTATTCTTGATCTAATTGCTTGATTACAATTGCTGGAGGTAAGTATTTAGATTTAGTTTTCCTTTCAAATATTTTTTCCCCTGAGCTGTGTTTCACTACACTCTCTATTATTCCAAGGATTTTCTTCACTTCACTTCCAGCTAGGTCCCATCAAGCATATTCAACCTCAAATTGTTATTAACCTTAAGCAATACTATCAAATCTCTTGAACAATATTCATTTTTGTGGGATCCACAGTAATGTGTCTTGCTGCATATGCTACAGGTGGAATCTCCGCTGCAGATGATATGCTATCAGTAGTATGGTTACTGTTTCCCTTAAATAAAGGTGCGCATAGAGTCAGCGGAATCCTCGTAAGTAGTCTATGGCAGTATTGTAAAGCAAATGTGACAGTTAAGAGATATGCTTCAAACAATATACTTCCATTTCTCATCATCCAAAGCCCCAAATTAACCAAAGAAAAAATGACAAAAATCCAGTCTCATAATCATTGCCAAGCTAGTAATCAAATCAAAAACAACATATAATAACGAATAGAGCAGGGACTGACGGCATATATATTGCTCAAGAAACACAAACTACACGTAGGCGTGAGGATTTGCCAAGAGATAGGCTTCAACGGTCTTGTAAGGCAGCTTGACTGTTTCTTTATCGACCTTTAGATCCTCTTCGTTGAGCTGAAAGTCCCCATTGGTACGGTAATGGGTTGTGATCTTACAAACGCACCCTCCATTTGCAGCCGCATCAAACTTAACTTCATAAGTAATTGAATGGAGCGTGTCCTTGGAGAATTCATCAGCTTCTATCAGAGTGTATTTGGAGAAATAGTTTTCTTCATCAATCTCGTCGATTATCTCTTTGGCGTATGTGTGTCCGCTGCCTGTGTTCATATCAACCAAACAAATTAAAAACCCCCTAATTAATATAGAAAATAGAAATATATTGTTGTGGGTGTTGGGCTAAAAGTTCAGCATTTCATAATATAAAGAAATAAAGTTGCGCTCCAAATAATAACTAACCTTCAGCAAATTTGACCTCCTTGATGCTTCCAGGACTTCCGTCTCCTTGTACCATCTCCATATGCGTTATACCCACAGCTGCGAGCTTCGGCAAGATGTTGTTTGCGTCAATAACTATGGCCTTGAACATCCTTGCTGGAGAGATAGCCAAAGTGAACTCATCGGCAGCGGTGAAGACACCCATGTTTATAGTTTCAGTTTCAAAATATGGATCGATGGGGGTAGGAAATTAAAAGAAGATATGAAGCAGAAGCAAAAAATAGACTTGTTGGTAGGGAGGTTTGTTAGTAAGTGTTGGAGTTGAGGATGATGAGCAAAGCTAAAGCTAGAGGTGGTATTTATAGCGAGCAGTGGGGTCTTCAGTGCGAAAATGTTCAATTTTTCTTTTTAAAACTCGTTCAAATGTGGAGGCGGTGTTCCTTTTCTTTGACTAATAAGGCTGCAGACGTCGGCGTTTTCCCCAAGATTCCTTCATTGCATGATGTCTCCAAGATTTTGTTTTTTTATTTTTTGGATTTGAAGGAAAATTTTCACTTCTGGTTCGAGCTAACGAATAATTGAATGGTAAAATTCTCTTCGCATGGAGAATTACCGCTGGCCGCTTATGGCGAAGCTATTTTTTTTACTACAAAATTTAACCCGAACAAGAGTTAAAATAATGAAGAACGCCCAAATAAGTACGTCCATGCAGTGGCGGAACCAAGACACCAAATCTGGAGGGCAAAAAAAATTTTCAATTAACACTTCTTATAAAATATAGAAATTTTAATGAGTTGGGGGTGGGCTAACGAGAAATTTTAGAGGAGGTTCTCATCATGAAATATAGAAATTTCAATGAGTTGGGGGGGGGGGCCAAACCAGAAATTTTAGAAGGGATTCTAGAAATGATCAAAGTAGATGTATCAGAATCATTAAGAAATTTTTTTTTTAAAAAAAAAATGCTGCCAAATAGTTTAAAGTGCGATATTGATCCAAACATAAGTGTCTACAAGTCGCAATTAATTAGGTGAAGATTACATGTTCAAATAAATGACGTAAATAAAGATTCAAATAACAAACTATAAATACTAGCTCTATCAAGTGTTCAAATCTAAAAATTTCAGGCATTGTTCCTTTTTCGCTTGATTTTAGTGTTTTTCTGTAATAATATTACGATGGTAAGAAAAACTCATTAAGATATGGATATGTTTTTACAATATAAGCCATATTTTCACAAGAAGTATCATGTAATTCAAATTGCAAGAGGACACATTCAATTCATACAAGTTAACAAGAAAGTAATCATTACTTTGAATTTAATTAACAAGTCTTATTATTAGTATTTTCTCATCAAATCTAGACAGTCTTATAGTCAAACATGTTGTGAAATTGATCTAACATATGGCTAGGATCAAATGCCATTGGATCTCACTTCACTTATCAGAAGGGATTAAACTATCCCAGAATATTTATGCATGTGTATACCATGGGGTTTAGGGTCTTTCAACTCATCATAGGATTTTGTTGTCTGTGACTACTTTATTTTGGGAACTTAAACTTGAGGAATTTCAACTTTTACACCATTGAGAATATCGTATAGCACGATTGAGAATATCTTATGACATGACGAAAAGTCCTAAGTTTCATGGCCAAAGGTAAACTACAACGTACTATACAACATATATCATGTGTTAGGTTTTAATTTATCTACCTTTTCATGTAATCTATTATTCCCTCTAGTGTTACATTTCACTAGATCGAGCATCCATTACATATAACAAGCTTAATTAATAATGGGACTAGTCTATGATTATTGTTCTCCAACCAACAAATTTAGTTTAACTAATACTCAATTTTTAATAGCAAGACTAAAAAATATATATAAAGTATGCATTGATTTACAAATAACTAAAAAAACAATTAAATTTATTAACCAATTAAGGGGATCAAAATGTGATTTTGTAGATAATCAAAGAGAAGGTATGATTTGTAGATCGTGCAAGTGAAAGAATTGATTACATAGGCCATTTAATGAAATCATGAATAAATAAGGCATCGTTTGGTATAACTTTTCAAAAGTAATTTTTCATAAGTTAAGAAGTAGATTTTGAAAAATAACTTTTCTATTTTTAAAAGTAGAAAAGTTGTTTGGTAACAAGACCTCATAATCTACTTATTTCTTATAAAAGTTATAAAGTTAATATTAATGATAATAGTGGTAATGATGTTGATAGTATGTGATGTAGTGGTGGTGGTGGTGGTGGAATTGGAGGTGATGATGGTGGTGGAGGTGGAGTTAAGGGTGGCGGTGGTGGAGTTGGTTGTGATGGTGGTTGTGGAGGTAGTGTTGGTTGAGCTAGAGGTGTAGGTGGTGGTGGTTGAGTTGGTGGCAGCAATGATGTCAAAGGTGGTGGTGGAGGAGGTGGTGTATGTGGAGTTGGTGGTAGTGGAGTAGGTGGTAATTGAGGTGGATGTGGTGTTGGTGTTGGAAGTGGAGGTGATCGGGTAGAGAAACATTAGAATGATAAGTTGCTTTTCAAAAGTTGAAATTTTTTTTTTTTTTTCCTTTTTAGCTTTTAAAAAATGTTGAAAAATCATCATTTTAACTTTTAGAAAGTTATTTTTTGAATGGAGTTACAAACTGACTTTTTAGAATTTTGAAAACTTATCTAAAAGTTAAAAAGTAACTTGGAAAAGTTATACCAAACAACTTCTAAATCTCTCAACAAGTAAAAATCACTGATAATTAAAAAGTATATTTTATAATATACAGCTGTCACCTTTTTTTTTTTAAGTTGTAAATTCTATCTTATCACCAGCCCTAACGGATAGGGTTTGGTATCGCCATTTTCGGGCAAGGGTGGGTTGGGGTCTGTTGAATTAAGTGTGAAGACCAATTCTAAAGCACAAGATACGGATGATCCTGATCCTCATAATATTGAATCAAGTGTGAAAACCAAATTCTAAAGCACAAGATAAGGATGATCCTGATCCTCAGAATATTTTACATGGTATCGGAGCCTTCCTCAGATCGACCAACGTCAACAATGTCTTCCTCTTCTAAAACCTTAGATAATGGTAGTTCTACTTTACCCTCTTTCAATCCATCCTCATCCTTTAACATCTCCAAGCTGACCCGCACCAATTTTCCTATCTGGAAAGCACAAATGCTTCCCTATCTTAAAGGGCAAGTAGTTTTTGGGTATGTTGATGGTACTATCCCTCAACCCCCTGCTGAAATTTTTGTCAATGGTGTCACTCGTCCTAATCCAAACTTTGCCACTTGGATTAAGCAAGACAACTTAATTCTTAGCACCATCAACTCTTCTTTAACTGATGAAGTGCTTGCTCATGTCTACCATTGTTCCACTTCTAGAGAAATTTGGCATGCTCTTGAAACTTGTTTTGCATCTCAATCTCATGCTAAGGCTGTTCAAGTTTGATCCCAAGTTGCTACTGCTCATAAAAGCGATCTTTTTGCCACTGAATACTTTATGCATATAAAGAAACTCACTGATGAGCTTGCCATTGCTGGACAAGCTATTAAGACAGATGATATTATAACTTGTGTTCTTGCTGGTCTTGGACCAGAATTTGATGCTCTTGTGTCATCAGTCACAGCTCGTGAGTCAATCTCACTTGAAGAAATTTTCTCTATGCTTCTAACAACTGAGGCTCGCATTCTTCATAACACTCATCCTATTACTGTTCCTTCAGCTCACGTTGCTACTCGTCAATCTGAAACTTTTCGTAGACATGGCAAATCCAATCCAGATCATGGCTGTGGCGCTCGAGGAGGCCAAGGACGTGTCTCTTATTATTCTTCTAACTCTCATGGTGGTAACTACCGGCAGAACCTTTGGTGTCAGTTATGTGAAAAGCCTGGTCATACAGTGCATAAATGCTATCACAGATTTGATGTTCCTTTTGCTTCCTTGTGGCCAAAAGCTCCACAAGCTAATGTTGCTGCAACTCAACACATTAATGATCTCGATTGGCATCCCGACATAGGAGCAACACACCATATGACCTCTGATCTCAACAATTTAACTCTTCATACTGAAGAGTATTCTGGCACTGATCAGGTGCAAGTTGGTAATGGTGCAGGTTTGTCAATATCTCATCTTGGTTCCTCCCAACTAACCACTCCTTCTCGTTCCTTTCTTCTTAGTAAAGTTCTTGTCACACCCAATATTACTAATAAGTTTTTGTCTGTTCATCAATTTGCCAAAGACAATCATGTTTTCTTTGAGTTTCACGACTCTTTTTCTTGTCAAGGATTGCTTAGGGAACATCCAGCATAAGGGATATCTTGGAGATGGCCTCTACTGTTTTTCACCCAGCTTCAACCATTACTCTCCTACGGCTTTTGTTGGTGTTCAGACTTCTATTTCACAATGGCATCGCCACTTGGGTCATGCTTCTTATCTTATTGTTCATGCTATTATTTCTTCAAATAATCTTTTACTTGATCAAAGCAATAAGACACTTGTTTGCCATGAATGTCAGTTGGCTAAAAGCCATAACTTACTTTTTCAAAATTCTGATTTTCATGCTTCTGACCTCTTGAGTTAATATACTCCGATCTATGGGGTCCTGCACCATCTCTTTCTACCAATGGGTCCAGATATTATGTCAGTTTTGTAGATCATTGTACCACGTTCATCTAGTTTTTTCCTTTAAAGCAAAAATCTGAAGTTGAACTACTCTTTTTACAATTTCAAGCTCTTGTTGAAAGACAATTTAACACAAAAATTAAATCCATCCAGATGGACTAGGGTGGTGAATACCGGCGACTTAACCATTTTCTTAAAACTTGTGGCATAGCTCATCGATTAGCCTGTCCCTACACACATGAACAAGTCGGTTTTGTTGAACGCCGTCATCACCAAATTGTGGAAATGGGACTTGCCTTGCTAGCACAATCACAACTTCCACAAAAATATTGGGAAGACGCATTCTTAACTGCTGTTTATATAATAAACAAGTTGCCCACAAAAACTTTATCTGACAAATCCCCTTTTGAAATGGTTTACAAAAGAAAACCCAATCACCAATTCATGCGTGTATTAGGCTGTGCGTGCTACCCAAATCTTAGACCTTTTAACAAGCACAAAATGGATTTTGTTCTAAGCAATGCATTTTTCTTGGTTACAGCCCCTTTCATCATGGCTACAAGTGTCTAGATTTGACAATTGGCAAGATATTTGTTTCTAAACATGTTGTATTCAATGAGAACTTGTTTCCCTACCACACTATTCTCTCTTCTCAAACAGCCTCCATGGACAATAACATCTATCTTCCATCTTCTCTAACACTATCTTCTACTTCTAGTTCCATGTCTATACCTGCAGGTTCTTCTACATCTATATCTACACCATCTACTACTTCTGTACCTATTGATCAACATGCTGGTCCCATGGCAGTTGCTCCTGCTAGGAATGCTATTGAAGAATCTGTGATAGTTACTGAAGCCACGCCACAAATTTCTCAACCCACGTCTAAGCATCCAATGGTTACTCGTTCTCAAACTAACTCCTTGAAGCCAACCAAAACAGCTGATGGCAATGTCAAATATCCTCTCCCTCGTGCTCTTCTTGCTGCTTCTCAAAGCTTGGAACCTAGCTGTCACGCCCCGAGTACTAAGCCTTAATAAATACATAGGCTCGTATCCCAAGGCATGTTCTCGCTCGTAAGCCAACAACAATCTTATGACAAATGTACGAATCAAATTAAAACCAATAATAAAGTTCAAAGATTCCAAATAGCATCCCATAATGAAAATCGTCGAAATACCATAATAAAATTCCTACTAAACTTTTCTACGTAATTGATATCTCAATAATATCCCATCACTACAAGAGTGTTCAGACCCACCTATCAAAATAAAACTAGTAACGTAAGAGGAAGGTCGTTCACTGTCCTTTTGGTTCTGCATTCTTCTCAGGACCTGAAAGTAATTAGTAGGAGTGAGTACGACGACTCAGTAGATGGAGCTATTTCTCTCCTTATAACAAGATTCACAACAAAAATATAACAATTAATCTTTGTATTTAGTATCTAGCAAGTATATAGAGGTATGTAGAAATCAATATTATCACTAACAATCTCATTACATATCATGTGCTACAGTCATTGTTTTCAGAATTCACATATCTCATATGCAAGTATTATATATGCAATCAATCACACAATTGGAGGTTCTTCTGCATCAACGGGTCTTTTCCCCCCCTGCTACCCTGCTACATTTCACAAGTCTCATGGGTCCTTCTCCCCCACTACCCTGCCAGACTTCATAAATCACAAGGGTCCTTCTCCCCCTGCTACCCTGCTAGACTTTCCATTAATCAACATTTAAATAACAAACAAACCAGTTCAGAAAGGAATTCACTTTCTTTTTAAACCCAAATATTTAAAGAAAAGTTCACATTACCTAATCTTTAAATATGAAAAGAAAATTGATTAATGATTATAATTCACATCACCATTGACGTCCCTTTTTCTCATAATATTTAAAGAAAGGTTCCACCTAAACTTTAAATATTTGAAACAATCGATCAAGAATAGTTTAGATGTCTTCCCAAGGACCACTGCCCTTTCTCAAATTATCAGGTTAATGGTACCCAAATTTTAAATATATATAAGTTAGTTGATTCTATTTCAAGAATTGAGCACATATTTTCTCAAAAAGGGGGTTGACGTCCCTATCTCTTATTTCTTTATTTGTTTATTTCTCCCTCTCCCTCACGTTCTCTCCTCTGATAAACAAAAGGTCACTGAAACTCTTTGCTCTCTCTCTCTCTCTCTTCCGAATTCAAAACTCGACAGAACCCTTTGTTTTATTCTCTGAAAACTTTATTTTATTTGCTTATTTCTCCCTCCCTCACTTTCTCTCCTCTGATAAACAAAGGTCAATAAAACTCTCTTAGTCTCTCTCTCTCTTCCGAATTCATAAGTCGACAGACCCCATTTTTATTCTCTGAAATTTTATTTCATTCGTTTTCCTCTCCAAATTATGTAGCTGTTATAATGGTTTTGGCAAGATCGCAAGGCTGCCATTTGCTCTCTCTATTTCTACAGTAACCAAGAACCTCACCTGTTCTCTCTCTAATTTATACGGCAGCCACCCATCTCTTCTCTACTCTGTTTTCATTCTTTTTTTCTTCCTAACCACTCACAAATCTTATCAATCTTTCTAATTACAGGATGGTCTCATGGCAGTCATAGTTTCCACACGGTTTCCAGACCTAACAGATGTTAAGAATCAAACCAAAAAGCCACAGGGAATTTCAGGTTGTAGTTTACAAAGTCACGGATTGTCAAGCAGTTAACCACATCATTTCAAATCAGTATGCAAGCATGCTCTCTACCATTAACCAGAAATCATGCATACATTGTAATAACCTATTCTAAGAGCTAACATTTCCAAATCCATATACGAATAGAACAGCAGCAAATCAAGTTCTACGAATAGAACAGCAGCACCTACCTAGCTTTGGTTTTTAGAAGACCCAACAAAAAAAGAAGCTCAACGTCAAGGCCTCCTCTCTCTCCTGGTCGTCAAGTACAAACCCCAATCAATGTTGCTAAAAGAAGCTAATAAGATAACCCTAATCCTTATTTATACATATGAAGTAAAATGTCTTTAATACCCTTTAATCATATTCAAAATACCCATCTAGTCCTAAGGGTGTGAGATTTAATCTCAACCCTCCAATTTACCATCCCCTCAAAATTTTTGACTAACCAATGGGGTGAAGCCCGGTCAATGTTGAAAAGTTGACCGGGTCCTTACACTAGCTATTTTACAGAAGCTATTAAATATCCAGAATGGTGTGCTGCCATGAATGTTGAATTTGATGCTTTACTCAAAAATGGCACTTGGACTTTACAACCTCCACAGTCCAATGTCAATCTCATTGGCTGTAAATGGGTTTATCGTATCAAAAGAAAAGTTGATGGCACTGTAGATAGCTTCAAAGCCCGTCTCGTTGCTAAAGGATATCATCAGCAACATGGTGTGGATTTTAGTGAGACTTTTATTCCTGTTGTCAAACTTGGAACTATCAAATTGGTATTATCTATTGTAATATCTCGTGGGTGGTCCATTCGTCAAATTGATATACAAAATGCATTTCTTCATGGTACCTTAAATGAAGATGTCTACATGGTCCAACCACTTGGCTTCATTCATCCTGATTTTCCACATCACGTTTGCAAACTTAAAAGAAGCTTGTACGGTTTGAAGTAGACCCCTATAGCCTGGTATGATCATCTCACTAATAAACTTGTCTCTCTTGGTTTTAAGGGTTCCAAAGCAGACACTTCTCTCTATGTGTTATCACAAGGTTCCTCTCAAGTTTATTTTATGATATATGTGGATGATTGTAAAACCCCTAATTTTCGGTTGATGTCAAATTCGTAAATTGAAGTATTAATTTTAATAAATTAATAAAATAATAATTCAGGGAATGGTTAGGCAAGAGAAAATTTGAAATTTAGAAAAAAGGGGCAAAAAATATAGTAGTAGGTGATAAGTTGTGGGAAAATTATAATAACAAAATTTTATTTGGGTGGGCAAGTAATAAATAAATTAGGTTAAGGGTGGACCTCTGCTAGGTTAAAATTTTGGATTGTTGGGGGGGGAGAAACCGGAAGCCGAGCTTTGATATTAGGATGGCGAGACGAAGTTGAAATATCCCAAGGGTTTTAAGTAAGGCCAAGCTCAGATCTAATTAGATCGGGATGCTACTATGGACCTGAGGTCATCGGCCGTTAAACCTTTCTTTCGGAGGCGATCATCAGCGAGGTTGGAAGCTAGAAGAAAGTCTCAATAAACCAAGTGAGTAGCACTGTTTTTACTCCGTGTGTTGAAACCTAATATTTGAGATTAGCCGAAGTTTACCTGTGTGTGATTTATTAGCGACTGAATTGAGTTTTTCGAGTGGAGTTGTGATTCGGAACATGTAGATTGATGGAATTAATTTCAAATTGATTTAAAATGGCTATTAGAGGTGTGGGGACTATGGGCGAGTGGTTGTAACAAGTTATATTTCGTTCAGACATGGAGGAATTGCACTAATAGAGAGTTAAAACCCTGTTGGGAAGAAATCGGGGTATGCGCTAAGTGCCGCCAACTGATCAAGCCTCAGCGGCAGCTCGGCGCATATAAATTTTGGGTCCGCCGACCTGGTGCCAAGGGGCTCAAGGTCAGCGCACCCACCAATTCTCCACGTGATGTGCGGTTGACCATTTTGAGCCCATTTCTTGTTCTTTAAGGCTTAAACCTCTTAGCCAATGGCTAGATTAGGATGCTAGAAGTATTGTAATTTGCTTAAAAGCTACGGAGATCATTTGGTAAATTATTGGTATGTCTTATGAGTTCCCGAATGGTAAAGTTTGAAGGGCTGTTGTAGTCTAATTGCTATTTTTGATACCATGAGTTAGTAATTTTGCTTTATCCATGTTTTATAGCTGTTTTCCAGTTTGTGAACTTGTTTAACTTGAGTTTTAGCGGTTTGCCAAGTGTTGAGCCGGATTTATGAGTATTGTCCTTGTGTGAGTAAAAGATTGTACTACTGATTTTAAATTTGTGTTTTGGCTTAGAATTTTCTTCTGCAATTTCATGAGTTACTATTCTGGTCTGGAGTGACCTGTGATGAGTTATATTGTGTTATGCATGATGACGGCAGTGGTTGGTTTAATGTGTTGCCAGTGGTGAGTTTATGCATTTGATATTCTGTTTTTGGTTTAGCTTGTCCTGGTTCTATGTCTAAGCTTAGTAATGTGATAGTATTGTTTATTGGTATAATTGGATGGCTTTGTGTGTTGCCACGATCGGTGTAGAGCAGCCAGGAACCCTGAGTAGGCCTGGTTGTCAATGCCGAAACCCGGAGTAGGCCGGCATTGGATGACGAAACCTTGAATAGGCCGTCATTTCAGAGTTTCGAAACCCTGAGTAGGCTAGAACTGTGTACATGGAGGTGTGGATGTCTCCTTGGCATGTCAATTAACCAATTGAAACAATAGGCATGACATTGACCATTCGTTGATTTATCGTGGGTGTTTTTTCGTCTCTTATGGGAAACTAATATTGAGTTTTGGATTTTTCAACTTCAGAAATTTTCTCTATTGACTTAATTGTGCTCGTTATTTACCGCGGCATATTTATAACTGATGATAACTATTTCTACATGCATATGCTACTTGCTGGGATATTCATATCTCATTCCGTAGTGTTTGTTTTGTTTTCATCTGCTCTTGGAGAGGTCGATACTTGTGGGTAGTTCTTGGTCATGTGCGTTTATTTCAGTTGGGATTATTTTAGCGCACTCGGTTATATAGTTATTGTTGCATTCATGTTTTTCCTTCACTCTGATATTGCGATCCTGTGTTATATTTAACCTCTGGAGATGTGTTACGGTTTATTTACGTAACCCGAATCTGGGGTGTTACAGATGGTATCAGAGAATATCAGAGTTATGAAAGGAGATATGATGTAAGAATAGGAACCTTAGGATGGCTTTGGGGGTTGTGCGATTGTTTGATAGCACTCCTGAAATAGGGAAAAACCGGTGGAGATTTTGTTATTCAAATTTTGCAGAAAGTAGCATTATTAATAGTAAGTTGCTCAATTCCTTACGTTATGTCAATCTGATATGGGATGATTTGTTATATGCTATATAAAGCACTAGGATGATTATCTGCATTAATGCTGAATATTATGTTGTTAACCGGTTAGAATAAATTTGAGGTATTAATTGTGGTTAAAAGCACATAAATTGCCACCTAGGAACAATAAGTAGATAGGAAGTGAACAAAAAGGATCTGCAATATGTATATGAAGAACAAGTACAAAGCTTGGAACATAGCTGTAACAGTAATAAAAAAATAAAAGATAGTGACTCACTATAACAAGGGGAAACTTAGAAATATACATCTGTTTTCCAAAAAGAAAATACAAAGACTCCAAGGAATAAAAGCAGCTAGAAGGTCCTGCATCATCTCCTCCATCACTAGTACTCCCTCATGTCTTTGCGTCTCCATCTCTGGTCCTAGCCATACCAGCGTCCTCTCCAGCGCTATCATCATCTCCTATAGGACCCCTGTCACCAGTAGCACAATTTGCTGTGGCATCAGCATCGGACTCGTCGTCGTCTATGAAAAACTGGATAAATCGGCGATAGGAGGCATGCATGAACTGTACATGGCCCCGCAGGGTCCCTATCGATATCTCCATCACCTCCTGGCATGGTAGAATCGACTCCTGAGTTTGCTGTATCGCCATCTGAGTATCTAATAGCTCGCCCATATGCCGAACTGTGTGGGCCATGTGGAAGGCCAACACCCTCACTATCTCCCGAGTCGACCTCAACTCATCTGTCAAAGTAGATATGAGAGTAGAAAGACCAGAAATGGTGGATGGAGAAGGGTCAGAAGGGGAAGAATGGGGAATCTCGGAAGCAGAGGGAACAGAAGCGGAAAGAATGTCAGTGGAAGAAGGAAAAGAAGAAGGAGAAGGAATATCAGACGAAGGGGGAGCATCAACAGGAGTTGGAATGGAAGTCGAAGGAGCAGGGGGCAAAGCTTAGTAGCAGTATCAAAAATCCTCCTAGCACGAGTGAGACTCGTGGTGGCTTTGCAAATGGGCGGACTTTGGGGCAAAGGGGTGAATCTAGGATACTAAGCTGGAAAAGTAGCTATGAGCCTAGCTACCAAACAATTGTAAGGCAAGGCAACAGATCTTTTATGATCCTCGTGAACCCCAAGCATGATCAAGATAATCACTGAAGGAAGGTCGATGGAATCACCCTTCCGTATGGCGTAGAGGAATAGAGAGCGAAAGCTAGTGAGAGAAGAAAAATGAGAACCAGGCCAGAGATCGGTAAAAATGATCTTCATCAGAATATAGGCATCAACAGAGAATCCAGCAAAAAGGAGAGCACCCACTACGGTATACTCTGTTGTCTGGCCCATACGAAATGTGGTGACAGCAGAATAATCAGGTATGGTCTCGCCAGAGTAGGGGTAGACCGGGTGCTCTACCCTGGGGATACAAAGGCTAGCCGCTGTAAGGTCAGGGGAAATCAAAAAGCGGGTGCCCCTGATATAAACATGGAAAGTAGTGTGATCAGGAGAGATGTCGTGAATGTTACTGTAAAACTCCCGAACTTGTTCCTTGCAAGTAGGAGCAAAACCACTGAAAGCAGGTAACCACCCGCGGACTCTAAAGATCTCCTCGATAGAAGAAGCAAAGTCCTCAAATCTAACCTCCCTCTCTACTAAGACAGCTCTATGCTGCAAGTATTTCTCATATGTCTCCCTCTCTCTGTCAGAAAGGAACCTATCATCTCTACGGTTGACCCTAGTCCTTTTAGAGGGATTCCATGATGAGGTCTTGGCCATCTAAAGAGTTGAAACAAAACGAAAGTGGGATAGAGAGTAAACAAGAACAAAAGAAAATAGTGTTAGCAAATAAGGAAATACCAGAGAGCAAATTCCGACGAAAATATACAACGAGGAATTATAATAGTGCAAAAGAAAATAATAAATAAAAAAAATTTAAATCGAAGATCATTGAAAGAGAAAAACAAGTTTGGAAAAAAAAATCTGGGTGCACCAAGGTCAGTCGAGTGCCACTTAGTCAAGAAGAACTCAGTGCACAGTTTCGGCCGCGACCAGAAGATTGGGGGTTTTTGGTGCAAGCGAAACAAGTGAAAAAATAACTAAATAAAAATCGGTTCTATTAGATTATTATGCGTTTAGAAGGTGAATAACAAATCGATGGAACCATTGTTCAAAGATTTGAGTTAAATCAAAAAATTTTGCAGAAGAAAAAAAAAACTAGCCGCAGGGTGTGTGCGTGCTGTCTGGTGCAAGCAGAAATTTGGGGGTTTTCATGTCAAGTGAGGTAAACACAGGAATCTGCAACTAAATCAAGTTCAAATCATGAAGAAGAGATGATTAGGAGGTAAAAGAGCCAATTGTAACCAAATGCCCTAATAAATCGAGCATGAATAGGGAAAGACAATGCCCTAGCCGCAAGTTCACTTTTGTAAGCTTGGGAAAATAATCTAGGATCAAAAGCATATGGGATGCGTACCTGGTGGGGTGGCGATCAGAAGAGGAGTTGATCGATTGGATATTGAAGAAAGCTAGCATCGAGAGAATAGGGCTTGGCAGCAGTGAGCAGTGCAAGAATGAGTTAGCGTACGTGTCAGTTTGAGGGTTTTACAAAAACTTTCTTTCCACGAAACCATCGGACCGTTTGGGTTAGTGCAAGATTTGGGTTTAAAACCCAATTTACTCAGTGGAAGGTCGTGAGTTGGGCATTGAGTGCTCGGTTTTCCCAGGAAATAGTACAGTGAAGATTTAAATTAGCTAGGAGAATTAATTATAATTAAGCAATAGTTAGGATTAATTTTACTAACTTAGGAATAATGGATATATAGATGGGTATATTAATTCAATAAGTTGAATACAATCTGGATTAATTAAAACCTTAAAATATCAGAAAATGTCAAAAAATTTCCAAAATAATAATTAAGGCCGTATAAAGATTTAAGTCGAAATTTTGGAAATTTCAGGTCCACACATTCTATGGATGTCAGATGTTGCAAATACAAAAATTAGAATCGGTCGGAATATATATTTGATTGTATATGTATATTGAGGATGGATGCAGAATTTATTTAGTATTATTGGATATTATTTGATGCTTGTTGAGCCAATTGCATGGGGGATGTGTCAAGGTGTGGTGAAGCAGGGTACCATGTGGAACTATACTTGAGTGTGAGACTTGTGCAAATTGGGATATGTACTAGTATGAATAGGGCGTGTATAAAATACGTATTGCGAATACGGTATTTAGATGCAAGTTAAAAGCTAGTAGAAATTTGCAATCTTCTGCTTGAACTTGCGTATAAGCGGACACGTTTATATGTACAAATTGATGATGGAAGACTTGCGGATTTCTTCTATAGTATATATTTTTTTTTAAAGTTAAGGAATATTTTGAGAAATGATTTTTTCGAAACTAAATATGAATTTTAAAATTGACTTCGAAGGTTAGCGTGAAAGTAATGTGCTAAATTTCGAGGAAGAAATTTTTGTAGGGGGGAGAATGTAAAACCCCTAATTTTCGGTTGATGTAAAATTCGTAAATTTAAGTTTTAATTTTAATAAATTAATAAAATAATAATTTAGGGAATGGTTAGGCAAGAGAAAAATTGAAATTTAGAAAAAGGGGCGAAAAATATAGTAGTGGGGGATAAGTTGTGGGAAAATTATAATAACAAAATTTTATTCGGGTGGGCGAACAATAAATAAATTAGGCTACTAGGTTAAAATTTCGGATTGGGGGGGGGGGGGGGGGGGGGGTGGGGGGGGGGGGGGGGGGGGGAGAGGAGAAACCAGAAGCCGAGCTTTGATTTTAGGATGGCGAGAGGAGGGTGAAATATCTCAAGGGTTTTAAGTAAGGCCGAACTCAGATCTAATTAGATCAGGATACTGCTATGGACCTGAGGTCATCGGCCGTTAAACCTTTCTTTTCAGAGGCGATCATCAGCAAGGTTGGAAGCTAGAAGAAAGTCTCAATAAACCAAGTGAGTAGCACTGTTTTTACTCCGTGTGTTGAAACCTAATATTTGAGATTAGCCGAAGTTTACCTGTGTGTGATTTATTAACGACTGAATTGAGTTTTTCGAGTGGAGTTGTGATTCATTTGGTAAATTATTGGTATGTTTTATGAGTTCCTGAATGGTAAAGTTTGAAGGGCTATTGTAGTCTAATTGCTATTTTTGATACCATGAGTTAGTAATTTTTCTTTATCCATGTTTTATAGCTGTTTTCCAGTTTTTGAACTTGTTTAACCTGAGTTTTAGCAGTTTGCCAAGTGTTGAGCCGGATTTATGAGTATTGTCCTTGTGTGAGTAAAAGATTGTACCACTGATTTTAAATTTGTGTTTTGGACTAGAATTTTCTTCTGCAGTTTCATGAGTTACTATTCTGGTCTGGAGTGACCTGTGATGAGTTATATTGTGTTATGCATGATGACGGCAGTGGTTGGTTTATTGTGTTACCAGTGGTGAGTTTATGCATTTGATATTCTGTTTTTGGTTTAGCTTGTCTTGGATCTATGTCTAAGCTTAGTAATGTGGTAGTATTGTTTATTGGTGTAATTGCATGGCCTTGTGTGTTGCCATGACTGGTGTAGAGCAGCCAGAAACCCTGAGTAGGCCTGGTTGTCAATGCCGAAACCCGTAGTGGCCGGCATTAGATGACGAAACCCTAACTAGGCCGTCATTTCAGAGTTCCGAAACCCTGAGTAGGCCGGAACTGTGTACATGGAGGTGTGGATGTCTCCTTGGCATGTCAATTAACCAATTGAAACAATAGGCATGACATTGACCATAAGTTGATTTATCGTGGGTGTTTTTTCGTCTCTTATGGGAAACTAATATTGGAGTTTTGGATTTTTCAACTTCAGAAATTTTCTCTATTGACTTAATTTTGCTCGTTATTTACCGTGGCATATTTATAACTGATGATAACTATTTCTGCATGCATATGCTACTCGTTGGGATATTCATATCTCATTCCGTAGTGTTTGTTTTGTTTTCAGCTACTCTTGGAAAGGTCGATACTTGTGGGTAGTTCTTGGTCATGTGAGTTTATTTCAGTTGGGATTATTTTAGCGCACTCTGTTATATAGTTATTGTTGCATTCATGTTTTTCCTTCACTCTGATATTGCGATCCTATATTATATTTAACCTCTGGAGACGTGTTACGGTTTATTTACATAACCCGGATCTGGGGCGTTACAATGACATTATTATTACTGGATCAAATCCCACTCTTATTCAACAGATTATCCATCAACTCAGTGAAGAGTTTCCGGTAAAAAATCTTGGTGACTTGAACTTTTTCCTTGGAATTGAAGCTATTCGAACTTCTGAAGGCATGTTCCTTACTCAAAGGAAATATATAGTTGACTTACTCAATCGGTGTTCTCTTGCCAATTTGAAACCTTGCACAACTCCAATGTCTATCACATGTCAACTTTCTCAATTTGAGGGTGCTAATATGGATGATCCTTAGTTGTATTGCAATATTGTGGGTGGTTTACATTATCTTGGATTCACTTGACCTGATATTGCCTTTGCTGTCCATCGTGTCAGTAAATTCATGCATGCTCCAAAACTCCCACACTGGCTGGCTGTTAAACAGATCCTTCGGTATCTAAAACATACTATTTCTTTTGGATTATACTATCAACAAAATTATTCTCATGTTTTAGAAGCCTACACCGATGCTGATTAGGCTGCAGATAAGGATAATCGACGATCTGTGGGTGCCTATTGCATCTTTCATGGATCCAATTTAATTAGTTGGAGCTGTAAGCAACAACCTACATTGCTCGTAGTTCTACTGAAGCTGAATATAAGTCTCTGTCCAATATTGCTGCTAAGCTTCGATAGCTGAATTCAATCTTACAAGATCTTGGTCTTCCTCTTCTTCGTTCGCCTCGCTTATGGTGTGACAACATTGGAGCAACCTACCTTAGTTCTAATCCAGTATTTCATGCTCACACAAAACATATTGAAATTGACTTTCATTATTTACAAGATCAAGTTCTTCGAAAGCAAATTGAAGTTTGTTTCTTATCCTCCAAAGATCAGCTTGTAGATTTACTAACTAAGCCTCTCAGTTCTACCCGCTTTCATCTTCTTCTGGCCAATCTTCATGTGTATGAGCTACCCATTCAATTGCAGAGGCGTGTTGAATTAAGTGTGAAGACCAATTCTAAAGCACAAGATAAGGATGATCCTGATCCTCAGAATATTGAATCAAGTGTGAAAACCAATTCTAAAGCACAAGATAAGGATGATCCTGATTATTAGAATTGAATCTTAACTTCTTTTTTGAATTCATTTGAATTTCAAATTGTAACAACTTTTGAGGAGCTTTACTACACCTCCTTAAATTGTACAACTGACTATAGAATTTTAAATAAGTGAATAATACAGAGTTTCTTATCTTCTCTCAAGCTTTACAAGGTCTAGCCCAACCCGGCCTGAACCTGATTTTATTATATTTTGAAATAGTATTTTAATATACATCATTTATAAAAAATATGTATATATTTATTGAATAAATGTATTATTAACTGATATATCATATTTAAAAAAGGAATTTTTTTTTACGGAACCTGCCGTTGCCATCCTTATTTGCTCCCTAGATACGACTGAATTTGACAAAAACAAAAAATTTACAGAACTCTTAAGGGCTTAACTAGTTAAGGATGTCCTAAATATACACCAGGGGATGCCTTCTTCTCGGACGTCAAACAGCTTGATCACGTGAGATAAATCACTTTCCAAATCCAAATATTTGACCTGGATTGCTTTTCCAAGACTTTCTGACTGAGACCTTCCAAATCCAAATATTTGACCAGGAT